>OX463860.1:20432726-20862653 GCA_949825065.1 Odontocerum albicorne | reverse complement strand
AATTGAATTTTATACGGATAAAAATGCAAATATTTTTGATACTTTTTAACAAACATGATGGAGACATTCCCAATTCTTGTGCATGGCGTCGATGAGAGTGCACGGACGTTCACCAACACTCTGCTTCACTGCATCAATCTTTTCTGGCGTAAGTTGGCTACGTTGTCGCCCAGACTTTGCTTTATCTCCCAGTGTATGGAAATTTTCAAAATGATTCATTACACGCTGAATGGTTGACTTGCTTGGCACATGATTTAAACAAAAAAAAAATCACGCAATTTTCTCGAATTCACGACAATTGTTTAAATAAAATGTTTTAATAACTTCAACACGTGTTGCGAAATTAGATGCTCCATAATAAATTGTTATTAACCACTCTCTATGACTGTTAAATATGAACTGACAAATAATAGTCAAATCAAAATGGTGGCCAAACAAAATCGGCCTGGAACATAAAACGCACCCTCTCGTCATGCACAATTTTTTATAATTGATACTTGACTTTCTTTCAAAATCTGTTCCATTTGGTTCAGCCACGTTTTCCTCAGTCTACCTTTTCCATACGCACCTTTAACTTCTGACTTATATAATTGCTTAGTTATTTTTCCATTATTCATTCTCCCCACACATGTCCAAACCATCTTAATGCTCTTAATCTTATTTAAAACTTCCATGCATTCATTTCTGATGTCTTCATTCCGCATTCTTTCAAACATTGACGCTTTTCCTTAGTGAACGCATCTCTACAGCATTAAACTTACTCTTATCCTTCTTCTGGCAAGTCCAAGTTTCACTTCCATCCATCAAGGTTGGTACCAACACACTTATATGTATTGTCATTTTTGTTATTCTTGCTATTTGACTTTAACCAGGCTGCAAAACATATTTCTATGTGAAAACTATAGAACAATTTATTTTGCGAATTCTCCCTTACCTACACAGGATCAGAAATGAGTATGCTGCCGTCTCGGACGTTTTTGGAATTATTTTGCTGACTTATAAGAGTTGCCTGAAAAGGCACTTACGAATATTCAAGCTTTGAAACGGAATTCAGCGTGTCTTTTGAAGACTTTTTAAAATGAAAATTTTTTTTAAACTGTTTTGTAATCGATTATTGTATATTTTAAAATCTATTTTGGTGATTGTTTCCCTTTGCTGAAGGAGGTTTGTAATGTTGCACCTGTCTGATTCCGTCATTTATATTTTGTTTTTCAATTATTCGTCTTTTGTGTTTGTATTTTTTTGCGCAGTGTTGGTAACGTGTGATATTGTACGATTTGATACCTGTTTCTTTCTGATTGTTTTTGTTGTCATTGTTTAAAGTTTTTTTAAATGATTTTTCATACATTCTGTCCTTTTTAATGTGTTGATCACTCCCTACTGGCTCTCTAATATTATATTATATTATTTTTGTTATAAGTACATTGTACCGTTTATTTATATAAGTAAATAAATATTGCGCGGTGATTGTATATAACATTAAGTGATCCGTTTACCTTGTTCCATGTCACTACCCTTCTTTTAATGTCAATTTCAACTCGTTCATCACACGTAAACACGGAAAACCAAATAAATGATACTGTCAAAAGAACAACTTACATACCAGACTTCGTTTTACATAATTAAGCGATTCATTAGTAATATGAATAAAGAAGCGTTACGGTGGTATTTTCATACGTAGAGAATGCCGAAAGAATGACTAAACAAATATATAATCCAAGGAATGTACGATTGGATCAAGTGGACTAGATTTTATGGGTGAGGAATATATAATCCAAGGAATGTACGATTGGATCAAGTGGACTAGATTTTGAAAAATGATAAATGGGTCTAAAGCGTGGACGTGGAAAATCAATAAAAGGAGTCGATTAAATGTGGTAAAAATGCGTGAACTGAGAAGACTATATGGTGTGTCGATTTATGATAGAATGAGAAATTTATTATTAAGGAGGAACGTGATCTAAAAAAAGGTTGTGTTAAGACGGGTGAAAATGAGCTCCTAAAGGTGGTAAGGATAAGTTAAATGGATGGGTGATGAAAGACTGACTAAACAAATTAACAATCCAATCATGAGTAAAAATCGTTATAGAGGACGACCGAGAAAAGTATGGTTGGACTAACTGAGTGACATTTTGAAAGAAGGAAATGTAAGGAATATGAGAAACTGTAATTTATGAGAAGATATATGGATGCGATATTTAGAGGATATATGGATGTGATATTTAGAAAATATATGGATGCGATATTTAGAAGATATACGGATGCGATATTTAGAAGATATATGGATGCGATATTTAGAAGATATATAGATGCGATATTTAGCGGATACATGGATGCGATATTTAGAAAATTGATGCGATATTTAGCGCATCATTTTCTCGGTCGTTAAAAATATTTTAAGTCCAGTATGTATTAAAAAATATATTGTAAATGTATTGTACGGTACCCGTCGGTAAGTAATATACATCGGGCTTAAAAAAGAGACTGTCGACCATAATCGGCTACCTTTGGCTTTGTAGAGCGTCGTCTCTGTCTTTCATACACGTGTTCCACCGCGATTTGTCAGTCGTTGTCAACAGGACTGTTAGCACATCGTACGATAGAGACGACGCTCTACAAAACCGAAGTTAGCCGATTATGGTCGATAGTCTTTACTTACCGCCAGATACTGTATATATACGAGTATATACTCGTAGTTGGTATCTTCAACTTTGTCGCGCACTATTCAATTTTTAACATTTCAGAATATGACGAAACAACACGTATTCTATCAACTCTAGTTGATATACATCTGAGGGTATAGGTATTAATTTTTAATTATAATTTGTCTGACCATATTGTGGATGTAGTCGGCGTGATATCAGTCCATACAAGCTCTAATTTGTCCATACCGGAACCTTAATGGTAGACTGCCTAACACTACTTACCTATCTTGAGATGGCCATAAAGTTCTTGAAGAATTTTAACTTTAATGACGCCGTTTCACCCTCGATATATCTGCTCCTCCTGTCTCCAATCTCCTTTAACCTCTAGGATTTGAAAATATAGTAATGAAAATCAATACTTGGGTGGGACTAGTGATCACAGGACTTAAACTTCCATATATTTTTGTTTGTCTACTCTGTGATTATACTTGATCCTAGATTATCAATCGGCTAGTTCTTGTGTCGTTAGTGAGACAAGGTTGTAGAGACAAAGGCAGATCTCCTTATTGCTTCTTGGTCTCCAAGTAATTGCTGCAACCCTTGGTCGTGAGCTTAATTTCATCCGCTACACCTTTATTTCAAACCATCGGACTGAATATTATTCCTTAAAAGTTATGATCTATGACTCGGCTCCATATTTGAATACTGGTTTGATTATGGTATTGTACAGTTGCAGCTTTGACCTTCTGGATAAAAGCTTAGATTAACGAGTTTTTTCATGTATGGTAAAGACACATATGGTGCGTATTGTTGTGTTATTTCAATAAATGAAATTTTCGTTTCATTTAAAATATTAAGTTTCATTTTAATAATCAATGGAGAAGCTTTTAATCACCAGCTCTTTTGAAATCGCGTTACATGCAAGTTGGTCCAAACTTAATTTTATAGATTTTGCTTCAAATAATTCTTATAATAAATACAAAATAACTAATAGTTTTATATAAAGGGTTTATTTGAAACCTTACAATTATTGGTGAAGTCTAACTGCTACACTGATGTATCAACGTTGTTTAATCGTTGTGGTTCAATCAACGTTGACTTGTTGACATAGACACGTACTTATAACTATATTTTCATTTTTTTGCGGGCAGTCGATGTCACCACTGTAGGAGATTAATCGGTCTGGAAACATTCCCTTTGCGGGCAGTCGATGGTCAATGTAGGAGATTAATCGGTCTGGAAACATTCCCTTCGAAATTTCGGTTATGGGTCGTAATTTGTGACATATAGCGTCATCTTCTTGCAACCGTATGTTTTCCAAACTTAATTCATCGAATTGATATGACAGAAAGTTCTCGATCATGTTTCGGTAGTTGTCACCGTTCACAGTTACGGCGGTAGTCGCAGCGTATTCAAAGAAATAAGGATCAATCACCTCTTCTGACCAAATTTCACACCACACTGTCACTCTGCGAAGTTGTAATGGTTCCTGATGAATCATTGTGGATTATCAGAGTTACTATTTTGTTTATCAACATAACCGCAGAGGTTGACACGGGCTTTGTCGCTCATTTTGAATTCTCATAAAAAAATTGAGACATCATAGAATTACTGTAGTTGAGACGGTGTTCGTTTTTGGGTCAGCTGAATCTTATATGGATACATAAGCACAAATCATTGAAAATACTCTGCAAAGACGACCGTGAGATTCCCAATTACTGAGAATGTCATCTTGTGAACGTTGTTGGTTCTTTGGCTATACTTTCATTCACATTTTGAATAATTTCCACTGAGCTTACACTTTTAACGCTGCCTGATCTATCTGACACAACATAGCGTTCATCGAAATCAGCCACTAGATGAGTAATCGTGGGCTAGGAAAGCTATTTGTTTCTGCCCAAAAATTGGATTTTTTGTAATTGTCACCATAATTGAATACTGTTTATCGCAGTACGTTCTAATAATAACGCGTTGTTGAATCACATTTATACTGTTCGACTGTCAAAATTAAACCAAATAAATATTGTGACCAATATTAGTTGTAAAGTAGATTTTTACCACAAGTTATGTATGTAATTGTGCACAGAGATATTAACATATTTTATGTACTCTTCAAAAGTCCCTTTTAGAATCCTAGGAAAATTGATTACGGTTTTTTTTTTCATAATTCTTATTTTCGTGTCCATTTTAAACAGCGGAAGAGAATATGTACTTAACATTTTGTAGCCCGCTATCATAACATTTTGAACAAGACCGTAGCACATTTCGGAGTTCTAGACTAGACAATATCATTTAATAAAATATTTTTTTAAAAATGCATTCGAGGGGGTGTCGGCTAATGGCAACTTATACTCGTAGATTGTTATTTGATATATAATATTTAATATAGCAAATATATTAATTTAGCGCCATTTTAATCCAGAGACATTTTTTTATAAATTTTTAAAATTATTAAGCTTATACAATCGAGGAAGATTGTTAAGTATAAACAGCCAAGAAAAATAGTTAAGCATATATTTAACACTTTTCAGCAAATTCATCTAGCGTATTCATTAGATAGAGGTAGCTTGTTTAGCATATTAAATTGAATATTCTTATGCATAAGTAATTAAGGCATATGAAATGTTCACCATCCCTAGAGTTAAAACCTCTTTTGCCCAAAGGCAATATGCTTATTTGGCTCCCATGACATACAATGGCGTGCCGAATTCAATAAAGATAAAGGTAGGACAACCATTTAGACAGTCGATCGGTGCGTGGTTGTTATTGCGACAGGATTTTGAGTACTTGGGCTTTCAGAATGAATGACGTATGGAAAAGATTTGTGTGGGCTCGTGAGTGTGGGTTTCTTCTTGTTGTTTTAAATTTTGTTGTTTTTGTGTTTCTGTATGTTTTTTATTTTTATTCTTATGATTGTGTGCGGTATATTGTGGGATGAATATTTTTTGTCTTTCTGGAGTGATGATGTGTGAGGAGTTTAATTTCGCATGATGTTTCCAGTTGTAATTGAGTGTCACTGTTTGTCAGGTTGATGAGAACGTGCAACGGGGTTTTGTTTTTGTGTAGTAAAAAATCGGAAAGAAGTATCGATTTATTGTTTCATGCTAAATATCCTCAGTGAGATACAGGCAAAAGCCTAGTTTTGTGGGGATGCGACAAATGAAAGGCAACAAACCCAGATCCATTAAAATTGTATGTCCAAATTAAATTACCTGTTGTTTTTTCACAAATGATGTATATTTCTTGTCATGTGTAATAATAAATAAATAAAAATATTGATAAGCGTATGCAATAAAAAAAAAATTGTTAAGCATTCTCCTATCTACCATATGAGTAATTGAGGAAGATTATCAAGGATATGTTATCGAGAAAGATAGCTAAGCGAATTATTATATGATCGTAAAAGATTTTTAAACATATACAACAGAGGAAAATTATTTAGCACAAACAATCGAGGAAGATTGTTAAGCTTATACAATCGAGATTAATTGTTTAATATATATATTTATTTATTTCACTTTCCTGTCAATACATCTGGCGGATTTATTTGATCAAGGAGAATTGTTTAGTATATACAACCGCGGAAGATTTTTAATTATACGTGTACAAACGAGGAAGAATGTTAAACATTTACAATCGAGGTAAATTGTTTAATATATATTTATTTATTTCATTGTCCTGTAAATACATCTGGCGGATTTATTTGATCAAGGGCGATTGTTTAGCATATACATGTATAATCGAATGAGATTTTTCAGCATATGTGTATATGAATACATTCGAGGAAGATTGTTTCGAAGATACCAATAGAAGAAAGTTGTAAAGCAGGTTGTTGAACAACCCTGTAAATAGCTTATGCCTTTATGTGGTAAATTGATTTTATTGTGTTCAAACTGTTCCACAACAGCTAGTATATAATATTTGCGTAGTAATCTAATTTCTTCCATGATCGATACTTGCTGATTTCATATTACGGAGAAACATCGTTCGTTATTGAATATATATGTGATAAATTACTGTTTGAAGTAACGCAACTAGGGCGAGACTCTTACGGTAGCTAGTAACTGGTTTCAGAGTCTGACGACATTAACAGTAAAGGACGACGTAAAGGGGGAGTGGTGAACTGGAAATACCAAAAGGCAATTATGGTGGAGCGTAACGCAAGTCCACAATCGGAGAGGCGCTGAACACTTTCGGTGAGATATTGAGAGGCGACGGGATGGTTTAGAATGTTACATAAAAATAACAATACATGAACCCATCGGTAAATTATTTCTTTTAACCTATTTATTTTTTTTGATGAAGTTATCATATTTTCTAAAGTTAAATTTCTTTTTTAAACATACGCTTGGTAATCGCCAAATAAAGCGAGAAATAGTGAAAGTCTTACGGCTGAGGTTGAGGTTACCTTGTTTCTGAAAGTTTCAATTCAGAGTAGAGGCTAAAAGCAAATCAAGGAAGAGTATTCATTAGACTACAACATATTGCTAGCCATTAGTCCACTAGCACCGACCGAAATCATCGAAAAAACGCTAAAAGTCGTGCAATAAAATGTAGTTTATTTACATCCACTCGTTTAGTATCTGGAATAACGGTATAATCTGTGAATGGCAGCGCTGACGTCGTGGAACCAGTTCTTGGCAGATCCTGCCCACGGAGCCGGCGTGGCCCGAGGGGGGAGGGAGCGCATCCAGGACGCGCTTCCTGCAACGGTAAAATGGCCATCCGACACTGCAACACAGTCAGCCTCTAGAGAGAGAGTCAACACTAATCGTTCCGAGTGGCCGATATCCCATGGCCATCCGGAGAGCCTGGTCAGAGATGGATTGGGCTGTGTTTTATTGAAACAAAGAAAAATAGAAAAAAACCTAGTTAAAATACAAAACAATTTAGGTTAAATCTAGTACGCATTAAATTCCAATCGGGGGTTTCGGGTTCGATACACCATATTCAATCAATATTTTCCATAGTTTGTCCCTTATCACGCGGTCATATGTTATGCTTTTAACAAGTCTACAAATGCACATTAACATATACTTTTTTTATTTTATGCCATACATTTTACCGCAAGATACGCAAAGAGAAAATCTAACCATCTTCATTTAAAAAGACACCCTTAGCATCCCACAATTTCTTTTCCGTCCTACTTCTCACTTTTCTATCAGATTTTTTCCGTACAGTTTACTTATTTCACTCAACAAACTAATAGCTCTGTAACTTCCACACTCCATTCTTGCACCCTCAGCTTTATATAACGGAACAATCGCTGCATTGTTAGTCTTTCGGTATGCAATCAGATTCCCAACATTTATTTGAAAAACACACATACTATACATACATACCATCACGATGTATCCCCATTAACGTAAGCAGAATGTACAGAGCGCCAGACTTTCCTATCGCGGTACATATCTTTCGGTTCTTCTATATCCATTTACCTTCTCAAACTGCTCCTACGATTCCTCTGACTTTAAACATTTCCATCTTTCAAAATATTGTACACTTGATCCAATCATACTTTCCTTGGTCTTCCTTTACCCTGCTTTCCACTCACATTTATACTGTATATTTGTTTTGTTAGTTTTTTCATTCATTCGTTCCACGTGTGCTAATCATCACAAAGTGGCCTTCTTTATCTTGGTCAACACATCATTCTTAAGTTCATACTCATGTCTTCTTCTTCTCCCTGGCTCCATCCCAACTCACTGTCTGCGAAGACTGTTGTTAAGTTCATACTCATCCTTAATCACTTAATTCCGTATTCTGTCATATACTCGTATAGTCACCTCATGTATTTTTCAAGGGCATGCATTTCTACAGCATTTATTATGCTCTTTTCATTCTTCTTTCACCACCATGCTTCAAAGTTGGTACTAAAATACTATTGTGTGGCGCTGTAGTATAATTTCGTTATATACATTATAACCTGGCAATCTTTTCAAACCCACCAGACAAACGTTTAAGTTTGACGTGAACACCAGATTGAAATCCCATTTTAAAAAATCGGGTTCCAACGGGAATCGAGCCAGTAAGCCATGACTTAGAAAACATGCCTCATATCGACTAAATTACGGAGGTCGTTGAATGAATATTTACTAATGCATATTTATTGACGAACTCTGTAGCCTAGTGGTAACATTCTTGACTTCTACACGGGGGTTTCAGGTTCGATTCTCGATAGCACCCAAAAAAAAGTGTGCCAACATGTTGAATAATGATCCGCGAGTTTCGTGTCTACTCCAGATGTTCTTAGCACAAAGGCTCGCTTACTGTACCCGAAGACAATATGGTCTCCAGGCTTAACTCTTCAATATGTTTGAAACACATTAATTCGGATATATTGAAGGGTATCATACGAAACACACAAATTCGGATATATTGAAGGGTGTCATACGAAACACACTAATTCGGATATATTGAAGGGTGTCATACGAAACACACTAATTCGGATATATTGAAGGGTATCATACGAAACACACTAATTCGGATATATTGAAGGGTATCATACGAAACACACAAATTCGGATATATTGAAGGGTGTCATACAAAACACACTAATTCGGATATATTGAAGGGTATCATCATACGAAAAACAAATGAAAAAAAATAACATTTATTTTTTTATTTTTTGACACTTTTATTACACAAGGAATAATTAGCTTTATTGCCATACAATAATATCTACTTACCAATCAGATTTGATTGACGTATATTTGTGCCACAAGCAGAAATAAGGTTACAAATTTCCAACGTCAATCAGACGTAACGATCTCCTTGGTGTGTTAAGACGCTTATCTTCCATCTTTATCGCAAACTTTCGTTGTATATAGTACAATCTGGCGGGCTTATTGCCATGTAGCAATTTATTCCAACAAATACTCGTATGTTGTTACTCTGTTATATATACCCTACTGCTATTGACGACTCTAATATTAAAAATTATAAATAACAATTTGATTTTCCATTACGCTCCTGTAATGCAGAATTGAATAATTATTATACATAATCGAAGACACACAAAAAATACGATAAATATAGCTGATAAATCTATGCTGTCACGACGCTTGCGAGTTATCGGAAAATTATCTATAAGGACAATTCAGATAACTAAGAAGACATCTAAAAGCGATTAACCTAAAGAAAAATATTATCAATTATTATACGTTCCATAACACGTCACAATACATCAATATAATTATAACAATATTTATAATAAAAGGACAATTTTTATGTGGACGCGGACTGAGATAAGCCGAATAAAAGCTGTAGAAAAGAGTGCTTTAAGGCGAATAAATGGAGTGATAATGTATGAAAGAATACTGAATTAATGTGAATTTAAGTGTATCGGACGTATGCGTCACATAGATTAGTAATTTTTATTTATTTTGTATTACTTTAAAAATTGCTTTAATATTTTTGTATTGTAATAAAACGTCCCTTCGTGTGGTCCTCGCATTATCACTACATATGATCGGACGCCCCCTGTGTGTGTTGAACGCGTAGCAAACGTTGAACAAGCGCAGGGTGACGGCATAAGCGGTCCGATTGAGGTGCTAGCGATGTGCGATGGGCTAAACATAATGGATGCAAAATATATTCTTGTCTTCTGAAACGTCATACTGTGTTTTTACGAGTATTTCTAAAAAAGTTCTACGAGACTTATTGAAGTCGCGCCGGAATCTCCGAGGGTTGAACGGCAACCATCCACCATTCAACAGTCTTTGTACCGGTATTGTACATTAAGGAAAATGAAGAAGAGTACTTTTAGATGGTTTGGATATGTGGAACGAATAAAAGAAGAAATACTAACAAAAAAAAAATATAGTGTAAATATGAATTAAAGACGTGGTAGAGGAAGACCAAGGAAAGTAAAGTAGGAGGAAGTGAATTATATTTTAAAAGAAGGGAATGTAAGAAGACAGAAACATCGCAGTAGTTGAATGAGGTGATCTATGGACGCGGTAGAGACAAAATGTGCTTGTCCAGATAGGAAAGTCTAGCGATCTGTCATCTATGTCTACCCCAACAGAGAAACAGTGTAGTGGTATATATGTATATGTCATTGTTTAAGAGAAAGTATGATCCACGTATCCTCTTCCACTTAAAAAGGCAATTTGATCATTCCACACTTCCTTTCAAGTTATTTTCCCACTCATCCTTTCATGATTTTCCGTATAGTTTACTTACCATCCTCAGCAAATTAATGGTTCTGTAACTTCCGAACTCGATTCTTGCACCCTCACCTTTATATAATGGAACTATTTCTGCACTCCTCCAGTCTTTCGGTGTGTAGTCAGATTCCTAATATTGGTTAAATAACTGTTTCAGTCACTCGAATATTCGCCCACTTCCACACTCTATTAGTTTTAATTTTTTTTTCTTTTTTAAAAGAATAAATATGAACGAAGTCATAGATATCCTTATACCCTCGAACACTAGGTGGAAGAAGTGCTTGTGTCGTACAGGAGTAGCACAGCGCGGGGTTGGAACCGATGACCTTCCGCACGGAAGTCCAGCGCGTTACCGCGTAGCCATGCACCTTTACATCACAACAGTTCTACATCACAACCTATACTTTTCTTTTTGATCATGTCGTTTACATTCATTTTATGTATGTAAACGACATGAAAAATGCTCTTCTCAAATTTTAAGATTTTTTACTATTTCCTCTTTCATAGGTCGTCGTTATTGGACGCAGTCAAGAATACCCTCGCCATTTCAACAACAATACATTTGGAAAGCGAAGCTGTGCCATTGAGTTTTTTTTAAAGTGAGTGAGCCGTTCACACCAGCAAACTTACCGGCCACACCTCTGAACTGGATTCGATGACACACTAGGCGAAAAAAATGTCTATGTCATTCGAGAGGAGTAACATAACTCGGGGCTCGAACCGGCGACCTTCCGCACGGAAGTCTAGTGCAAAACCGCCGTGCCAAGTTTTACTAGATCTTCTCAAAATTCCTGTAAGAATATAACTTTTTTGGAAAAACAATTTAATGGTAAAAAAAAAACAAACACACGATATCTCATATACTATTGTATAATAATTTTGTTTATGATTTTACCATATACTCGTAAAATCGAAATATATTTTTTATTAAAGCTTTGCAACGATTTTACCACCAACATTAGGTGAATTTATCACTCCCATGTGCGATCAAAGGTGGTGCAAGCGTGCCGCTCGCTGCCACCTCTCTGACACCTCTAATATAGTCAGTGACCCACTAATTGTCACTAGCAAAGACTATACATTGTAAAGACAGTAAACTTTGCAAAGTTACTAACGTCCAAAAATTGTAGTGACTCCTAACGGCAAAGTGGTGCATTTCTAAAATCAACACATGGTCGTAACGTGAATAACAATATATTAAAAATATTTTTTGGTGATCTTTTGTGATTTAGAATTGAATTGACAGATAATTAAAATATATTTGTTTAATGTACAAACTTTATTTCTTTATTCGTATGGTATCATTCAACAGATCAGAACTGGCATTATGTGCATATTGAAAAGCGTGTCCGATAGACAACATTTTATTCGTCTTCCAGTTATTAAGCTTTAGAACATTAGAGTAAATACGAATCTTTCATTTCGTCACTGCACGTGTTGACAATACTACCGATTGTGTGAATGCAAAACACTCGCACACTCTTTGCTCAGGCTATATACAGTTTGAATGCGAGTAAACGGCGTGGTAAAGGAAGACCAAGAAAAGTATGGTTGGATCAAGTGTTCGATATTTAGAAAGAAGGAAATGTTAAAAGACAAAGGAATCGTAGGAGCTGTATGAAAATGTGTATGGATGTAGTGTTGTGTATCGCGAAATGAAAGTTTGGCGCTCTCTCCTTTCCGCCTACCCTGATAGGGAGATGGTGGGATGGTATGTATGTATATGTTTTATTATTTCGAATAGATAACTGATTGCACAGTTCGCTCACAAGAGTCACAGGTTCCATATTCGCGTGCGTATGGTGGAGATTATTCGAAGTTATAATACAATGTATAATACACTGGAGTAATAATTCCTAAAAATTATAATACACTGGAGTAATAATTCCTAAAAATTATAATACACTGGAGTAATAATTCCTAAAAAAATATAATACACTGGAGTAATAATTCCTAAAAATTATAATACACTAGAGTTATAATTTCTAAAAATTGTAATACACTGGAGTAATAATTCCTAAAAATTATAATACACTGGAGTAATAATTCCTAAAAATTATAATACACTGGAGTAATAATTCCTAAAAATTATAATACACTGGAGTAATAATTCCTAAAAATTATAATACACTGGAGTAATAATTCCTAAAAAAATATAATACACTGGAGTAATAATTCCTAAAAATTATAATACACTAGAGTTATAATTTCTAAAAATTGTAATACACTGGAGTAATAATTCCTAAAAATTATAATACACTGGAGTAATAATTCCTAAAAATTATAATACACTGGAGTAATAATTCCTAAAAATTATAATACACTGGAGTAATAATTCCTAAAAATTATAATACACTGGAGTAATAATTCCTAAAAATTATAATACACTGGAGTAATAATTCCTAAAAAAATATAATACACTGGAGTAATAATTCCTAAAAATTATAATACACTAGAGTTATAATTTCTAAAAATTGTAATACACTGGAGTAATAATTCCTAAAAATTATAATACACTGGAGTAATAATTCCTAAAAATTATAATACACTAGTTATAATTCCTAAAAATTGTAATACACTGGAGTAATAATTCCTAAACATTATAATATACTGGAGTAATAATTCCTAAAAAAATTATAAAGTTTTACAGCTGTGAGAATTTTAAATTTCTCAGATTATTTTATGTATTTTAAATTTTAATTTAAGGTTCTGAGATAAATATAATATGCGTAATGTAACAAAATAAACATGAGTGACGGGGAGGTACGTGCAACACGCTACCTTCTCTAGAATTGACCGTCTGCAGGCACACTGCACAGCCCGGCATGTCATTTTCCCTTGCTTGCTTCCAAGGGTTGGTCGCTAGGTACTTTTTTCATACTTATTTTTTTTACATATTTAAAAAAAATCTTTTATTAACGATACAACAGCGTCCTGTACATATAAGTTATACAAGTACTTTAAATTATTGACAAAAATACAAAACTTTATCGTAAACGAACATGTACAGGAGATACAAAAAGCAGTAGTAATAATAAAAATAGTATCCACAGTCATTGTTAAAAATTATTTAATATTGATATGTATATTTAAATTCAATATACGAGTATGTATGTATATCACAAAATATTACCAAATTTGGCCAAGTAGACTTACGTAATTGTGGAACTCTTATTTTATAGTGGTAAAGGACTTAGATTTATTTTTAGTGAAACAATCCTTACCTACATAAAACAAGAAAAAATGGATTTTTAGAGAATTTTATGGATATATATATTGAATTTAAAAAAAAACACATGGGTTCACTTGTAGCACGAGATGTAAATTGCAGATACGAGACCTTTCACATGTTGATGCAGGGTTACTCAACTCCAGAGGCAGAGTATTGTCCTTAATGTTTCGTTTATACTAGGTTATTTATATTAATAAAGGAGAGCACAAAGTTAATAGCTATTTCTAAATAATGTGATATTCTGGTGAATATTGTATGTATACTTATATTAAAAATATCTAAATTGTTGCAAAACTCATTTCCAAGTCTTTGCATAAGAATTATATGGTAGTTAATTTTATAATTAGTGTAGCGATTTTCGATATAAAAGCGATTGTTCTGTCTCGTGGAATATTGTAGTCTTTGTCACTATGACATCGCATAATGCCTCATGCGACTACTCATTGTACAATTAAGGTTAATTTATTTTAATCTTCATGTATTGAACACTTCTTTTTCGTAGTTGATATAATTGCTTAGCATCTAGTCGTGCTGAATTCGATTCCCAGCGGATTCCTCTCCAGAGACATTCCAATCTCTCGGGTCTCTTTTCATCTAAACTTTCTGTGGTTCTGGCGCTTAGTAGCTCTATGGTGGCCCTCTTGCGTTAGCAGTTTTCCCAAACGCTTTGAACGCTCTTGTGGGCTTTTTTTATTTAATAAATAAGTAAATATAAGTTTATTGATAGCAAATTAGTTTGTATAATACATGCATAAATACATTCCGTATATCTCAAGATAAATAGCAGAAAATGCATTTAAGAGCGAATCTATAAAAATGTCTAGGCTCATCTCATAACATCCCACGGTTGAGATACACCCCACCAATATAGGTAAGCGCGGCCGCGAGGACATCGGATGTTTTTCAGCGCACACCCTATTACAGATTATATCGCAGCGTAGTCATGTAACTATATTTTGGTGATATTTATTAATTGATTCGTACAATACCATTTAACTAATTCCGAAATTGTCACGAGACATACTGAATTTGGCCGGGAGATAACATTATCTTCAGTCCCATTAATGGATCTCAAGATAATGTTATCTTGATTAATCAAGCCTTCGGGTTTAGAACCACTGAATTAGGCACGGTACTCGTTGTTCGTATTCGCACGTATTAACAATACTACCGCATATGCTGATGTAACAATGATCACACACGTTTCGGGTGGGTATTTTAACCAGATAAACTATTTAAAAAAAATCAGTTACCATTGGGAAGCAAACCCAAAACACCCGGACGAAAATCAAGCGTCTTACCAATCATACTATGAATTTCGTCTTTTTAGTGACATAATACTAACAATTTGATTACATGTATAGCACTAAATAAATTCATGATAATCGATGTAGAATTTGCAGCGGCAATTTTGCACCTAGTGGAAGCTGAAATCAGCAATATTTTACAACTCGCAATGTTGATTTTTGTATTGATTTTTAATTTGAATTTTAACCAGTTTTTAATAAAAAAAAAACGATTTATAATAATTATTATTGATGCCCTTGTGCCACATATTTTTAATCTGTTTTATTCATAAATATTTTTCGGACTTGATTATGTGTTCAAGTTTTGATGTGATTATTCTTTTTCTTTTATGATTCCCATTTTTTTTATAAGTTATGTTTTAAAGTTTATTTAAATGCTGTTTTGATTTTATTATAGTTGTTTTTATTTTTGTGTATTTTGTATTGATATTAGATTTTTTGTAGAGGTTTTAAATTAATAAACAAATAACGATATAATAATGCCAATAGGAAAATTAATTAAATGGCGCTGCTTAATAAAACTCCCGAGGCAATTTTAAAACATCTCTAATAAGCGACAATAAATTGAGTTATTAATCACATACTCATACTTACTAAATTTTCTTTAATAAAATACAAAATCATTTATGATATCTTACTTGAAAAGTTAATCTTGTAATGTGAAACATAACATTTCAACATTATATACGAAAATAGCTTGCTAAAAAGATTGAAGACCTTTGTGTCCTAGTTGAAGACGACTGTCTTCCAGCTCAAGGGGTGCGGACTCAATTTCCGTTAGAACCTGGTCTTTAAAAAATATATATTATCTGGATTTTCGCTAAAATATATTTCTGGTTTTTAGAGTAGTATAGTTGTTACAATTCGTCCGCATAATAATTTTACCACAAGATCTGTGTCAATAAAATCCGTATAAACATTAGAGAAATGTATAAACAATAATAAAAAATATATTGTGTTATTAGGTCTTTACTGTACGTGTATGGTATGCAAGCAATTAGCATAAAATTATCAAAAATTCATGCGCCTTGCAAGTTCTCACACTCGGGAAGAAGATAACAAACACATAGAAATAATAATGGCGAATTTCTTTCTTTACTTATTACCTGGATAAAGTAGAAAACCGATATTTTATTAACGGGAAATAATCATACGGGACCAACAATAACATTTCAAACGGGAATACCGAGTTCGATAGCGAACCAGGTTAAAAAGAGAATAAAAGCATTTTATGCATTATACCAGGGGTGGGCATACATGAGGTCAACGAGACCCACATTCTGGATATTCATTTATATAAAGAGCCACACCATAGTCACGTTCTGACGTAGTATTATGTTATATACACAAATTCAAATTTATTACACATTCTACACAAATCTTAATTGCTATATACTATAAAGTATAAAAAATACACATATAAGAAAATATAAAAAAAGCGCAGATTACGGTTTGCGTGGTTTGCGCACATTAAGAGGCAGGAGATGCGCGCGCACCCTGCACATTGAAATCACAACACACGTATACCCCAATACTTGCGTCTTTGACAGTTGCATTCATACATGCGCATCTTGTCACTTACAACATTTAGAAAAGAAAATCGCGAAAATACAAGTATAATGGGGAAAGAAAGTATTCATATTTTTATAAGAGACATTGGGAGCCACGCTTAACTCAACGAAGAGCCCCATGCGGCTTCGAAAGCCGCATTTGCCCACGTCTGCACTATTCCATTACCTGGGGGTTCTAGTCTGGCAATAATACTCGCAATAGACTAAACATATGCAGGTATTGTAATCTCTTCATGTGCGATTGTATTTATAAATTGTGCGGTATCGAACTGTGAGACTCATGCCCACTTCAGTAATTTTAAACTCGAAGGCTCGATAGATGAGGTCGAAAACAATGTTGTCTCCCGGCCACGTTTTTCAATATGTCAGCATTAATAATTCAGATATATTGAGAGGTACCATACGAATAAATGATAATAATAAAGGGCAATGGTTATAGCGTCGTTTTGAGAGAATACTCTCGATATGAACCAACTCATACATTTTGAAAATACTTTCCAAAAAGGATTGACTGAAAGTGCTTCCTTAAGCTGCACACGCCACCTATACCTCTGACACTAGCAGGCAGACCATTACACGATACATGACCAGCGACGGCGAAAGGTCTGTCATAATACTCCGCCTTATTGGATTGATTAGGAAAAAAACAATTCATTACATGAAGATGAAATCGACCTTAATATTCTCCTTTTCTCCGAAGGAACATCCCTCAAATTCGAAAGATACAATGGATATATCCCATTGTGAACCATGGCCGTCAACAGGAATTACATATTCACTCATGCTAGAAAGCGTCCAGAATAGATTTTTCCGTTGTCTCTACATGAGAGAGTATAGATATTATCCCTGACTTTATCCAAGTGTCTTCTTACTGGGGATGCTTAGTTACAGATCATTAGAGAGGGGAAGATCTTATCGATTGGGTGTCCACTTTTTTGTTTGCTCAGGGGTAATCTAGTTAACCCATTCGTCCTGAACTGTCTTGGTTTGTATGTTCCAGATAATTATCTGAGACAACGGACCCATATATTGTTCTATAAACCGTACCAACTTGCCTTTGGTAATGCCGGCAGGTAGAACAATCACACTTTTTGAGACCGTGTGTGTCCTCATATAGACGTGTATCTCAGTTCCTTCTTCAGAAAAAAACTCATAAATTTAGTGTAATACTTGAAATAATATTTTTTTTATATTGTTTAACATACCATATTTTGTCACAATGTTTTAGTGTAACACATATATTTTTACTATTGTTTTTATCAAATACGAGTAAGTCTTAAAATTTGTTCATACATGTCTTATTTTGTTTTTGTTATGTTTGGTCTTTCTAGGAATTAGGGAAACCTGTAATGTGCAAAAGGACTTGAAAAAATATATCAATAAATATAATGTAATTAAGGAACTTGAATATAAAGAGACAAAGTTAGAAATTTAGTATCGAAGGCAATTCAGTTCAGGAGATTCTCATATTTTTTTAATCAACCATATACTATACTCGTATGTCACGGAGGCCATCTTTCTGGTTTATAAAATAGCATTTTCACATAGTGAGAATCCATCTAGGTTTTGCTTCTAACGACAAAAGACCAATAAAATGCAATGCGCAGTTAAGCAGGATTCCTCTCATCAGTGTCACAAGAACAAGACAGGGTGTAGGCTGAAAAACATCTGGTGTCTCCGTGGCTGGGCTCGCCCTATATTGGTGGGGTGTATCTTGGCCGGTGGGGGGGGGTGTTATTAGATGAGCCCAGACCTTTTGATAGCTTCTGTTTTTTAATGTATTCTCTTTTTAATGTGTTCTTGAAATGTGTCTAAATGTATTATGTACATACTATGTTGCTATCAATAAACCTGTATTTATTATATTATTATTATTACATGAGATATGATCCTGTGAAAACATCATAACAGGATATCAGTAACACCAGTCGCAACTGGTCCATTGCGCACTGCTCCGCTATCACTTTACAGGGGGCGTCTTTTACCCTCAGCGTCGGGTTACTTGATAAGGGGTTATCGGGTTCTAGGGGCGGACTTCTGAACGTGTTTGTTTCTTGATACTTTTATCTATTGACTTCTGTTAATGGTATATTATCATGCAGGGCCGCTGTCTCATAATATGTATAATGTGTCCCATGCATGTATGTTAGTCAATTTATGGAAATTTATGTCCGTTAGACATGATGCTTTAGGTATATTGTACAATCTTTATTCTTACAGCTTAAATTTTATTGGTTGATTGCGTAAAAATTGTTGAACATTATTTTGAGATCGCCATCAAGTTTCGATGAAACAAATAAATAAACATTTGCGTGCGTTTTAAAAAATTTAGACATTTATGGTTTTTTAATTGTTTCTAGCAGCTTTTAGACGTCTCCGTTTTTCTTCATGGTGAAGAAACTTGAAAAAAGGTCAGCAAGTAGAGGGAAACCTACTACGTAGCCCAAATTGACAGTCACAGTGCTGAGAGAATTCCAATAAACATTGGGTAGCAAGGTGGTGACAGGGTATAGACTAAGGGCTAGCTAGTGAGAAGAGAGATGCTCAATAAGCAGTAAGTAGCAAGTTAGTCATGACATAGTGCTGAGGGTCAGCCAGCGAGGAGAGAGAGCCTTCGTAAGTAGTATGCTGCAGGGTGGTTG
Organism: Odontocerum albicorne; assembly: GCA_949825065.1. Lineage (NCBI taxonomy): Eukaryota > Metazoa > Arthropoda > Insecta > Trichoptera > Odontoceridae > Odontocerum > Odontocerum albicorne. The sequence goes on along the minus strand of OX463860.1, from coordinate 20,843,085 downwards.
CAGAGTACAGTGCTGAGGGCTAGTCAGCGAGGAGAAATAGACCCAGCAAGCAGTTGGTAACATGGTGGTGGAAGGGCACAATGCTGAGGACCAGATAGTGAGGAATGATAACCTTCGTAAGCTGTGGGTAGCAGGGTTGTGGCAGGACACAGTACTGAGGGCCAGCTAGCGAGGAGAGGTCCAGCAAGTAGCAGGTAGTAGGGTGGTGGCAGAGCACAGTGCTGAGGACTATGCAGCGAGGAGAGAGAGGTCCAGCATACAGTGGGTAGTAGGGTGGAAATAATGTTGACAGGGTAAGGGGACGGATGGGGCGTTGACCCCCAGTCCGTGTGCCACTTGCGCTGCTAGGGATGGGACACAATATCAAATCGATATAAATACTGTTCGGATAAAGTTATCTTAAATAATTCTTCGGATAAATATTATATAATCTGGAATATCACATGTTCTACGCCTGTGACCTTATATTACGTACGCTTGCTTTGTATTATATTTTGAAAAACAAATTTAAAAATAAGACGGTCTTATTTTTTACACAGTTTCATTCCATAAATAATATTTACCAACAACCTCCGTGGCGTTAACCAGCCTGGGGTTGCGGCTTCAATTTCTGTCGGTATCCAGATTTTTTTTATGGAAGGGTCCATTCTGGTTTTCACTACAGACCTCACAAACAAAATATTCAGATAATTGAGACCTTGACAAAATTCATGATCAATACACATAGTAAAAATACAAACTTCTTCAATGATATATTATATATTCATTTCTATTGTAAACTTCAATTTGCCGTTCCGTCTCAGCAAAATTCTTTCTCCATTCATCCATCTTCTTGGATGAATATCAGAGTATCTCCCTAGATTCTCTAGATTCCCACTTGACCGTGGTCATATGGCAAACTATCTTAGGGTAGGACGTGACCTGATCAAATTATGTCCACCTCATTTATCCGCTTTTTTTTTACAGTGCATCAAATAAATCATTAGTCGCACGATTTGTTTGATGTTGAGTGGTTTTCTGTTGCAGTCTTGTTATTTTATTGTATTACACTTTCATTTCATATATAATAGTATATCGGATTTATTGCTATTAGTTCTTCAAAACATCAGAATGTTGTCATCAGTTCTTCAAACCATCAGAAGTTAATAATAATACATGGCTAATTTATATAGCGCCGTTTAGAGAGCAGACTGCAATCAAGGGCGCTCTTATTCTGGATTCGAACTCACTATTAATGAAAAATTGAAAATACTCGTATAAACAAGTTAAGTGTAATGGTAGGAAGGTGGGGGTGGCGTTAATTAGATTAGAAACTTCCTCGCATCTGCATATATTTAGAAAAATATATTTGATAAGAAAATCGCAGAAGATTCCCTAAAGGAAAATGAACTCCAAATAAAAACTTTGTAGATCTTCTGATATGTAATAATAACATATTTGGCTTTAGGTGGAGTGTAGTGTTCATATTCAATCATAAATGTTTATAAGACTTCTCAAAAAGAGTTGTCTCAAAGTACTCCCTAAAGCTGTACACGCCACCCATTTCTCTAACACTTTTAGGTATATAGTATATATACAAGCTTTTTTTCAATAGTTTATTAAACTATCTGGTTGAGGTTGTATGTAACATTTTTAATAATTTATTAAACTGTCTGGTTGATGTTGTATGTAACATTTTTAATAATGTATTAAACTATCTGGTTGAGGTTATATGTAACATTTTTAATAACTTATTTAACTATCTAGTTGAGGTTGTATGTTACATTTTTAATAATGTATTAAACTATCTGGCTGAGGTTGTGTGTAACATTTATATTAATGTATTAAACTATCTCGTTGAGGTGATACGTAACATTTTTAATAATTTATTAAACTGTCTAGTTGAGGTGATATGTAACATTTTTAATAATTTATTAAACTATCTGGTTGAGGTTGTATGTAACATTTTTAATAATTTATTAAACTATCTGGTTGAGGTTGTATGTAACATTTTTTGTAATGTATTAAACTATTTGGTTGAGGTTGTATGTAACAGTTTTAATAATTTATTTAACTATCTGGTTAAGGTTGTATGTAAAAAATCGATTTAATTAAAAAACCTGACAGCAACCATTGTTAAAGAAAAATGGGTATCAACGGGAATCAAAGCAGTAATTCCATCGTTGGCAGACAAGTATCAAACTAACTAGGCCACAAAGCCCGTCTAATATTATTACTTTCTTAAATAAAATAACAATCGTTTTCGACATTTTTTTTGCAAATGAATAATATAATAGTATCGATATATCGTTCGATTTCCCTCCCTAGCGCAAAATGGCGGCTGGTCTTCCTAGTTCCCTAGCTACTCTACTCTAGCCATGGGCCGCCGATAGCGAGGCGGAAACAAAAAATCCGACGCAACACGTGGCCGGGCGTGGGAGCGGGGAGAAGCAGGGGGGAACTGCGTGCCCTCAGATCTGGGCGCGAATTCACAACTCATGGTATCCGTACTGCTAATGAAAGTAACTATTAAACGTCATTATCCGCAAAGGACCTAAACATTAGTGCCCATTATTTTGGTGTGTGATATACTGGTGATCCAAGAGTAAACGTAAGGGTCCCGATCACGAGGCAGATCGCCTACGCGATGGACAGACCTTGTAACTAATTCAACCAACAGCTGACTCCGAGAGTGCAGTAGAAATACGACTGACTAATATGTTTCAAGATTTTATCCAACGAAATCCTCCTCTTTTATCCAACGACGACCTCCGTGACCTTGTTGGTAAGACACCTGTCTTTCAGTTCAGAGGTTACGACTTCAAATCCCGCTGGAACCCAGATTTAAAAAAAATGGATTTTAGTCTAGTTTATACTTAAGACTGTTTTAACGTATTTCTGGTTGGTTGGAAGATATTGACAATAAGCCCACCATGTTGTAATATATACAACTAAAGTGTAATACAATACAATATAATTTAAACAACAGTGTAAATAGACACATCATAGACACAGTATAGCATTTTAAATACTTGGGTAGCATTTTGAATGACAAAACAAACATATGATACATATACGAGTAGATGGTGAGGTTCAGAATAGACTAAGCGCAGCTTCCCCGGCAGTTTATACTTTTTGTGGGCGCGTGTTTGATAATCACGATCTAGCACTGAAAATTACAACGGCAGTCTATAAAGCTGTCATCATAACATGTCTGATGTATGGATGCGAATCATGGGGAGAGAAGGTGAATGAAGACGAATGAAGACGTCAGAAATATATGCATGGATAAAATGGATATTTTGGGTAAGAAGAAGAAAGGAGATTTAAGAAGGTTTAAACATTTGGAGAGAATTAGTGACGAAATAATAACTAAGCGAGTATACAACTCAGAAGTGCAAGGTGTGCGTGGAAGAGGAAGACCGAGAAAAACGTGACTGGATCAAATATATCAGATTTTGAAAGAAGGTAAAGTGAGAAGCATGAATAATAGAAGAGTGCATGACGATATGTATGAATGGGGAGAAGGTGAAAGTTGTGTTCTTGGATAGAAACGTTTGTAGACTTGTTCTCTTTGTCTATCCTGCATAATACACGGCGTATGTATGTTTTTTTTATCCATAAAAAAACAAGGTTCAGTATCTCTGCACTCTACCCACTTTGAGATTGCGCAAGGCAAACCAAGGCATATAGGCCCTTCAGCATTCTCGGAGCCTCTCGGAGGTGGCTCGTGTTGGATGTTTGGATCCGCCGGACCTCACGGGGGGCAGCCTCAGGCTCGCTGCTACACGCACTGACTTCTGCTACTCCAAATGTCAGAGTGCCTCTTTATATAAAATATTATGACGACCTCCGTGACCTAGTAAGATCCTGTCTTCCATCCAGGAGTTATGGGTTCAATTCACGATATCGGTAGTTCATTTCATTTCAAGTTATTGTTTATCAAGTTGGTGAGAGTTTGCGACGAGTTTTTCATTGTATTGTATAATCAACAATCAGATAAAAGCATCAACTTATTTTTTCATGCTATATGTCCTCAGTAAGATACAGGCAAACGCCTGGTTTACTGGGGATACGACAAATAAAAAGCAACAAACCCAGATCCATAAAAATTGTGTATGCACTTTAAATTGTTTTATCATAAATTATATATTTATAAAATTCCTTGTCGCGTATAAATAAATAAATAAAGCCTTTTAACGTATTTATGGTTATTTGGGAGAAATTTTCTCATGACAATAATGTTTTTTTAGGTTGTACTGTATACAAGAGAAGTTTAATATAGTTAAAAGACATTTAAAACAAGTGAAAAAATAATAAAACAAAATAGTTACAAACATCACAAAGGACAGGAAAAGGAAACACAAGATGGTAAATAGTTACAAACATCACCAAGGACAAGGAAAGGTAACAGAAGATGGTAAATAGTTACAAACATCACCAAGGACAGGGAAAGGTAACAGAAGATGGTAAATAGTTACAAACATCACCAAGGACAGGGAAAGGAAACATAAAATGGTAAATGACAACAAAATAAAAGTCATGGAGTAACACATCTAGCCATTAAAGATATATGTAATATTTTTTATGATGAGAGTCTAAAGGCAGTCGGAACTGGTTACAGAGTCTGATGGCATGGGCGATAGACGTCATAAAAAAGGAGGAGTGATTGTCGGAGAGGCGCCAAATATTTTCTGCCTGCCTGAGGCAGTAGTATAGTTAAGGATTTTACATAAAATGAAAATACATGAACTTTCGGCGATTGCTTATCAAATATAATACTCGTATTTCTTACAATTTCTATGGGCATCACTATTCTTCTTTCAGAATCATATTAATTTGGTTGTGTTATCTTATTATATAAATTGCTTAATACTGTGAGGCCGAAAATGAAGCAAAACATACTATGACCGTGCAATGATAATTAAACAAAATATATAAAGAAGCTACTGCGTAACGTAAGTATTCTAATTTTGAAACACACGCTATCAAAGTAAAACAAGTCATCAAATGGAAGGTAGCCACTTGCGATATTAAATTAGGTAGTTTATTACTTATACTAAACCTTTGTTTTGTACTTCTTTTACAAAACAAATGAAAATACATTTAATATCATTCGCGTGTCGAGTACACACGCACTGAAAATTAAGGTAATTATTAAGTGAAATAACACAAAATTTGATGATATGTTCAAGTGATAAAATGCGAAAAGAAAAAGAGAACACCTGAGAATTGCACTTAAGGCGCATGTTAGTCAACTATTGAAAGAGGGTAAGTTGAAAAGAATGAAGAATAGAAGGAGTTATATGAGACGAATATTTATTTTCATTCGCATTTCGAGTACACACACACTGAAAAATAAATTAATTATTCAGTGAATTATCACACAATTTGATGATGTTTTCAAGTGATAAAATACGAAAAACAATTTGATTTTTCTTGAAGTATTGAATGCATAAGGCTAGTAACATTAGGTGTGACAGTCAACATTTAATCTTTATGGAAGCCCCAGATTGACAGAAAAAAGATCGTGTTGCTACAAAACAAAGAAAAATCAAGTAATTGTAACAATTTATACGTATTTAGTCATTGTTTTCGTATATCCTTGGATGGGCTTTTCAGTTTAGTATCTAATAAATACGCATTCTTAAATTTATGTAAATCGATAAAAAATACTGAACACTTATTTGTATTAACTTCCTTTATAAAACCTTCAGATCTGGAAATGGGATTATCCTATGTTTATCAACATGTATCACATCGTCTTTGTACTGTGTAACTGCTACGGTGGGCGGAGCGAAGAGGCCTCAGTTCCACTCGGGCGATCTACCAGCCTTCCAGGATGTGAAATGATAAATGGCGCTAGACCGTTATGTTCCCATGGACCTACCAGATCTCAATGTTCTCTTATTTCTAGGTTTGGACGCGTATTTTTAAATATTACATTAATTCTAAGTATGATATGATGAAGTAACTGAGAATTAAAAGAAAATTTGCTAAATCTATGAGTGAAAGGTGTTCAAAAAGGCGTATTTAACATGTTTTTGGTTGGTGGGAAAACAGTGCCATATGGTAATAAACAAGCCAGGTTGTAATGTAAAAAAAACAAAAGTGTACTACAAAACGATAAAATAAAACATTTGGAAACTAAAGAGCGGCAGTTGTTAAATATGCCTTCAAGATTTTAATAATCAGCCCACATTAGATTTACCATCTGACGTAATTGTGTTGTGTGACGGACATATGGGCTGATTTTTGTTCTGTAAATAATGGCAATAGTAGTCTCTCTTATCGCTAAGGATCAATAAACAATTTAACTTAAAATAAATGTTATTCTGTGCATATCTGCTGCTTGAGATTACCGTAAGGAAATATTTCAACATTAACTTGTTATTATACTTTGTATCTCGATTCCGTATTTTAACGTGATAAACTTGATTTGCGTTGTCCCCCGGTCACGCGTTTTCACATGATCGGTACCTCTACCAAAAAAATACATATTACTGCTATCTAGCAAATATTTTTGTCAACAATTCAAGCATTAAACGATATTGTCCTAATTTTTGACCCTTGATTTCAAACATGGAAAATACCCTGGACCAGTGTTTCCCAAAGTGGGCGCTACAGCCCCCTTGGAGGCGGTATAAACTTCTTGGGAAGGCCTGAAGGTGGAGAGGGGGGAGGGGTTAGCCTGGTGAAAATGGGTAATGAATACAAATAGACACTTTCTACAAATAAAACACTCAGAAAAGTAAATTTTATAGTAGAGCTGTGGATTTTTTTTCAATTCATCATTATTTTTTTGAGGAAGGGGTGCGGCTGATGAAATATATGCCCTAAAAAGGGGTGATAGTCCAAAAAGGTTTGGGAAACACTGCCCTAGATGATGAAAATATGCATGAATTGATTTGTGATGAAGAATATAATATCGCGTCATAAGTGTGCAGTGAAGCGTCAGTTTTTGAAGATTTTTACATATGACCAACTGCAGTCTGCGGGTCAAAATATACTAAGGAATTAGTAAGATCCTCCAAACAGGTTATCAGGAAACGTATCTAAACATGTGTTCATATGTATTCCATCAACTGACAAAAAATAAAAACCCTGCAGCGCTTGCGAGGTACGTGCTAAGCAAAATAAGATAAGTGAGACCCGGTACATGTGTAAGGAGTGCGATGTAGCTCTCCACAAAGGAAAATGTAGGCAGAATTACTATATCAAACTAAAATATTTAAGTATTCTTAGCAACCATACTATGTTTCATTACAATATTCTTAATACTTAGATATAACAATTTGGGTAAACCCTTCACAAAAATAGCTTCCTATTATTCCTTTAAACCGGGCACTGGGAAAGGTTGTCATGGTTTTGATCGTGTCTTAAAGTGTTAATTGATGACCTCCCTAGCATAGATTGTAAGGCCCTTGATTTCCACTCGATGGCTTTTGGTTCCATTCGGATATAACAAAAAAAAATATTAAAAAAGAATGGGCCCCAGTCTTGTTATAGAGGATAATACTCGCCAGCGTTCGATTTGTGTGAAGTATTATTCTTGTATTGGGGTTCGAATTGTCAGTAGGGTCACAGTGACTTACACTATGCTGGAAGGTGTAAGTCTATAAAATGCTGTGGAACGCCGAGTTGCATACTATCAGCAACACTACTGGCTAGTCCGATTCGTTAGCGTCCCCGTCGAGGGCCCTGGGCAATGTGGTCACACTATGTGGATCATAGCAGATAGCGGAAGGATGAAAGGCGAGTCTCTGGCGCCTAAAAATCAGACCCCACCAGCTAAGGGAAGGAAAACCCTAACAGAAAACCAGGGCAGGGTCTCAGGCCTTAAGGTGGCAGCCCCACCAGGGACCTAGGATACGATGGGTTAATCGCCTGTCTATCTGAAACCACACGATTATGAAACCAAAAGCAAAAGAAGCCATGGCGACGACTGCTGGAGGAGGCCGGGGCCCACAATGGGCTGTAGTGCCATTGATTGATTGATTATTCTCGTATTGTATTGGCTTTTCACGTTCATGATATTATTGCAAGGCGGGATTAGTTGCAAGGTATTATTGTATTCTCTACAGGCGACACATAATATTATGGAAATCTAAAAATGTCAGCAGATGCACTTCAGGTAAATAATGAAGATTCAACGGTATCATAGTTTCAAATTATTGAGTTTTGAGAAGAACAATATGTTGTAGCATTGAGATTCTGGTGTGTAGTTTAGCGTACACGCCTTTGTTGGTCTGGACACTTGACTCGCGTGCTTGAGTACAGGATTCCCAAGAAATGTCCTCTTCGGCGAGCTGACAGAGGCAGAAGGAAGCACAGAAGACAGCGCGAGAGAAATAATAACTTACTCTATGATACACTGAAAAACATTGATGCTCAGCACAACTAAGAGCAAACAGCAGCAGATAGAGCCAAATGGCGTGGAACTGTTGCTAGTTATCAAGAACCCAATGGAAAAAGAAGCCGCAGACAAGCTGCTAGTGTCTTGCCCTTCATGCAACATGATATGCCTCTCACAAATTGGCTTGCATTAGTCATCTCCGGTGGTATCAATGTCAGGTACCTTGATCATCTACTTTTGTATTTTGCCTTCTATTATACACGTCACGGGTTATGGTTATTCAATTAAATTACATTATTGCCAACACGTATAATAATGATGAGCCGCGAGTTCCGTGCATACTTCTGAGATTCTAAATGTGAAAACTCGAATAATGGTGCTGATTTCTTGTCTTCCGGATACACTCTTTAATATGTTGGAATTATCAAATTTGGATATGTTGAAGGGTTTGCTGTACATCTAGAAACGATACAAATATCGCATTTTTTATCACATAGTATGTGTGTTTGTAGAGTCAATATTTCTTTTGTTCACGGTCGGTGATAACCTGAAAATAATATCCTACATTTTTTATACAACCTACCAATGAAACATGAGTTGTCAAAAATGTCATTTGTGAGGATCGTATAATATCTATTCGTAGCGAGTTTCATCATTATCACTATAATGTCACGTCACGTCACGTGACCATCACCATCACACCGTGCCAACACTAACAGGCAGACCATCTCAAACTATATGTTCAGCAATTGCAAATGCTTCGTTATAATATCATACATACATACCATCATGCACTTTCCCTCTTGGAGAACGTAGAGATGACAGAGCACCAGACTTTCCTATCCTTAAATATCCGTTCTCTACATACATACCCTTTCTCATACAACTTCTACGATTTCTCTGATTTTCTGCGTTTTAAAATATATTTAACTTAATCCAATCATACTTTCCTTGATCTTCCTCTCACACGCCTTCCACTCACATTTGCACTATATATCTGTTTTGTTAGTATTTCTTCATCCGTTCCATATGCCCTAATAATCTCAGTGCGCTCTTTTTCCTCTTAACACGACTGTAAGTTCATATGAAACCATGCGTTATTAGAGCGATTCCGTACAATAATTTTATTCGATGAAGATGATATTTAAGTTCAAATTCTGTTCCTCTCTGAAGCTACGTCTCTCAGGCGCATAATCGAAAGATACAATGGAGACATCTCACTAAGAATCTTGAATCAAAGTCAAGACATCTCACTAAGAATCTTAAGTCAAAGTCAAGACATCTCACTAAGAATCTTAAGTCAAAGTCAAGATATCTCACTAAGAATCTTAAGTCAAAGTCAAGACATCTCACTAAGAATCTTAAGTCAAAGTTAAGACATCTCACTAAGAATCTTAAATCAAAGTCAAGACATCTCACTAAGAATCTTAAGTCAAAGTCAAGACATCTCACTAAGAATCTTAAATCAAAGTCAAGACATCTCACTAAGAATCTTAAGTCAAAGTCAAGACATCTCACTAAGAATCTAAGTCAATTCTTGTGAACTTAAGGTCCACTAGTAACATTATTTATTAAGAAAATTATTTTTCACTTAACGATATAACATAAAGGAAATCAAGTGCATAAATTGAAAAGTTATGCATTATTTGACAATCCGCATAATTTGATACTTCGAAATGACGGATGGATAACACAGACGATTACTAATTTTCTTATCTCAAATTATCTGACATTTCGATATTTCCTACGTCAAATTTGAATCATCCTTAAATGAAGAGATACACCCTAGCCGATTGCACGACGGACACTTTTTTCTTTTCAATATTTTTAAAAAGAATTTATAATAATGAATTTTGTATATAAACTAAACCAAAATTTGATTAGCTAAAGATTAAATTAAAACCAATCCGAAATAATATTTTTCACAGCTTCCAATTCATTGTTTACTATAAAAATACCAAAGAGCGTTTTCGAAGAGAAAATTTATGACTTTGAATTTTTTTACAATTTTGTACCAAAAATTAACGCGTTTTTACAGTTAAAAAAACGAATTTGATTCACGTCATCACGCCGCATTCCTTTCCGGGGTAGACGGAGACAACAGACGTTCAAAATTTTCTATCCAAGCACACAACTTTCGCACCCTCCACATTCATACATCTCGCTATGCACAATCTTATATTATTCATACTTCTCACTTCATCTTCTTTCAAAATCTGATTCATTTGGTCTAGTCACGTTTTTCTCGGTCTATGTCTTCCACGCACACTTTGCACTTCTAATTTATATATTCGCTTAGTCATTATTTCGTTACTTATTCTCTCCAAATGTTTAAACCTTCTTAAATCTCCCCTCTCTATTTTACTCCAAACATCTATTTTATCCGTGAATTCATTTCTGATATCTTCGTTCCGCCTTCTTTTAAACATTGTCAATTTACAAATTTTCCCACTCCACACATTTCCACAGAATTAATCTTACTCTTTTCCTTCTTTTGGCATGTCCAAGTTTCCCTTCCATACACCAAGATGGGCACAATCAAACTATTATGTATTGTAATTTTTGCTACTGTTGATATTGCGCGGTTGTTGTTCACAACAATAATTGTTACGTTTACCTTGTTCCCTTTAACTACCCTTCTTTCAATGTCCATTTTAACTCGCCCATTATACATAAGCCCACTGCCCAGATTACAGAACTCATCAACTTCTCAAAAATAAAAATAAATAGTTTCAAGTCCTAGCTACTAGTTTAGACTCCTCTATGACGGCAGCATCTTGAGTTGTCTATATCAGGAGAGGTGAAGGATTGTCGTAGGTAGAATTGGGAAGCAGACCACAGTAATCATGACCGTCTGTCATGATGCAACTACCACGGAGAGATAGAGAAAGATAAACAAAGATCACGAGAGTGAGCGAAGGATCATCGCCACTAGTATAACGCATTCCCACACCACGCGATAAGATATGGCCCGGCTTGTCTTGCATAATTTAGGTACTTTTTACATTCCGAAGATAAGCATATGTATTGTCGCCCAGAATCAGGGTTGTCATGCGTCCGGATTTTGGCGAGAAGGTTCCGATTTATAAATTTTAAACCCGACTCCCGATTCAAGGTATGTTATTCCTGATTTGAGTAAATAATTTTAAAATCGAACTAAAGGAAAGAAAACATTAATTTTATAACTGCAGTTTTTTAATGATTTAGTGGGCAGCAAACAGTACAGATTCAGAGAACAAACGAAAAAAGAAACATATTGAAGCTAATTATTCGGTTTTTATATGTTTTATGTTATTTTTCTTATAAAAACGCTTCGTCAATATGTTATGGTATATTGTTTTAAAAACATAAGTTTTTTAGCTATTCTTTCTCCAAATGTTTTTGCGTTCACAAAACGATATACTGTTTGAGTATCCTTTTTATTAATATTAAATCCCGACATGCTATTTTGATGTCCTTTTTTTTATATAAAATCCCGATATGCTGTTTTGGTGTCCTTTTTTTATTATAAAATCCCGATATGCTGATTTGGTGTCGTTTTTTATAACCATAAAATCCCGATATGCTGTTTTGGTAAACTGGCAATAACAAAAGCGCAATTTTGTTTTTGACTGAAATCGCAAGAATTTCCTAGGTTAAATTTGAGAACGTGGTTTCAACAACATGAGGCCGCATGTCATACGTCCAATGACAGTTTGGAAGTGGTCAAAAAAGGCCGTCAATAGGATGGTGATCATCTTGTAGACGTTATTTTTTAAAATAAATTCCCAACTCTTTGTTATGTATTTACAATAAAAAAAGTTGATTACAGCAAACCATTGTTTTATGATAAATTTTTCAAAAGTGAACTTTATTCTGGACCATCCTGTACTATTAGCATCGTCATAATTTTCCCATAACTCAGTGTTTCTGAAACTGTGTCACTAACATTTAAGTTCTCCTGGAGCAGGTATGTCAAAACGCGCTCGGTCAGCAATAAGTGTGCAGCCAGTCTTCTCGAATTGTTTATTTACTTTATAGTTTCCATGTTATGATGGAAAAAATGTTACTTAGTTATGTTGAAGTAAATATATTTTTTTAATATTGAAAAAGGCAGACCTCGGCTAAGTGCTAATTTTCTGCCTATTAACTGGAATAAATAGGGGTTAATATATATAAATCAATCCAACAATCTATCCCTTTAAAACCATGGTTTGTTATAATGAGAATGAAGAAGATGGAAGTGTTAGTAATATGCCATTTTGTGGTCAGACAACTCCGTGTTGGCTAGTCACCTTTATAGAACGGGTATTGCGGAGGATACCGACCGCGAGTGTGGTTTGCATGATGACACTGTAGATAATACATTTTTCGGTTGTCCTTAACGGGACATATTTGATTTACAAAACACCATATCTTTGCCACGTCCAATAAATGTTGCGTTTCTTTTTTCTTCGAGGAACTTTTCCACTTAGAGATCGATTGTTAGATTTTTGAAACTTAATCATTTTAAACTTGAAATTATCTAGAAATGTAATGTTTTTTAAATTAGTTTTATTATATTAGCTCATATTATTGCATAATTACTTTAATTTGGTGGCACAAATCATCCTACATTTGGTTTAACTTTAAATTGTTTTAGTTTTGAAAATATTTTATTATGTAAACTCATAGTAACATATACTCGTAATTGTACAGTGTCTTTGATTTGAGTGCACAAATCATCCTATTGTGGTTGAATTGCCAATTATAAAAATGAAAGAATGAAAGTTTGTGAGATTGAAAGAGAATTTGAAATTATCACCGTCGTCGTATAGTTCTTGTGTTTAATGTAATCGTTTAAGTATCATATATTGTGTTTCATGTAATCGTTTAAGATTCATATATTGTGTTTAATGGAATCGTTTAAGTATCATATATTGTGTTTAATGTAATCGTTTAAGTATCATATATTGTGTTTAATGTAATCGTTTAAGTATCATATATTATGTTTAATGTAATCGTTTAAGTCTCATATATTGTGTTTAATGTAATCGGTTAAGTATCATATATTGTGTTTAATGTAATCGTTTAAAGTTTAGAAAATACGGAATGAAGTGATTAGGGATGATTGTTAACTTAAGGTTGATGTTTGAGTAAGATGAAGACTAGCACGCTGAGATGGTTTGAACATGTGAGACGAATGAATCAAGAAAGACCAACAAAACAGATATACGAGTATAGTGCAAAATATGAGTGGAAGGCATAAGGAGAAATATCAAGGAAAGTATGGTCGGATCAAGTGAATGATATTCTGAAAGAAAGGAAAGTAGAAAGTCAGAGAACTCGTAAATGTTGTATGAGAAGGTGAATGTATGTGGAAGAGGCGAAGGATGTGTGACGATATAGGAAAGTCTAGCGTTCTGTCCTCTCTACCTACCCGGACAGAGATATAGCGTGATGGTATGTGCAAGAATATAATAAGGCTGCATGGACACTGCAAGGAATCTTGATGTGAATCCGCTCTCAATGTTGAGAAAGGAGGTCGCTCCGGTATCACAGGACTGCCGGTTGCCCCATGGGGCGGAGTGCCGTTATTTCTCTCTCTCTGACTCTTGCGGCTTGTCATGTGGTTGCGCCTTCACTCGGCCGCGCTGATCAACTTTAACCTGGGAAACAAAAAATATATAAAGCTAATTTAAAGAAAGTTTTGATCACTGTGCACTACCTCAGTTTACTATGGTGATGATGATAAGCTCTTGTGATCAAGTATTATTGCCAGCCATCTTGTGATATAAGTCGCCTGTGCGTGTATTGGTTTATTGTGTGAACGCTGTTATACTTCAGCAAACACATAGTATTGACAAATCAAACACAAAATTCCAATCGCAAGGAGATCAAAGTTCCAAGACAATCGGCAGGTTTAATTTGATGCAGCCATTCATTAGATCGAGTTTTTTATTTAGCGCATTTTTTATATTCATTAATATCGCTAAAAATATAGATGCAAGTGTCAGTTATGTGTCAGATGGGCCGCTGCGTGGTGACTAGCCACCTTTACAGAATGGGTATTGTGGAGCATCTCGGTTGCGAGTGTGGTGTGGAGGATAAAACTATAGATTATCTATTTTTCGGTTGTCCATTATATGACATATTTGATTTACTCAATGCCAATGAATGTTGTATTACACTTTCGTTGTATACAGAATAACCTGGCGAGCTTATTGCCATGTGGCAATAATTTCCAACCATCCAGAAAGGTGTTAAAGAGGCATTAAGTGAAATCCAGACTGGAATCCTTTTTTTTTTAATCTGGGTTCCTTTTTTTAAAAATCTGGGTTAAAATAATTAGTTTTAGAAACCTCAAATGACTGACATGTACAGTGTTATATTTCTAAACTTATAGTTTATTGATAATACAGTGGGCCCTAAAGGTCACTTTATTAACCTAAAACCAGGATAGGCGTTCATCACTTACCAATAAATGCATATTTTTAAAACATGAGAAGTTTGGGAACAGAAAAATATTAATCAAATTCTGAAATAATTAATACAGGAAAAGTAAAAAAAAACATGTGTGGAAACGAGTGGGCATGACAGAAGCGAAATACTCTATATGCCAGGATAGAGAAAAGTTGAGATTTGTTTTATTTGCCTATTCCAATATGGATTACGATGCACGTATTTCTATGGTTACGTTTAGAGTGTGAAATTTCATTAGTTATATTATAAGTTCGGGTAAAGCTCTTACTTCCTTGGATGCATTACTCATGAGTGTCTTGAACACGCACGCCTTGGTTGCTGCTTCTTTAGAAAGGTCCTCAGGATGCTATGCTTGGAGCGGCACGTGTACTGAACTAGAAAAGGTCACGTCGCTAGTACCAAAGGGCCAAAACGAGAAAAACCCTCTAAATGGATTAATTTTTATTGTTGATCAGATTTCTGGGGTTGAGAAGCAGACGAGCGACCTCCGTGGCCTATGGTTGATAAAGTTCCTTTTCTATATGCGGGGAGGGGAGACCATATCTTAATATAACAATTTCAGTCATATTCACTTCGTATTAGAAGCGATTGAAAAACTATTATAATTTCTAGCTTACAAGACACTTATTTATTTAATAAACGACACAACAGTGTCTTTATATACAAATGAACATGTGACAGGTTATACAAGTACTTAAAATTATTGACAAATAATACAAAACTTTATTTTAAACTAACATGAAGATACAAAAAGCAGTAGTTACTATAAATTACAGTCATTGTTTTAAAATTATTTAATAATTATATGTATATTTAAGTTCAATATACAATATGTTATGTATGTATACCACAAAATATTACCAAACTTCACCAAGCAGACTTACGTAATTGTCGAAGACTTATTTTATAGAGGTAAAGAGTTCAGATTTGTTTTTAGTGGAATAACGCATACATAGAACAAATATTGAATTTTAGAGAATTTTGTGGGAATTTTATGGATAGATATTGAGATATAGAAAACACATGGCCTCATTATTAGAACGAGATGCAAGTTGCTTTGCAGAATTAAAACCTTCCTACATGTTGATGCAGGGTTACTCAACTCCAGTGGCAAAGTATTGTCCTTAATGTTTTGTTTATATTACGTTATTTATATTAATAAAGGAGAGCACAAAGTTAGAAGCTATTTCTAAATATTGTTGTGATATTCTGGCGAATACTATATATACTTATATTAAAAATATCTAAATTATTGCAAAACTCGTTTCCAAGTCTTTGCATACGAATTATAGAGGAGTTGATTTTATAATTAGTATAGAAAATTTTCGGTATAAAAGGGATTGAGCTGTCTTTTGGATCTAGTCATCATAATATACGACTATAACAGTCATATTCATATAAGGTAGATAGATAATATATCGTTATTCCGCTCATTATGCACCATCTTGAGGAGCTCAGTGTTCTGGTTGGTAAAATGTTTTAGGATGTTTGTCTTACAACTCAGAGGTTGTGGTTTTAATTCCTACTGGAATCCAGATATTTTAAAATGGTCTGGTTTTCACTTAAGGCTTCATAATTTTTTTTGGTTCGTTGGAAAATATTGCTACTTGGCACTACGTGCGTCTTATTAGCCCTGCAGTGTTGCCAGGAGACAATAATACGAGTATAATCTTTAGCCGTGTTCAATCCAAAGGACAATTTTATATAGCGCCATTTAGAGAGCAAACTCTCCTTAAGGGCACTCTAACTCGGTACTTAAACCCATTATTATTTAACAAATCACATATAACAGCTATTGCAGCGCCCGAGCAATCATGTATAACACTTCATTTGTATACATCACAACCCTGTAGGGTTACTGTCATGTGGCAACTTCTTCCAATCAACCAGAAAGATGTTTATGAGGCCTTCAGTGAAAGTCAGACTGTAAACCTTTTTTTTAATCTGAGCTACAGCAGGAATTGAACCCGCAACAGCAACAAAAAATAGGCGTCTTATTAACTAGTGGTATATGCATATATATCGTATGTGATGGTCTTATACTACGATACACGAAAAGGTAACAATGACCTTGCAGACAAGCATAATAGGAAGCCTTTTTCCGACATTGTATTTTATTTTACATTAGTTGTATACAGTACAAACTGGCGAATTTATTACCATGTAGAAATCTCTTCCAAACAATCAGAAATATATTAATAGAGGCGGTAGGTAAGTGAAGACCAGGCTGGAAAATTATTTAAAATAAATTGGGTTCCAACGGGAATAGAATCCGTAAACCCCGGATTGAAAGACATAAGTCTTAACAACTAGGCCAAAGAGATCGACTTGATTGGGAACCATTGGGAACGGAACTTGATAAATCCGGACGGAAGACAAGTTTACAATCTAGGGCACGGAACGTCACCATCTTGGGCAATATAATTTACGAAATATTTCAATTTTATTTCCATCGGAGCTTATTAGCCGGCCATCTACATAGCTTCAGTAAACTTGTATTTTTTTATATGTGTTGTTTTTTAGCCTTTAAATGAACCCTAGGGTCAGCTTATCCATATAGCCCTAAGGTCAGCTTATCCATATATAACCCTAGGGTCAGCTTATCCATATAGCCCTAGGGTCAGCGTATCCATGTAACTTTAGGTTCAGCTTAACCATATAACCCTAAGGTCAGCTAATCCATATAACCCTAGGGTCAGCGAATCCATATAACCCTAGGGTCAGCTAATCCATATAACCCTAGGGTCAGCTTATACATATATAACCATAGGGTCAGCTTATCCATATAACCCAAGGGTCAGCTTATCCATATAGCCCTAGGGTCAGCGTATCCATGTAACTTTTGGTTCAGCTTAATCATATAACCCTAAAGTCAGCTAATCCATATAACCCTAGGGTCAGCTTATCCATATAACCCTAAGGTCAGCTAATCCATATAATCCTAGGGTTAGCTTATCCAGGTCTTATGCATAAACTATAAGTTTAGAAATGTAACATTGTGCATATCAGTCATTTGACATTTCTAAAACTAAATATTTCATCGATACCTTAATATGTTCCCGGACACGCTCCCAACTACTGCAGATAAATGAAGCGCGAGAGAAGTAATTCCAGTTTCTTTATCTGAAATATACAATATGTTATATGACCGCGTGTGCCCTTTGCTCCTACATTGTCAATTGAAAAGATATGAAGATATCTCTTACACCAAAATTGATATATTAAGGGTAAATATGACGTTCCGTCCCGTAAATATATCTCCGTGAAATACTGCATTGTAATTAATTGTACAAGTCATCTAAATAAAATGTTGAAGAAAATGCGTTTTTTCCATCATCACATACTCCTCACTTCCGACATAACATATGCAAAATATTTCAAAAATTTGCAGATACAGAAACTTTTGATACGTTGTTAGTCTTCTAATACTTGAGAAGTAATCTATTCTGGAGCTTACGAGTATTACCGAGGGAAATCATCTGGACTCAAATGCACAGACGTTTTGGAAATAAATTTTGCAAGCACTTTATAAGGGATAAAGGGTTTGTCTCTTTATTGGTTGGTATACATATCATTGCGAATCCAGGTGTTTCGTTTACGGTCTCTTTTAGTATAACACCTGGATTCGCAATATAACAAAGGTAGAAGACGTTATAAAGGTGTGC
The DNA here is from genome assembly GCA_949825065.1 of Odontocerum albicorne. NCBI lineage: Eukaryota > Metazoa > Arthropoda > Insecta > Trichoptera > Odontoceridae > Odontocerum > Odontocerum albicorne. The sequence continues at coordinate 20,824,644 of OX463860.1, read as the reverse complement.
AAAAGAATGAAGTGGCAGGTACGCTGGATAGATGAAATCAGGAAGCATGGCAGCATAACATGGCATCAACGAGCAAAAAACCGAACTACTTGGAGTCAGCTTGGGGAGACCTTCATCCAGCAGTGGATCGACCCTGGTTGACAATGATGATGATGATGATGATACATATCATATACTCGGTCAATTTAATCGCCGGAATATAGCAAGTTCATCTCAAAATCAAACAGACATATCGGCAAGTTTAGAATTGAAATAAACGTAATAATATGTTTTTTTAATAAATACAACAAACAAATGTTTTTATGTATTATATAATATTATATATAAACATCAGTTCAAAGATTTATACGGCTGTTTTACACTAGTTGAAATGTTTTTCGGAGTTGTCATGTTAAGTTGATTTAAATAGTGGCTGAGGTTTCGAAGGCGTTACAACTACCATCCTATGTACATTTAAAAAATCGTAACGGAATATGGTAAGTATGCAAGAAACGCCCACCTTGCCACCTGCACTGTCAAATGCATATTTGAAAAATTTCGTATGACCTCTTATTACATAAAAAGGCCCTTAAAATGGATATTTTTGACCAAAAAACATATTTCTATTTTTTTCAAAGAAGAATGCGGGAACACACGCAACGCGCATTCAGATTAACACAAATTACATTTTGAAAAATGTTTATGTTCCCATGTGCCAGTTATCTCAAAGGGATGATATTTCCAAAAATCTATTAACACTTAATAAGACCTGATCGAAATCAACTTTGCAAGTTCTACAGGGTCAGTTGATGGAATACATATCAACACGTGTTTAGACACGCCCTTTGACGGACTATCCGGAGGATCCTGCCAATTCCTTATTCTATTTGGAGCCAGAGATTGTAGCTGGTTTCCAGATTCAGATAACAAAATCTTTAAGATATGACACTTCATTTCACATTGATGACGTGACATCAAAATTCATAAATATTTTTAATGTTTGGAGTATTTTCCATGTTAGAAATCAGAAATCAGGAGATTATTGTTTAAAGGTTAATCGTTTACAAAAATATTTGCTAGCTGCTATTAATAAGTTTTTTTGGAAGAGTTGTCGGTCTAGTTTATCACGTTAAAACACGGGACCGGGTCTCAACGCACATCTAGTTTATAACGTTAAAATACGGGACCGGGTCTCAACGCAAATCTAGTTTATGACGTTAAAATACGGGACCGGGTCTCAACGCAAATCTAGTTTATAACGTTAAAATACGGGACCGGGTCTCAACGCAAATCTAGTTTATCACGTTAAAACACGGGATCGAGATACAAAGTGTTATAATAAGCTAATACTGAAATATTTCCTTATGGTAATCCCAATCAGTAGATATGTACAGAATAACATTTCTTTTAAGTCTTATTGTTTATTGATCCTTAGCGATAAGAGAGGCCACTATTGTCATTATTTATAGAACAAAAATCAACCCATGTGTCCGTCACATAACATAATTACGTCAGATGGTAAATCTAATGTGGGCTGATTATTAAAATCTTGAAGGCAAATTTAACAACTGTCGCTGTTTAGTTTTTATCGTTTTGTAGTACACTTTTGGTTTTTACAGTAAAACTTGGCTTGTTTATTACCACATGGCACTGTCTTCCCACCAACCAAAAATATGTTAAAGACGCTTTAACCCTTTATAGGTGGCCGGCTAAATATTTAGTGACCAGTCATGATTGCCATTGCGTAAATATGTGTAAAATACGAGTATTATGACAAAATGTGTAAAATACGAGTATTATGACAAAAACCATGCTGGTTGAGATACATAATTATGATAAAAAAAATACGAAACATATTTTTTTTAAATATAGCCAGCAATGGGTGTCAGTCAATATATTTGTCCATAAAATAATTTGCTATAACCATGTATAAATAAGTATATTATCTATAAAAAGTTACGTTAAAACTAGACTAGAAACTTTTTTTTAAATGTGATTATCAAAGTGTATCGAATTCGTGACCCTCGTATTGGAAGACAAGCGGCTTACTAACTAGATCACAGAAGTCGTCTGTTAAGTACAATGTAAAGCTGTAATCCACAAATTGTGATAAGAATGATAAAAATTATAATTCAAAAAGTTTTCCTTCAGCCTGGGTTGTTTCGGGGTCGATTCATGATGATACCAAAAAAATAGGTTTTAGTTTAGTTCAATTTCGTTAATAAGGTCTTTTTTATCCTGGTGCCTCCAGAACATAATGGTATGAATAAATTTAAAGAAAATAAATTATCGAAGACGTACAACGAATAAATAGCTTAAGAAATGTATTGAATGCAAGAAGTGTCCTGAGATAAGATAGACTTAGAAAAATACCGTGTGGTCAAAACGGTTGATCATGGAGTAAATTGTAGATGGAGAATGAAAGAAGACATTTCTTTAAAAGGACGAAGGAGGTGCTGTAGAAGTGTGCGGAGAGAAGATTAAATCAAAGAAGAGTTGCAAAGTTAGAACGATTGAATCAATAGGGGAAGAATGAGAGAATACATTTATATTAAATAATAAAGTTAAATATTTTCCACACAAACAGTGTGACTGAAACAGAATGACAGAGATAAATATCAACAAAATCGCAAGTAAACTAGGATAAAAATAACTAAGAGGCAAATAACTAAGGGGGCTCAAAGTTTGGTAGGGTCGCGGTGGTGCATGTTTTGCCGGAAAATGTGTGCCTATAAAATACCGCGTAACGCCATAGTTGCATTCCATCAGCAACACTACCAATAGTCCTACTCCTAGCGTCCACGAGTGGCCTCTTAAGCCCCGCGAGCCCTGGGCAATGTGGTCACTGGCATATTACCATCAGTGCCATAGCAGATAGGAGAGGATGAATGTGCGAGTGTCCGGCGCCATAAAACCGGACCCCCCCGGCTAAGGGAGGGTGACCCCTACAGAAACACCTATCAGGGAAGGCAACGGGAAACCACCCTGATTATCATTCCCAGGATATCACTATGGAGAGAAGCCTTCGCCAGAGTGATTGCCAACGTCGGGGGGACCTGACAGGGCACATCAAGAAGAAGAAGAAGAGGCATTTAACATATATGAGAAGGGGGTACAGAACTGTGCAGAGAGAAGATGGAATCAGAGAAATGTCGCGTGGTCAGAACGATTGGGTCATCTAGCAGCCAAGCAGAGAGCACGGGGATAAGGAGAGAGGACTTTTCTCCGACGCGGCGTGCACTGTGCACGCGATGTAAAGCGATGCCAGCAGATGACACGTATATTTACACGCGGTGTTTATTACCATGCAACTGGGGCGACCATAACTATATTATTATTACTAGATGGTATTTTGTCTCGTTCCTGAACACTGTACTTTAGCACGAGTAGTTCTAAGTTATCTTTCCCTAACCTACTGTATGATCATAGGATTCGAGTATTCGACGTTGACAATTTGTTTACAGTTTGTTCTGTATCCAACGTTATAGGTATATATTTTTGTGTGAGTGGTGACGCTCTTAAAACAGTTCAGTTCGTGATGATTAGGTACCGAAAACAATCTTAATTTACGATAGCGGAAACAATTGTCACATCATTAAAAAATACTTGATTGATCAAAAAGGGGTTTGCTATTTTTTTGTTAATGATGTGTTTATGGTACATACTATATAAACAGGTGTGTAGATCTTTTCTAGCCCTTAAGGGGTAGTACACAAACAAGCTCATTAAAATTGTTGGGCAAAGCAGTAGGTTAAATCTATTCCAAGGAATTATATTTATTCTACGATAAATAAAGATGTCGCAGAAATCTTTTTTGGGCTCACTCAACTATCAGGAAATTCAGGATTTCTTATAATATATGTGTGTATAGACTATCTCAAAATCTCTTGAAGACTTTGAGTTTTCGTGACCTGACGTTGCAGTAGGAATCAAATCAAGCAAACCTTAACTCTCATTCTATCTTTAAGTTAAATATATTCATCTGTAATTTCGCTTGTCGGTGTATTCAGTTCCCAATATAGCACGGTCACCCCAGCAGCGAGGTCCATATCGTGCCGACACGCCCGCCTGCTTACCAGTCCATAGCTGACATAACTCATAAGCAGCGGTTGCCCACCACCAGCACGCTCTAAAAACCCAATACCAAGACGAAGATATGTTGTAGAAACAACCAAACCAGTTAGTCCAAGCGTTGTAGAGCATCAAGTAACAAAATAATCTTTTATGTTCCTATCTGAAACTTGACTGAAGTCTGAAATGGATGTGAATCAAAGTGTTTATCTACTGCTTCATTGACTATAGGGTTAAATCCAGTATCAATGTGAAGACACTAAGTAAGAAGGATTCTATTTATGTTTTAGTGTAGTCGAAGGTGAAATGATTATTAAAAACTTTTACACTTGGTGGCAGTACTTGGATGATGGACACTGTGAGCGCAGTCCACATTAGTCCAGTAATGATGTTGAGCAGATATTGTCAAGCAAGGGCTTAATGACTTGTTTTGGTTCTGGCATGGTCAAATGACAGGTTTTAACTGACCGGAACATTTCAAGATAAACATAACTAACTACTCATAATGAAATTTTGGTTCTAAGCTATCAATCCAAGCCTGAACGAGGCAAATAAGTGATGAAAGGAAGATAAATAAGTGATGAAAGGAAGATAAATAAGTGATGAAAGGAAGATAAATAAGTGATGAAAGGAAGATAAATAAGTGATGAAAGGAAGATAAATGCAGATAAATGATAGCGAATGTTTGAAAAAACAATAAATGACATAATAAGGAATGAACACAAAAATAATCTTTACGACCAGTACACAAAGAACGAGAAGTTTGAGAAAACTTGACATGATCAAATTAATTAAATTTTGAAAAAAAAATGAGTGAAATAAGGAAGTAAGCTTTTAATGAGATGTCCGAATGTGGCAAAAGCGAAAGATTTGTGTCAGGATCAAAAGAGATCGGTTTTCGCTACCTACATGATATGCCGTGATGGTGATGATGAGGAACATTACATATCTAGTGGGTGCCTACAACTGTCTCGAGATTTCCTATAAAATATTTGCAGAAAACTTATCATTCTACTTTATTACTAGATCAACGCAAATTGTTAACATCCTTGTTTGACATTCAGATATTTCGGATTCGATTCTGGTAACTGACTAACATTCATTTTGGAAGCACTCTTGGTGTGATATATTATACATAATGTAATAGTACTATAATAACAATGTTTTCTTTTTCGAAATATATGGTATAATGACGACCTCCGTGACCTGGAATTGTCATTTTTTCTTCATAATATTCGGGAGTATAAGAATATCTATGATTTCGGTCATATATATATTCTTTAAAAAAATTGTAAAAAAATAAAAGAAAAACAATGCCCTTGTTTTTTTTTTTTTTTTTTTTTTACCTGGCGAGTTTATTGCCATGTGCCAATCTCTTCCAACCAACCAGAAAGATGTTTTTATAGGCCCTAAGTGTTAACCAGACTGGAATCCTATTTAAAAAAACTAGGTTACAGCGGGGATCGAACCCGCAACCTCCGGATCAGCAGACAAGTGTCTTACTACCAGGCCACGAAGGTCGTCACTCACTTGAAAAAAAAACAAAAAACTCCATAGCTTAGTTTTTCAATTGAATTGACATTTAAATGGCGAGGGGCTCCCCGACTACGAGGCTTAGTAACGACGATCTAGTTGATAAAACTCTTGGCTTCCAACGCGAGGGCTGCGGATCGAATTCCCGTTGATATCCAATTAAAAAAAAGGTTTAAGTCTGCTTCTCTCTTAAAATCCCTTTAACATCTTTCTGGGTAATAATAAGCTCGCCAGGTTGTATTGTATACATAAAAAATGTAATAAATTACAGTATGTATATCTACCTGAATATTAGTAAAAGTGTTTCCTCTGCCAGTGCTTTTGACAACTGAATTTATCTTTCAGTATAAATTTTCAGGTATGAATTAATTTTTCAGATTTCACTCCATAGCAAACTTACCCTCCTCGTACCGTATCTTTCAACATATTCAAACTGATGATTTGGAATGTTGAAGAACGTGGCTGTGTGTCAACATTGTTTTTGGCTCCATCAACCGAGCCGTTGAGCTTAGAACCATGGAGTAGTCCTGGAACTTGCATTTCGCTATCTCAAGTGTTGGCAATACTACCCCGCACTTGAAGAGGCAACAACACTTGTACGAATGTCTAGTCTAAGGCGTGTGAGTATTGTTATAAGTTACGAACTTTTTTACCCGGCTTATAACGAATATAATGCAATCTAGCGAATTTATTGACGACATATGGCTATCTCTTACAACCAACCAGAAAATATAGAAGATACGAAAAATGTATTTTGCGATAGGAAGGTTTAGCTCTCTCTCCTTTCTGCCTAACCCGATAGGGTGTGATAGTATGTATATTTGTATGAGAATTTTTAGCACTGCGTGTTTTTAAAAGAAATTATTTAGCAGTTAATGTGTTAATAAAGATCATAAATAAATAATACTTAGTTCTGCTTGCGGCCCGCGCTTGGTTCTCAGTGCGCCATGTGACATAAGACTACGAAGTACGGAGTACCCGCCCAAGCAGGCGCAGGACACCCTCCGGAGCCCCTCGGGTCTCTCCCTCCACACCACATATAGTATATTAGTACTGTCCTCGGTCCTCTGCCGTGGTGTGGATAGGAAATAGAAAAGCCGCTGCTGCCCTCCGGATCGACGGTGAAACCCACCCTGGGCAGGATGTACGAATAGGAGATTCAATTTAACGAATCATTAAACCTAGCAAATACAATGAATGACAGATGTGCTCTCGCAGATGAGGTTGTTTATGTTTTAACAGATTAGTAGAGCTGATTGATTTAAGAAGAAAATATATCTGTTTAAATAAATCAGGTTGAATGATTGTTTTATCATATCAGGATTGCATCTGTGACCTAGCTGGTAAGATTTATATTCGGAGATTTCGGGTTTGGCTTCCGATGATATCCGAAAAAAGCAAGGCCCAGTCTAGTAACTATACGCACCAGACTTGTGCGAATATTGTTACTTCTTCACGTGCGGGATAGTATTACCAACACGTGCGATGACACATCGCGAGTTTAGTGGCTTCTCAGTGATTATTAACCCCAAGACTCGATTAATGGGTCCGAATATGTGCGAATCAACAGTTCAGACAGGCTGAAGAATACCATACGAATGAAAATAAAAGGATTGCAGATTGTTAAGGAGATAATAGATGTATTTCAGCAGATAAGGACTGTACATTTATTATGTTTCAGCTGATTTGATTTCAGGTATATTCTGCTCAATATTTAGTATTTCAGCAAATTACGGCGACATATTGATTTATTAAGATAATTTATGTTTCAGCAGATCAAGATTGCAGATTGTTTATGTTATGTACAATATTTCAACTGGATGGACACAGATTTATTCTAGTATATACTTTGTTTTTCGTTAGATTAAGTTACTAGGTTGACAAAAAGATCATTTCTATGTTTCAGGAGTTCAGGATGATATATTAATTTACCAAGATTTTAAGTATTTCAGCATAACCTAAAACGAGTGATTCCATAAAATGGTTCAAGTGTTGCTAATAAAGACAGATTGATTAATATAGTACATAATTTTTGAGAAGTTCCGAAATCTTATCTTCGTATCCTTACAATCAACTTTAAAAAATAATAATTTGACCTGTCATTAACAGGGGAGGGGGTTCGTATCCCGGGCTAGAGCGCTCTTGAGGATAGTCTGCTCTCTCAACGACGCTATAGATCCATTGTCCTTTTATTATCATCATTTTAGCAAATGAGAATGATCAAATGGCTTATTATATATTTATTCTTTTATTTAATACTTTTACACAAATACATCTGGTGGGCTGAAACCATTTCTTTCAGCTAGTCATTGTTTCATAACTATAATATTATTGATATCCGTGGCCGTATCTTTCATACAGTGCATGAAAATTTATTTTAGAAAAACTAACAAAAATGAAAATAAAAGCTGAATTTCAAGAAAAATGAAGATAAGAATTGAATTGTATGGAAGTTAAGATTTATGAATATTTTGAGATAAATAATGTTTCTTTAGTTTACCATATTCTTAAATATCGATAAGGATGTAGCACATCTAATTGATTCAGGAAGATATTTCCATACTCGAGTCGCAGTAGATGGTAACATGTATGATATGCTAGTATACAAAAGATTATGTCGTCACTAGATCGGAAGGAAGTCCATGCTCAGAAAGAAAATGAACTTTTCATGCAGATACTGAGGACACCTTGAATTGTTTGACACAAAGAGAGTTAATAGAACGCGGAGATTTGTTCAATATTATTTCAATTCATTGAAGTATGGCACGATATTCGGATAAATGAACATATTTTTTTAGATTGAAAATAAACCGAATATAAACTTGAAGTCTCTCTAGTCTATCCAACAGCTCCTCACTAGTAGCCAGATAACAAACAACCCCATAGTCAATTAAAGATAAGGTGAGACTTTAGCTTATATGTTTCAGCAGATCGGGATGGTAGATTAATTCAATTATATATGTTTCAGCAGATCTTGATAATTCAGTTAGTTGATTAAATCGAGCGGATTAAAATGATATATTATTCGAGTAAATCTAAATGGCAGATTTTATTTGACAGATAAGGGTAATAAATACATTCGTCTAGATTAAGATAACTGTTGGTGTGATTCAGAAAATACTATAGATTTTTTTAGAAAATAAATTTGATGGATTGATTTGAACAGACCAGATGACAGCTTGATTCACATAACTTATTTGAAAGCACTTGCGGTTATCTGGAAAAAAATATAATTTCATCGCGTCCTTGAATAAAGTCAATTCAGTCTCCGGATGCCTAAAATATGTGGTCTAAAATAACAAACTCATGAGAATTGATGGTAAGATCAAAATTTATAAAGCACGTGTGAGGCTTATACTAACTTATAAAATAGTCTTGAAAAGACACAATACAAATAAAAAGTGTGTTCTAAACTAATGAACTAAAAACCCAGAGTTCCTCTAGAGTTCTTGCAGGCAAAATATTTCGAGATAGAGTTAGAAATTCCCGTATCTAAAAAATATGTAGAAGACATTGTGAAATGAGGTAGAAACTGCAGAAAACACTAGTGAGGCCATGTGGAAAGGATTGAGAACACAAGAGCTCCCTATATTGTAATGCATGAATTACCCACTGGAAAACTTCCAAAATGGAAGGATTGCTGGAAGTCAACATCTCATTAGAGACAGTCCTGATGGTGACAAACCATAGGTCTAACTTAACACTTTGTATCCTGATCTCGTGTTTTAAAGTAATAAACAGGATTTGTGTTGAGTTCCATGTTTTCAAGAGGTCGCTACTTCTTCCATAAAATAACATATTAATAAAAAAAGGACGACATCAAGTAAATATTTTTGTAAACAATTCAACCTTTAAACGATAGTTTCCTGATTTCTAACATAGACAATGTCCTGGATAATGAAAATATGCATGAATTAATATACATACTCGTATGTTGGAGATTCTGGCTTCGCGTCATCAATGTGCAAGTGAAGTCAGTTTTTGAAGATTTTGACACATGACTCTGGAAACCAACTACAGTCCAAACAAAAAAAGAAATTTGCAGAATGCTCCAAACAGGTTTGTCAAAGAGATTGTCTAAGCATGTGTTAATGGGTATTCAATCACTGACAAAAAAATCCTGCATAACTTGCAAGGTATGTGCTAAGTACAAGAAGAGAAGCGAAACCCGGTACATGTGTAAGGTGTGTGATGTAGCTCGTCACAAATGCGAACGTTGACAGAATTATCATACTAAACTAAATTATTCAAGTATTTCATACAAAGTCTAATTACAACATTCTGGAAAATTTCTAAGACTTAGAAATTTAAGTTAACCCATCACAATAATCAAAATTATTTAAAAGCAAACCAGGCACTGAGAAAGGTTTCATGATTTTAATCGGGTTTTAAAGTGTTAGAGAAAGAAAGAAGTCGTTAATCGCGTCACAAGTAGGTTTTCTTGTCCGCGATAGAACTCCGCGCACCTCGAGGCGCTTACCGCTACACAGTTGGAACGGTGCGACTGACGCGTCCTCGTCCTGAATACGGGTGTGGGTTTCCTCCCCGCCGCCACTCTGACTACTAACAAGACGAATATGTGCAAAAAAGATCCAACCCACGTTAACTTGTTTTGATGTTAATTTATACGGGCTTGTATTTAATGGGGTAATTTTTAAAACAGAATTTAAACTACAATTACACATTTTACCAGCTTCTTCTTCATCGCGTGTTTAATATTGATCATTGTGGTCCTTTGATATATCTTGTTCCGCTGTTTGTCTCCACCCTTCTCGGTCCTAAATCATGTAGAATGTAACGTTCCTGTTACTCATTTATTTAGTCTGTCCAGCTCCTTGAAAGCATTCATCTTGCTTGTCTTCTCTCAACTGTCCCGTGATCACCAGTTTCTAAAGATTTTCGTTGATATAATCCCTTTCCTGCACCGGTAATTGGATTATACGTCGGTGCGCCTTGTGGGTAATAATATATGTTATACATTATTCCTCTCTGATAAAACATCTCAAAGATATCTATCACGTTCGTTTCCTTCTTTCTCATTGTCCGTGTTTCCATTTCAAATACTCGTAATTCTATAGAGAAAACTACATACTTGTACATTTATACAAACTATTTCCCTGTCGGGATAGGAAGAGAAGACAGAGTACTAGACTTTCCTATCTCGAAACATATCCTTAGCTTCTACCAAACGCATACACTTTGTGATACAACTCTTTCAGACTTTCTACATTTCCTTCTTGCTAAATATCGTTCGCTTGATCCAATCATACTTTCTTTGGTCTTCCTCTCACACGCCTTTCACTCATATTTACACTTTATATTTGTTTTCTTAGTCTTTCTTCTTTCATTCGTTCCACATGCCCAAACCATCTCAGCGTGCTCTTCTTCATCTTACTTAACACATCAGCCTTAAGTTCACACTCATCTCTAATGTCTTCATTCCGCATTCTGTCACACATAGTCACCCCATTTATTCTTTTAAGTGTACACATTTCACAGCACTAATTCGGCTCTATTCAGTCTTGTTTCAGTTCCATATATCAAAGTTGGTACTAAAATACTGTTGTGGACTTGGCATATTTTGATACTGTCCGGTTCGAGTATATATGTTTTAGTGCCCCACAAAATGTGTTCCCTAGCGCTACACCTACCTCTTCTTCGTCTTACTCAACACATCATCAGCCTTAAGAGTTCATATTCATCCCTAATCACTTAATTCCATATTTTGTCATACATTGTAGGGCTATGCTTATTTTTTTCGATTAAAGAATTTAAAATCTACGATCTAACCTAGTCAGAATGAAAGACGTATCCAAGTCCGGGGGTAGTGGATTTGTGTTGATATATATTTAAAAAAAGGGTTCCGTTTCACTTTCACTTGATGTCTTTTTAACACCTTTTTGGCTGGTTGGAAAATATGTCAATAAGCTTGTTAGGTTGTATTCTATATAACGAATGTCTAATGCATATAATACAAAGTTATTCTTAATATTGTCAAAAATACTTAATACTGTGTTGGATATTTCTAGCATATATGGTACATATTGTAGCCAGTGTTGTTTTCCATTGTCCATTGCCTACTGTGCAATAGCTAGATATTTGTGTTTTTAGGACACCACTGTTTATTTTACATTTTTAGAAAAGAAGTTTTAATTTCTACCGTGCGAACGATAGTGGGAGGTGTGAAAAAGGAAAATTAAGAATGCTGTGATTTCTAAATATGCCCCAAACGAAGGCTGTTTCAGATTGAAAGTGAACGACCGAACTTCGGGTTAAATCCTTCAACCAGCAGACAGAGTTACAAAATTACAACTTTTATATTCCTTTTGATATGTACATTACCTAATTCATACCATCACGCTGTTACCCTGCCCAGTAAGGCAAAGAGGACAGAGTGCCAGTCCTTCCTATCATGTCAAACATATTCTACATCAATACACCTCATATAACTTATCTTACAATCTCTCAGACTTTTTACATTTCCTTGTTCGTACTCTAACACGCTTTCTACCCATATTTTTAATGTATTCTATATTTGTGTTATCAGTATTTTTTCATTCATTCGTTCTGAATGCCCTTACCATTTCACAACGTTCTTCTTTGTCATAATTAATACATAACTCTTACGAGTAAGTTGGCATTCATTCACATTAACTCCATTTCATATTCTGTCATTCATCATCGCCCCATCTATTCTTCTCAGTACATGCATTTCTACAGCATTTATTTGGCCCTTTTCACCCTTCTTCACTCCCGTATATTCAAGTTGATACTAAAATACGGTTTTTACTATATCATCTTAGCAGGTTTTGACATTGTATGTTGTGCTTCGAAAATATATGTTTTAGTGGCCTGTCACTATCTTTCAATTCTTGTCTATGATTTCTTGGTTTTGCGCATTTTTCCCTGTTTACATTATTATCGACTGTATATTAAAGTTTCCATGAATTATGTATCAAGCTCTGTTTTAAACAGAAAATGAAGAGCGTGCAAAAAAATATCTGAAAAAGAAAAAGCAAAAAAGAAGGATCTGAAATTGCTATTTGTTGCTTCATATTTAAGAATTTCAGACATTTTTATTTTAAACCTTATTTCATCCCATTTAAAATTTTATTGTACAGTTAATAGATTTATTGTCAAGTGATAATCTCTTCTAATCAACCACACAATTGTTTTACAAAGTTTTGACTGAAAAGTGTGTGATTTACGTTATTGATGTGGAAAAAAAAACTATGTCACACTCGTCTAAAACCATAACACTCGTCTAAAATCATAACATTCATCTAAAACCATTACACTCGTCTAAAACCATCACACTTGTCTAAAACCATCACACTCGTCTAAAACCTCCATCTAAAACCGTCACTATCACATATCGGAAGTTTTACAAAGGTTTCTTTGTAACTTTCTGCGGTTTATTTTTTTAAATATGTCTTTCAGAACATATGAAAATCCAGAGAAGTACCTAATATAATGGCCGCAGCTTCCCCCCCCCCTACCCTTAGTCACAACTTATTTATTTTTTTTGTAATATTTTTAATTTGTCAATAATAGTGGGTTAGAGCGCCCTTGGGGATAGTCTGCTCTCTAAACGGCGCTGTATACATTTTATTTTTATTATTATTATTATCTTGATAGTAGATAATTGTTTTCGGTCCCCGTAATCAAGCCGCCGGTTTAAGAATAATTGGATTAGGTAAATAATTTATAGTTCGCCACTTCACCTGCTGGAAATTCGACTAGCGCATGCGAATATTGTTACTAGGTGAAATTCAGACTGGTATTCTTTTTTATCCTTTTTTTAGTACCATCAGGAGTCGAACCCAAAATCCCGAGTGGAAGACCAGGTGAACTCCAGACGGGTATCCTTTTTGTTTATTTTTTTAGTACCATCGGGAGTAGAACCCGAAATCCCGGGCTGAAGACCAGATAAACTCCAGACTGGCATTCTTTTTTATAAGTACCATCGGAAATTGAACCCGAAAGATTAGTGTCTTACCAACTAGGTAACGGAAATGTAATATTTAAAAAAATTTTACGCATCTAATAGTATTGTCAATTTAATGCAACGTTAAGGATATTATTTTTTTATTTATTTTGGACGAATATTCAAAATAAAGGATACACCTTATGCATATGAATGCTGCGCATCTGCTGCAGGTGATTGGTATTTGTTCGATTTAGAATTATACATTTAAAACTTTAGCGACAATCTGAAATGCCAAGGATAACGGCAGGGTTATTCGAACTCAAGTTTTCAATTAATCTGAATGCAATCATACTTTGAAGTTGGGGGAAACATACGTTTAAACATTGAAAGCAAAACTTATGCATATTAGATCTATTATCATCATTATCGTTGGTCCTAAATCCAGTCGGGGTCTTGTTCTCTTACAGAATTCGCCTCATCTTGATCCTGTTGTCAGTGTCCTTATGTACCTGGGCTCAGGTGCATGACCGTGCGGTAACGCACCAGACTTCCGTGCCAAAGGTCGTCGTTTCGAACCCCGCACTGTGTTCCTCCCCTCGAAATACGCAGGCATTTTTTGCCTAGTATTCGGAGGTATAAGAATTTTTATGACTTCAGTCATATCTATTCTTTCAAAAAGAGGGAAAAAAACATGCTGGTGTGCTCCGATCATCTCACTTCGGTGTGCCATCGGATCCAGTACAGCGGTGTGGCCGATGAGTTTGCTGGTGTACCTATATAACGGCTCACTGACTTTACAAAGTTTCATGGCACAGCTTTCCAAACGAATTGACGTTAGAATGGCAAAGGGATCTTCGACTACGAGGCCCAGCAATGAAAGAACGATCGATTTGTACCTGGATACGTTGTCCTCTCATCTTGCCCTGTCAATTTGTCGCCCTCGTTTAGGTTTCCTGTTAAGGATGCGTTTTGGGAGACCAGACTCTTACATTTGATTAACGCGTCGCAGCCATCTAAGTCTTTCAATCTTGATATATTTGTAGATACTAAATTCCCTGTAGAGCTCGTACCCCTCATCATTTTAGCTATAGTCAAGGTTTATAGGACATGCTCGGCGAAAGCACTTAATGGGCGTCGCTCCTATGAATCTGGAGGTTCAGCGTCTTGCTGCGATTATCCTTCTCGGTAAGGGTAAACCCGCGAGTATAGGCGACGTCCGCCTTCATCCCTTAGGGATGAACCCTCACATAATTATTAAAGCCTACCTAGATGCCCTGTCGCCAACTTGGCAATATCGGTAGTCGTCTTTCTCCGTTTAAAGACATAAATATATTTTTTTTGCATCAAGCGCGCCCCGCCTAATCATTATTACCATTAAAAATAAACGATAGGTGGCATATGTGAACTTGCTTTTTCGATGTTTTATGGTATTAATACAACTTAATACTGGCATCTTCTCTTTGAAATAAAGAAGTCAAATACTATAGTATAAAATATATAGAAAATGCACCTGTAACAGCCTACAAACTATCATATACAGTCTCGCGATCTGCACCATCAAGGATACAGAGTTGTGTGTGCTCACACGCGATCCCCCTCCCCTTTCCCAGATTATTCGTTTACCTCACACCCACTCCATCTGATCTATCTAGCCATCTGGCCGCTAATCCATCTATACAACACACATTCAGAGCCTCTCAAACTACGTGTCACAGTGTGCTTTGGCAGAGACTTCGATCAAAATTCGTGAGAAAAAGTGGAAATGAAAAACTTACTGCTGCTCATAATGACCAAACTGTCAAACATCTTGTAAAACATATGTTCTGGCTCTGTTTTTCTTATATAGGGACCGGATTTCTGGTGTTTATAAAAGGGATGATGAACAGCTAGAAACACAAAACATTGCTGGAAAACATCATCCAAACGAATGTGTAATTTGTCATCAAGACACGGCTCCATGTCACACACATCAGAAGTCATGGTCAAATATTTCCAAGATATGTAAATAACTCTTCTACTCTGGCATCGAAAATCTCCAGATCTGAATCAAATTGAAATTTAGTGGGGAAATTGCAAGGCTAGGATAAGAGGCTGATTATGGAAGTTGTAATTCAGGCATGGTTTCGGGATGAAAAAAATATGAAAATTAATAGATTCCATGGAAAAACGATGTCAAAAATTAATAGCTTCCATGCGGAAACGAGTGCAGTCCTTCATTGATGCTAAAGGAGGACATATTTCTTATTGAATAATAATTCAACTACAATTTATTGGTACATAACATATTACTGATCTTATTAAAAAATAAGTTTAATAAAATATTTAAGAACTGAATTGTGAGTGATTCCATCAATTCGCGCAACAGTGTACCTACCTCAGATGGCCATTTAACTCATGTGGAGCTTTAACCTCCAGGACGACTTTTTGTCGTAACACACCGTCTTCTCCCAGCCTCCTAAGGTCTAACTGCACGTTATCTAAAATCCACTGTCTCGGTCTGCTAAGTGGCCATCTTCCACGTTGTTGGACTTGTATAATGATCGTTGTTGAGCATATCAACTGAGATCTACTTACATGGTCAACCCTTGCCAACATTCGCAACCTTATGTCGCTGGTAATTAGTGGTTGTCTCGTCAATTTTCTAGTTTTTTCATTAGATCTCCCTTTCCACTGTCCTGCAGCCTGCTCTGGGCCCAGCATCTTTTACAGTAGTCAGTTTTTGAAGCACTAAGACTCTTGATAGTTTTAAAATTACAAGGAGGAAAAACCGAGAACTAAGATATTACTGTTCCGTTACATATATCACTCCAAAAGCACTCTTATACATTTATACTAGACAATTACAAAGTACCATGCCATAATTACGTTTAGATCAAAAAGACTGTAAGTAAAACCAGTTGCGCATCTTTTAGGACTCAAACCAGAGGCCGCGACACCAACAAAATAAATATTGTTTTTCATTAACTTTGGCCGCTAATCGGAGGCAACGTTCTTTGAAAATTACCTCTGGATTTTCCTCAATAGCCCGGCAGTATTATTGGTGGCGAACTTATGCAGTGGCACTTAATGAGCTTTTTTCTTATAAATTAAAAAACACAACGCTCTTGAGGTGATCTTTCATTATGAAATAGCGCTATATAAATTGTTTCGTTATTGCTTTACATAACATATCATCTGCTTATAAACCGCAATTAAGTGATCAAATTGACTAAGGACGCTAAGATATAATATAATATGCAAATACGGGTAAGTCCCTCTACAAAGGCCACAGCCGATGCCTTGCTGTTTTCATACTCATTAAATTATTTTTTCAATCCCTTTTCCATGTAGCTTTTACTGTTAGATTTGTCTTAATTTAAAACGGGGTTCATTCATAATTAAGTAAAGTTTGAAATGCCCTACCTTACCTCTGGTAGCCATACACCTTCTGAAGAGCTTAAGCCATCATGGTGATGCCGTTCACCTACCGACGATATTATTACTTTGTCGACAGTCTCCCTGAATCTTCTGCAAGATAATCAGTACATTGTTTGACAGTCCTCGAATGGATCAACCAAGCGACCTAGCTCCAAAAAGCTTCGATTTCCGCATATATTTTATAATGTATTAGATGTATTTTCCGTAAACATAACCGATTCAAGCACATCAGCAGGTTTTTGTGCCACTGAGGATCAAATATTGTAAAGACCTGAAATTTTCCCTGTCTACTGCAACTCGTGATTGTGTACATAATATTATTAAATAGTTTTCAAACCATTCCTCTTCTTATCGCGTCAAAGTTATTAAATAACGTTCTTTCAGAATTCTGCCACCTGAACAGTATTAGGCGTTTCACAAACCAAATCATCCTCGGGTTTCTCGGATACTGGAGCAAGTGTCGCAAAGGTTTCTCTTCACCATATATGCATAAAGTCAACCCATCACATAATACTTCTCATTTTGTCCTTGGTTCACCCAAGGTCTGTTCGGAGCCTTTTAAGAGATTTCCAGGTCATCCAAGGCAATTCAGAGCCAAGTTGTAATGCCTTTACAGGTAAAGTCCACCCAAGTACTATATGGTGATGCTTTTATAGGTAAAATTCAAACCATTGCACTCGATATTATTCCACGCGAGTCATGGCCTACTCATATAACCCAGCTACATATGTACAATATATACAGTTGCATACTTAACCTTCTATATCGAAGCCAGGGTTTTAAGATTATTTTAATGGATGCTACTGCTTTCAGAACTTTAAATTGCACTATAAAAATAACCTTCAGCGTTTTATCTGAAGACGAAGTGTCGGTTGTTTGGTCTGGAGTTCAAACAACCTAGTAAGTTGTTAGTACTTTCACAGAAAATTTCAAACGCAGCAAAAATGTTCGTTGACGCCACTAGATCTGAGTAGCTAATTGGTCCGAAGATGAACTGATGTAAGGCTGTGTAGAGGCAATTTACTCGAATATCATCGCAGCACCACAGAATGTGATCTGCAGATTAATCCAGATGGCTGCAAAAGTTACAACAGGTCGAAGGGATAATATTGAAGCTGCAGCGTTTGCCATTTAAGTTCCAATGGTCAGGGAGAAATTGGATAGTCCAACAGCTTGGGTACAATGTTGCTATGTTGATAATTGGGCCTTTAGGCAGGTTAGGTTTATTTGAAACATCGAAATACAAGTTAATGTTTTATACAAATACATATTCATCTTCTATCTAATAAACCTTTGATCTGTTATCATCAGGATTGACTCTCTTGAGATGTTGACTCCCAGCTACCCTTTCATATTTGGGAGATCTTCCTGGATACATTCCATAGCGTATTATTATATCATATATATATTATTATATACCTGGAGATCTTACATAGCGTCTTATTATAACATAGGGTGATGATTATAATAAAAATAATCTATTACTTTTAGTGCAAACTAAGAAAACTTTGAGAAGCAACACTGCTTGTAGTTTTTTGCCAATTACAGCTCCGCACACACCCATTTGCTAATGTGGAGTAGCAGTGAGCAGGGCTGGTGCTGGTGCCTAATGCTTGGTGCCTGCTGGCTGTCATAGTACGAGAGTAAAGCATGTATACTTACGCTTCCCAACTGCTTATGTTATCATGACGTAGCAAATTTGATTCAAAAGTCATTATTTAGCTTGATCCACATCTAAATGTATTTTTAGATATCTGTGATAAACTGTTAATATATGATTCATAATTTTTTTAGACAATATCCGCTCTACAAACGTGGATTTAATATATCATTAATTTATTTCATGTGGTACTCCTCAGTATATATAAACTAGTGATGTGAATATGTTAAAGAATGCGACTGAATTGGCTGATACAACGGTCGTCGTTACTGGGCATCGTAGTCAAAGATCCCCACGCCATTCCAAAGTCAATTCAGTTAGAAAGCGAATCCATGGAGTTTCATGGATCACAATTTGACATATACACTAAATCTAATGTGTTGCTATCACACATAGAAGGACCACACATCGGAAGATCTACAAAGGTTTCTTTGTAGTTCGTCTAGCGTGTGATTTATTTATTTAAGAAACCGTGTTATACAAGTTCATATACTTACTATACTATTGGTCGTTGTTGCTGGGCCTCGTAGTCGAGGATCCCCTCACCATTCTAACGTCAATCAGTCGGAAAGGGAAGCTGTGCCATTGAGTTTTTTTTAAGTGAGAGTCGTTGTACACCAGTTAACTCAACGACCACACCGCTGTACTAGATCCGATGGCATACTGTAGTGACACGATTAGAGCACTCCGGCATGTTTTTATCTTTTTTTTTTAAACAATAGATATATATGATCAAAGTCATAGGTTTACTTGTACCCCCGAATACTAGATGGAAAAAATGCCTGTGTCATTCGAGGGGATCAGCACAACGCGGGATTTGAGCCGGCGACCTTCCGCCCAGTGTGTTACTGCATACATGGGGTTACTATGTATGACATAATACGGAATGAAGTGATTAGGGATAAGTGTGAACTTAAGATTGATGTGTTGAGCAAGATGAAAGAGATCACTCTGCGATGGTTTGGGACGAATGAATGAAGAAAAACTAACAAAACAAATATATATAGTACTAATGAGTGTGGAAGGCGTGGCAGAGGAATACCAAGGAAAGCATGGTTGGATCCAGTGTATGATTTAAAAAAAAGGGAATATTAAAAGTCAGAGAAGTCCTAGGTGTTGTATGAGAAGGTGTATGGATGTAGAAGAGGCAATATATGTGTTACGATAGGAAAGTCTGGCGCTGTCTCCTTTCTGCCTACTCCAATAGTGAGACGGCGTGATAGTATGTATGTATATTCAAATAGCGTTCAGGTTACGACTGTTTGAGTTGAGTTTATCCTACTATTGCCGATTCGCATTCTTATCGGGAAATACCCGTGGTTCCTACCTATATCACTAGTGTCCCGCATAATTGACGCCCAGGCGAAAGTGTAATTTATGTAATTATTGCAAAAATATGACTCAAGTGTCCTTTACAAACCATAGCAACATTTAAATATAAAATATCTACAGTTTAGATATACAATGTACCCGTATGATTATGATCACTAACGAATAGTTTTTTCCAATTTTTTTTCTTTTCAACCTGACAAGCTTATTGCCATGGGGCAATTTCTTCCAACCAACCAGAAATATGTGTTGATGGGCCCTAAGTGAAAACTAGACTGAAATCCCATTTAAAAAAAAATCTGGGTTCCAGCAAGGATCGAACCCGCAACCTCCGGATCGGCAGACAAGCATCTTATCCCCACCAGGCCACGCAGGTAGTTTAACACTAGAAGGAAAAAATATACTTGTTACATTCTCACAATTGATGAAGTAACGTGCAACTTTCGTTAGCAAATTGCTTTTGACACATTTACATTGTATAAGATTTGAACGAATACCTACATCTAAAACTATGGTGTCCTTTATACATATACTGATAGGGAAACAGTGTGATGGTATTTATGTAAATCATTTTATTTATTTTAAGGAGATGTAGAACATAACCTATTGATTGACATCATAGGTTAAGTTCATTTAACATCGTTTTTTGTGTCAATGCTTTCAGGCACTGAACCCCATCGTAAATAGAGGGTTGCCTATATATTACCATGTATTTACGGCGGCTCTAGCCTAGTTGGTAAGACGTTTGACTACCGAGCGTTTCAGGTTCTGCTCCCGATGGTATAAAAAAATTAGCAAAATATCGCACGCGCCGATTATGTGTGCGGATGCTGTGACCTATTCACGTGCGAAGGCTTCTTGGGCTGAAGGCAATATTGTCTCCTGTCATGTTCTTCAATATGTCTAAATTACCATTTTTTTTATGTTAAACGAGATATACAATACGAAAAAAAAAGACTAAAATATTTCTATTCACAATATTGCAACAGGAGATAACTGCACTGGGAGATCCATCAGTTAAGTGAAGATCTGTGACGCAGTTGCGAGAGAATGGACCAATAAATAAAATACAAGTAATACGGATGACGATTTCTTGCATGCTATGGTTTCTTCCACGTTGTTTATTAACTAGCTTACCTTATAATCACCTGCTGCAGACATCTATGAATCTATGTGTTGCATCTTATTAAAATTAACATCTCGACCATGTTTATAACAGTACCTTGCTCAGCTAAGAATTATAACTATTATATTCCAATGTTTTATAGACTTGTGAGCACGGGTCTATACTCGTAAGTATCCCTCCCACTGCCCTGCCCTGCCCTCAGCAGTCTGCGCTGCGCTGCTGTGGGAAAACGTTTTTATTGTTGGCCATTGTTCTCTGATCCGACACCACTCCTGCTGGAAACTGTAATTTTATTTTCTTTTGATAATTTTAAAACAATAAAAATTCTGAGATTTCCGAGACTTCCTGATGACTTGCGTAGTGAAATATGCTCTCAATAATGTAACGATCTCCGCGACATAGTTGGTAAGACTCTGTATTTAAGCCCAGGGGTTACAGGTTCGATTCCTATAGGTACTCATTTTTTTTTAAATTTCATTTTTGTTTTTACTTTCAGCTTCTTGAACATTTTTCTGGTTGGTTGTAAGAGATTGCCATATGTCGTCAATAAACCCACCAGTTTGCACTGTATTCAAGAAAAGGGTGTTATTATACTCGATAAGATAGCAATAATCTCAATAATGATAATAATAAATCACAACAAGGTTTAGACATTTTGTTAATTAGTTTATTTATTTTGGTCTACAATTGTTGATTATGATGGATGTAGATACACTTACGTACCATCACGCCTATCGGGGAAGGCAGAAAGGAGAGGGCGCTTGACTTTCCTGTCGCGACACACATACTATATTTCGTCTCTTGTACATCCATATACCTTCTTATACAGCGTATACGATTTCTCTGACTTTATATTTCCTTCTTTCAAAATATCATACACTTGATCCAACCATAATTTCTTTGGTCTTTCTCTACCACACCTTCCACTCACATTTACACTGTATATTTGTTTTGTTAGTTTTTCTTCATTCATTTGTGGATATTAAACTGAAATTAGGAGGGGAATAGGTATGACGAAGAGTGTTATATGGATGAGGGCACTGGAATGTGAAGGGTTGAAGGTGCAGAAGCAGATCACCTATGCGTTGAAGTGGCCAGATGAAGACTCTGCGAGCAGCGCAATCTCGGGAGGAATAGGGAATAGTGTGCACAATACGCAGCAATTTCAGTATGGGTGATGTTCTCCAGCATCTAGATCACGACCCAAACGAAGAATTAGACGTCGAAATGTGGAGCTGGAAATTTATCAAAAAATTACACCAAACAAAATGGAACCAATTTTATAACATCTTATCAGATTAGTTGGCATAATATATTGTATATATGCCCACCTCTCGCCATTTCTAGGTCTTCTTCTTCTTCACATCGTCCTCTACTACGTACCGTAAGCCTATTGCCTTAATTGGGTTGCTTCAAATAGCGACTTGAAAGTATTACATATCTTTTCGAAGACGAAATGTGTTCCATGACTCCTATTTTCTTACCCATTTCCATCTTCCCCCTTCTTTCCTAATCTTTGATGATAATTGCAAACATTTTGTTTTACGTTTGTTTTTCATTAATTAAATATGTAATTGGCGCTAAATACATATCATAACGCCATCTGCCTTTCATGGTAGGCAGAAATGACATATCACCAAACTTCATATTTCACTTCAACTCACCTCTTCCACGCCCATAAACCTTCTCATAAAACTTCTACGATTTCTGTGACTTTTTACGTTTTCTTCTTTCAGAATATCACTTATTTGCTCCAAACATACTTTCTTTGGTCTTCCTTTCATACGCCTTCACTCACATTTCCACTATGTATTTATTTTGTTAGTCTTTCTTCATTCATTCGATCCACGTGCCCAAACCATCTCAGCGTGCTCTTCTTCATCTTACTCAACACCCGTCCTTAAGTTCACACTCATCCCTAATCACTCCATTTCTTATTCTGTCATACTTTGTTACTTTATATATTCCTTTTAATGCATGCATTTCTACAGCATTTATTCGGCTATTTACAGTCTTCTCCACGTCCACGTTTCACTTCCAAATATCAAAGTTGGTACCAAAATACTATTATGGACTATAGCTTTGAACTAAATAATTACTTTGTTTAGTATATTCATAATTTAGCGCATTCATAGTTCATTTCGTTCATGTATATAATATATGTAATACACGTAAATTAAAAAAAATTAATGATGTTTGCAAAAAACATATTATATAACGAAATGTAATTCGTTTGATCAAACACTGTTTATTCCCCTTTTTGTAAGGTATAACCCTACCGGTTTCAAGGAGTTCACCTTATCATCAGGGGAGCATAAACAAGTCTTGTTTGTGGTCCCCTGATGATGAGGCGAAAACCTTGAAACCGGTAGAGTTATACCGTTATATAAAGTGGAATAAACAGTGTTTGATAAAACAAATTACAATGTCTTTAAACCTCCACAATGTTAACTATAAACAATATATAATGAAATGCATTTCAAGGCTTTGTATTGGCAATTAGGATTACACTCTATTCCCAGACGACACTTAGCTTACACTTAGTGCATAGGACGAAGTATTTGTATATTGTCCTCCGGCGTCCCTGTTTTGATCTGCCTAAATTTTGTATAGTTTGTTGTAAAGATCGCCGTATTGTAATAATTAATTATTCCAACATTTTTTTTTTACTGGAAATAGCCAAATAACACGAGCGGCAGCAGTTTGGTCTGTATAGACATTGTATGTGATTGTTTATGTATAAATTCCGCGAGTTTCAGTCAGCTGTCTCAGGTAACGGTTGAGCCTAGACAGACGGATAATCTAAACCATTGTATTTTACAAAAATATTACTTTTCTCTTGATATAACAGGACTACCTTTCATGAGACTCCCAGCTTTTCTTCCATATTTTTAGAGAGATTTTCTTGGCAAACGACAGCCATCGGATTTTCCATGAATTAGAAACTTTTATGCTGTCCATTCTTTCCACATGGCCTTGCTAATTAATGTCTTCTGCTTTCTACCCCATCTCGCAAAATCTTTTACTTCATATATTTCATGAATATAAGAAGTTATAACTCTGTCTCCAAGTGTTTGGCATGCAATGCCTCAGAGAATTTGCATTTCTCAAAAAAAATATGTGTAATTTACAAAATAAAAAAAATATACCATCACGCCGTTTCCCTGCCGGGGTAAGCAGATATGACAGACCGGCAGACCTTCCAATACACACATCCTTAACCTCTACTACATTCATACACCTTATACAACTTTTACAATTTCTGTGAATTTTTACGTTTCCTTCTTTGTGGAATATCATTCATTTGATCCAACCATATTTTTCTTGGTCTTCCTCTCACACGTTTTTCGCACACATTTGCAGAATATATTTGTTTTGTTAGTCTCTCTTGATTCATTCGTTCCATATATCCCAACCATCTCAGTGCGCTCTTCATCATCATATTTAGCGCATTAACCTTAAGTTCACATTTATGCCTAATCACTTCATTCCGTATTCTGTCATACATTGTTACCCCGTGTATTATTCTCAATGCACGCACTTTATTTGACTCTTATAAGTCATTTTTCATGTTTACGTTTCACTCCCATACATCAAAGTTGAGTTCAAAATATTATTGTGGACTATCATCTAGGTAGATTTTAATACTGCCCGTTTTAAGTTTATATGTTTTAGTATCTCAATGACTTTTTTTCCTATCGCTGTACGCCGTTTGATATCCCTCTTAATTCTTCCACCACCAAGTGCATTTCCTAGTGACGACGACAACATAAATAAACTGACTCTGAAATATGACAATGCAAGGGATGCGTCTAACTACTGTTTCTCAGAGCTAGTATCGAAATTACTATAAATTGGAGTCAGCTTTCAACTATTTAGTCCGTCTCGTAAGAATTTAGTTCAGTGCGGATGCAAATAGCCGGTTTCCGAATGAATATGGCGTTAACAATGCGCTCATCAAAAACCCATTTATTTTGTTTTGTTTTCGTTTAATTCGTTACAACTGCTGCGAATCAGAGAAGACAATACCACACAGATCAGGGGCATAAAACATACAGCACAAATCCAAGAAAGACTCTACTGAAAATAATCCCATTATTAGAATTATTAGCGTCCTTGTATTCCGTATACAATGGTGCAAGGATAAGTAAGTGATTAAGTTCTATGGAGATGTATTTTAGAGGTCTTATCACATGGGATACTCCTTTTTGAATATCAAAAGAGATAATGCACTCTTTTAAGAGAACAAAAACAGCAGGAACTGAATTAGAGGTTGTATGAACGTGGAGGAGGGGAAAAAGTATGTCGTGATAGATTTTTTTGTGATCTATACTCTTTATCAGCTCCAACAAGAAAATTGTGTGGTAGTATGTACAATATATAGAGAATATTTTTTATCAAATGAAACAAATCACACAGCAATTAACTGAGAAGCCATTTTAGTTCTTGCATACATTATGGAAGCGTAGGATAAGAACCGATTGTAAGATTGAAGAGCAAAGAGTCCAATTACATTAAGAATACAGTACCTTACGTCGGTTCTTCGATTGCACGGAGGATATGCGCCGTTAGAAAATCGTAGGTATAGAAAATCGTATTTCTCAAATTCTTCGTTTTTCTACGATGGCCTCTGAAACAGATCTGAGTCAATATTTTAGACTTAAATTTACATTGAGAATTTGAATATAAGAACAGGCCGCCTAATAAAATAAGATTTTTTGCAGATGCAATTTATTAACATAAAAATTAAAATTATTCAGTCAAAATTTATTAACATAAAAATTAAAATTATTCAGTCAAATTAAAATTATTCAGTCAAATTAAAATTATTCAGTCAAAATAAAAATTTGAACGCGGAGGCTAGTGATTGGTGAGTATAATTTATGTATAATATATACAGATTCTTGGCAATGTAGATGGCTGTGCATTACACACGGTTACACAAGTCACATAAGCAGTGTCCATTCACTTTTACTATGCAACTGGGAGATAAATCAAGAAAAAAATAAAAGATATTTATTATAATATTATTGTGAAACAATCTGGTTGGCTGAGGTGGCAATCTATTCCAACCAACCTGACAAAAGTAAATAAGGAAAGTTATATGGTCGCAAAAAAATATTCAAATAATTAATACCCTTTACAAAATTCATGAAATTCAAAATTCAGACATATAATTATTACAAAACATTTTAGTTAATGTAAATAAACGTAAGGTATAGCTTGCGGGCAGATTAAATTATGGGGCAGAGACATTTTTTGCCCAGGGCTGTAATTAGAGGTTTAGCAACCTACTCGATGATGCCTTCCCACTTTTTTTCAAATCCATTCAAATTTCCTTCCAATTCTGCCTTTATTTCACTCTACTAGAGTTCTTCAGTCACTCTACTCCGATGCTCATAAAGATATATTGAATGGAGTGTTTACTGGCGATTATTTCAATAAAAACAAATTACTTAGAATGGCACTTGGCGGGATTATTGCAATGTGGTAATATCTTTCAACCAACTGGAAAGATGATAAAGAGGCATTAAGTGAAATTCAGATTAGAATCCTATTTGAAAAATATGTTTATGAACGAAAATAGAACCGGCAACTGTCTTACAAATTACGCCACGAAGATCGTACATACAAACCATTTTTTTTATTAAATAAAGCAATCTATAATACATGCATTTGCCAAAGGCTATACCCATATACAAAGGCTATACCCATATACAAAGGCTATACCCATACACAAAGACTATACCCATATACAAATTTATTACTTAAAGTAAAGAGGTCATCTAATTTATTTATTATAACTATAAGCTAACTTCCTTTTAATTTCCTTCATTTAAGTATTTTAAAAAAATTTAATTTCATGAAATAGTTAACACCTACATAACATACTTATTTATAATTCGATAAAACATCTTACAATAATTTTTTGATTTTTATTCAGAAGTACATGTTCACTCATTCAGGCTACTTGCATTCCATCACATTCACTCAGACCTTGGTCCTCCCTGCTAATACTGTATTCAGGTGAACTAGTCAAGCAGCCGATGATGTTTCAGAAGGCTGTGCTTATGACGAAAATGTAGTTTGGACTAACTCTCGTATGCTTCCAGGGTAAACACATAAACCATTGTTTGTTAATAATATGTATGTCTTTACTTTTAAATTTTTAAAATAAAAAAATACAAGTGTTGTTCTCATTCTATACGATAGATATGTTTACTAGGCATAAAACTTCTCCCGTGTATTTTGGAATCCGCACTAACGGAGTCCCCTCAACTTCCTTGCCAATGTGCCGCGAGGAGTTGAAGAATACCCGCAGAGAACGGTGCCCAGGGTTTACCGTTGCCTCCACAGTTACTCTTCAGTGCTGCTGACTGCCTGCTGCTCGCTGGCTGCTAGTGTGCAATGCCGCTCGCTCTGCCGGTCCACACGAATTCAGCGGCTTGTGACAGCCCGTTAGGATAATGGCCGCACCCGCTAAGCCCCTCATAACAGCTGATAAAATATTCCTACAGATCTATAGATGTACATCACGATGACGGAGAGACTAAATGGTTAATCTGATGTATAGCACGGCTGCCATTTGCCAGATTTTAAATGATTATAAGAAACTAATGTTATCTGATTACTGATGATTGATTAACCGTTGTTGCGTCGTATTAAATAAAAACTGATTAAGTTAGTTGAAATTTAAATGACAATATTTGTTGTCAAATTGATAAGATGATTGATTTCCACTTGTGGGTTTTGGGTTCTATTCCCGATGGTACACGAACAAACAAAAGTGTCCTAATTTGATAAAAAAATGTTTATCTAATAACAATTCTAGCAAATTATAAAATATTTGCGAATAATACTGGATAAAGATTTAAATTTAATAACGACATTTAATTCATAACTAGAAAAATGGCAAAAGAATTTCTCGGATGAATTAAAAATAAATTATGTCGAAATTTAACCAATCGGTGTATGATATACGACCTCCGTTGCCTAGTTGGTAAGACGCCTGTTTTCGGGCCAGGAGATTGTGGTACGATTCCCGCCAGCTCACAGATATTGAAAAAAAAAAAAAGGTTTTCAGTCTGGCTTTCATTTAAGGTCTCCAAAACATATTTCTGGTTGATTGGAAAAAGTTGCCACATGGCAGTAATCCCATATGGTTGTGATGTGTACAACGAAAATGTTATACATGATTCGTTCGAGCGTTATATAGTTCGTTGCTATAGTTGTCATGCGTAATTTGTTTAATAATAGTGGGTTCAAGTCCCAAGTTAGAGCGCCCTCGAGGAGAGTTTGTTCTCTAAATGGCACTATATAAAATTGTTATTTGAATTGGATTTGGATGATACATTATTGTATTCTTTTTTTCAGCAAACTCAATTTATTTTTATGAAAATTCATTTGTGAAAATTAAATTAATTTACAAATATGCATGAAAGGTTGGATTTTACAGAATATTTTAAATGAATTATGTAGAAGTTTAACCAAAGTGGTAAATATGTATAATACAATATAATACAATTATAGCATCACACCCAAATTTTCCTGAGCATAGAAACTCGATTGAGGAAACTTCAAATTGTACGGATTATATAGGTAGGATGAGGATTATATAGGTAGGATGAGGATTATATAGGTAGGATGAGGATTATATAGGTAGGATGAGGATTATATAGGTAGGATGAGGATTATATAGGTAGGATGAGGATTATATAGGTAGGATGAGGATTATATAGGTAGGATGAGGATTATATAGGTAGGATGAGGATTATATAGGTAGGATGAGGACTATATAGGTAGGATGAGGACTATATAGGTAGGATGAGGATTATTTTAAAATTAAGTAAATACACAACAAATATATACTCGGTAAACTTAATTCCTTCCTTTTCTTTTGATTGATGATATCTCACCTTATATGAAAAATAATGTTCCGGTGACTGTCCGTCTTTGTGGGGTTTGTGGGCATATGCACGCGTATGTGTTTATGGAGTTCGTGGGGATGGATAGTCATTTGAATGATTTATGCGACCATGTAACTTGCTTCATTTACTTTTGTCTGGTTGGTTAGAAGATATTGCCGCCTGGCAATACGCCCGCCAGATTGTATTTGAAATAAAAGTGTTAAATAAAATAAAATAAATATATGTAATATATATGCACGGTAAAACCATCCATATTCTTAAAGTTACATAAAAATATGTCGCCAAAGTATATTCGAAAATATATGTATGGTATGTGTAATGTGAATTACAATGTAAGTCCATAATTACCCATAAGAAATCCCCTTGAATTTTGCTTCCAAAAATCAAAATGACAAAGTCAAAACATACCAAAAATATTTAAAAAGCTGAGAACATCCAAAAATGTTTGATATCTATGTGTTTTATAAATTATAGATTTAACTGTTGTTGAATAGAAAAAAAGTTAATATCTGTTATTGGATGTAAAATTATTTTAAAACTAATTTTTAAACAAATAATAATCGAACAAGTGCTAGACGTATAAGAGTGTTAGTGCATCTTGACGTATTGGATATTATTGCTAACACGTGCTATAACGAACCGCGAGTTATGTGCATACTTCAATCTAAACCAAACGTGGGGTTCTAAATCCAAATACTCGATTATTGGGGGCAATGCTGTCTCGTGGTCACACTCTTCAATATGTGTATGTCCGAGTCACCAATTTGGATATGTTGGATGGTGGCATATGAATGAATGAATGGATCAGAAGCAGGAACATGCATTCATTTGGTTTGTATTTTGTAATGTTCTCTTTTATTATTTCCTGCGTAAGTATAAAAATAAAATGAGATGCATGGCTGCGCGGAAACGCGTTGGACTTCCCTGTGGAAGGTCGCTGATTCGAACCCCGCGCTGTGCTACTCCCCTCGAATGACACAGGCATTTTTCTGCCTAATATTCGGGGGTATAAGGATACCTATGAATTCCGTCATAAATATTCTTTCAAAAAAAAAAGGAAATAAAAAACATGCCGGTGTACTCCGATCATCTCACTTCAGGTGTGCCATCGGATCCTGTACAGGGGTGTTCCCGATGAGTTTGCTGATGTACAACAGCTTACTCATTTAAAAGAGGAGAAAAGGATTAAAACAAACTCCACAGCACAGCTTTGCTTCCCAAATAAATTAACGTTGGAATGGCGAGGGAATCCTCGACTTCGAGGCTGATAAAAATAAAGTATACTTTTAAAAAAAAAAGACGATGTTTATAAAATAAAAAATTTAAAAATGGTCATGAAATCATTCCAAAAGGTACTCCAATATTGTGAAGGTTTGCAGAATAAAATTTACATCTTGTAGTTTCACCCGAGGGTCGCGAGGCAAGGAGAATATGACCTCTATATTTTTAAGATAGTTTTTTTAAGAATTCCGTTGGAAGCGTCAAAATGAATCGTCCTTAGAGGTTTGTTTCAAATACCTTAGAGCCGTTGAGTTAACATCCTTAAAATAAACGATTATAATAGTCATATATTGCTTCAAGTCAGGATCGACTATAACTTCCAAGGACGTGAATTGTCAGGCTTTAGATGGACGCATCCCTACATTCCTAATTGAAATGAATTTCAAAACACAGTAATAAAGATATATTCTATTTCAAAAAACAAAATAATTTCATAAATCCGTCAAGTACTCGTAACATCGTAATGCAGAGGTTTTCAAAGTGTGCGCTTCAGCGCCCTCTTTTCAGCACCAACCTATTGAGTACCCGAAATCGTTATCATATTCAGATCTTAACAAAAACGTCCTACAAAACGTACAAATATAACATTTAAGGTCCCATTTCCATACTTTTATCAGGTGCATTTGTGCTACTGTCTACCAAATCTTTTATAATACCCGAAATCGTTATCATATTTAGATCTTAACAAAAACGTCCTACAAAACGTACAAATATAACATATAAGATCCCATTTCCATACTTTTATCAGGTGCATTTGTGCTGTTGTCTACCAAATCTTTTATAATACCAATAAAATATTTATTCACTATATCAATACAATATATATTCACTATATCAATAAAAGCATACTTTTTTTTATTTTCATTTTTATCCACTTTGCACGGATTTCTCCTGTTACACAAAGAGGGTCTGCTTCTAGCGTGAGCTTATATTCGTTAGGAAAAATATCAGCCAGGATTCTTCTCATACTGCTTGGCGGTATCGAGAATATATCTACAGTGTCATTCAGTTGGTTCAATATCTCTATACCATGCGTGACTGAGTGTTTAGCCATGATATTCGTCCTGGAAGTTAGTATGTACTATGCGTATCCAGAAAGTAAGTGTACTGAGGCTCTCACGACCGGATGGATTTTATTTTCGACATGTTGGCTACACTTCCGTGTAGCCTGACCCTTCCCCTCCGCAACGAGACCGGTTCGAGGTCAGTACGTTGAGAAGTGTCGACGCGACAACACGTTTCGTGAAAAATGTCAAACCAATCTCCCGCCAAGTGCGAAATACGCGGCGTCATCCGTTATCTCGTTTGGAAGGGAAAACCTCCGGTTGAGGTTTATAATGAGGTGAAAACTGCATATGGTGATAAAGCTATGAATCGTACGAGTGTGTACAAGTGGTGTCGCGAGTTTAAAAACGGTCACGTCACACCTCTTCACCCTCCGCCAAAAAGTTCAAAACCACAATTTCAGCCAAGAAAATCATGGTATCCGTGTTTTGCGACTGTCAAGGCATAATTTTAATTGAATATATGCCTCAAGGGGAGACCATCAACTCTGCAAGATACTGTGAGACCCTAAAAAAATTGCGAAGGGCGATTCAGAACAAGAGGAGAGGCATGCTGACAAAGGGAGTCTGCCTGCTGCACGACAATGCCAGACCACACACGGCCAACGCCACGAAGGAACTGCTCGCCTCGTTTAAATGGGATGTCCTGAACCATCCCACGCATTCCCCTGACCTAGCACCTTCAGATTACTATCTCTTTACCTCCCTGAAGCTGCACATGGGTGGAAAAAGGTTTTCAACCGACGAGGAGGTAAAGGAGGAGGTGGAGAAGTGGACGGAGGGGTTGGCGGGAAACTACTTCGAGGAAGGCATCAAAAAGTTGATACCCCGCTTCACCACCTGCATTGAGAGGAATGGCGACTATGTCGAAAAATAGCTTACATATGTACTACGGTAACCACGTATTTTTTTTGTTTAAATAAAAAAAATTGTAACCTACAAAAATTCAGTACACTTACTTTCTGGATATGCCTCGTAGAACAGAGGGTGATTCCTTTATAATGTGGTCAGTGAGATACTGGGGTTACGACAAATGAAAGACCACAAACCTATTAAATTTGTATGTCCAAATTAAATTACATGTTGTTTTTTTTTCGTAAATTGTGTATTTATAGATTTCTTTTCATGTATAAATTAAAATTTAAAAAATAAATATATGAGGATTGGGTGTCAAGTATTGCGGTGCACCGTTAATTTCGAGATTTATATGTGGCCCGTCAGCTGATAAGTTGCCCAGGTCTAGTCTAGAGTGTTGTTAATCATTTATAATATTTCAAGTAGGCGTACAGTGGTTTTCATTATTTCAAGAATCCGTATAAACACACAATATTCACTTTTCACATTACATTATGCTAATAAGGCGTGATAAAAAAGCATTTGTTTACGTTTAGTACGTTTGCATGCCAACTCTCACTAACACTTGTGTATCGCCGGTGTGTTTGGGTGGATAGAGGCTTTTTAATTTCACCTGTTGCCTGCGACTCCTCCCCCAGTCCAAGAGGCCCCCCTGAACTGTGAAGGCCTAGACCCTCCTAGATTTGGTTACCTTGTCTCTCGCTGGAAATAGCAAATTCAAATGCCCCCTCACTCTTTCACATATAATAGGGGCACTATTGTCATATCAAAGTGTTAATTTTTTGGGTCATAGATTTAAAGTTTTTTTTATTTTTTATATATAACATTTAATACTTGAAAAATAAGATGATATACTCGTATAATATATTAAATTAAAATCTAAATGTCATAGAATGAGTTCAATATATCGCATTTCACAGTAATTGTTTTTTTTATGGTACCCTTTAATGTATTCGAATTAATGTTTCGGACACATTGAAAAGCGTGGCTGGTTGACAATATTATGTTCGACCCCGGTAAGCAAGCCTTGTGGGTTAGGACCTCTGGAGTAGGCACGGAACTCACGGTTCGTCATTCAACGTGTTGGCCACACTCCCGTTCGGCGCGTGCGAGTATTGTTACCAGACGAACTCTTTTTACCAGACTGAGACATTATTTTTTGGGTACCATCGGGGATCGAACCTGAACCCCCCGGGCAGAAGTCAAGAATGTTACCACTAGGCTACGAAGGTCGTATATGGTAACTGAGACTAATACCCGTTTTAAGCTAGTTAAATAATGCTAACTGATATTATTGTACTATCACAAGTAGTAACCAATCCAACTTTTGATGTATGTACTCGTATAACTTGATGTTGGATGGGCTTGTATAGTATGAAACATGACTTCACTTTGAATACGAAACATGACTTCACTTTGAATATGGCTTACATGAAACATGACTTCACTTTGGATGGGCTTACATGAAACCTAACTTCACTTTGGATGGGCTTACATAAAACATGACCACTTTGGATGGGTTTATACAAAATATAAAATTTTAAATGAACTTGTATGAAACATAAGATTCTTTGGATGGGCTGGTATGGGCATAGCCAATGACCCGGATGGCTCCCGACATACAGTATTTATTATAAATAAAAGTTTATACACACCACTGTTGCTAAGTATTCCATTTTTGCCTTTCCCATTAAATAAGAGTTTCCGGAGATTAAAATTAGTGTAAAACGCTGGATTTATGTGACTTGGATTTTTTTTGGTTATTTCGTATATGTTTTTTTATAAATAGGATTTGGCTCCATTTAATACTTAGCAACAGTGGTGTGTATAAACTCTTATGTGCTGACTGTGATAATTTCTATATAGGAAAAACAGGAAGATCCTTTGAAAAGAGATTTCGTGAACACAAATCCGCCTTAACAAATCCTCTAATTTATTCTGAAATGGCGAATAATTGTCACTGAAAACCATACTTTTTCTATCGATGATGCCAAATTCTTACATATCAG
The DNA here is from genome assembly GCA_949825065.1 of Odontocerum albicorne. Lineage (NCBI taxonomy): Eukaryota > Metazoa > Arthropoda > Insecta > Trichoptera > Odontoceridae > Odontocerum > Odontocerum albicorne. The sequence continues at coordinate 20,790,462 of OX463860.1, read as the reverse complement.
TAGTAACGGAAATCAATTGGACAAATTAGAGGCCTTAAAAATTTTTAAGTCAGTACATCGATCCAAACATCTGGTAAATACATATATCCCAAAAATGTCTCCGCTACTGGCCGTAATCGTCCCATGCCTCCCTTACCCTCAGTCCCCAACCCGAATGTGCCCAACCGTTGAAGCGTGTACGAGTATATCGGTGCCAGTTCGAACATAATTTAGTCTTGTTTGTGCTCCCCTGAAGATGAGCTGAAAGCCTTGAAACCGGTAGGGTTATACCGTTACAAAAAAGTGGAATAAACAGTATTTGATAAAATAAATTACAATGTCTCTAAACCTCCACAACGTTAATGCCTTAACTATAAACAATATAATCAGAATAGATTTTTTTTAAATGTTTGTGAACTCTATATAGGAAAATATGAAAATCACTTCTGAATAAATAAGCCCATTATATCCCATGTTAAATTCATAATCTGACAGAGTACACATATGATAAGTGGGCATAAACAAATGAGTAATACCGTCACGGGAATAGACAATCGCGCTAAATAATAAATACTGCATGTCGGGAGCCATCCGGGTCATTGGCTATGCTCCCCCATGGCGAGAGTTAATGGGTCTAAATTTAAATTGCGGGGGGTGGTCATACCTAGTGCATATGGAACACTATACGCGCGGGTAGGCACCTCGTACGACGGACTGATAAATGGAGACTGATTTTGCTGAAAACAATGCAATTATATATTCTGATCGATAATTAGTGGAATCACGCTATTTCATATTTAAATACTATGTCTTTCTTCTAAAGCACTACTTTATAATATTATAAATAATAATGAGAAAATAAAATATATTAATATAATTTTTACATGCTACACTTGCGAACCAATTTAAATCAGATGTTGTCAAAATGCCTGGGTTAATTTTGTACTTGAGCACTTTCTCCATATATTTACTAGTTACGTAGATGTGGGAAGATTAAGTAATAGTATACTTGTAAATATATAATAGTATACTTGTAAAAGAAAGTTTATCTGAAGTCGAAATGCAAGTATCACAAAATAAAAGCTTTTAAACTTGTAGCCAGAGTGGGATGTCAAGTCTTAGAATGATCACAGAAGGGGAACCTGAAGTGGTCAAAGTCCGTCATTCAGATGCTAGATCCCCACTCTCACATTATATTACACTTTTATTGTATACATTTCAACCTGGTGGGTTTATTGCCTACCAACCAACAAAAAAGGTATTTAAACGAGCTCTAAGTGAAAAACAGGCTGGAACCCATTTAAAAATACTGGGCATCAACGGGAATCAAACATGCTACCATCGGGGTAGGAGACAGGCATCTTATCAATTAGATCACGGAGGTTGTCATATGACAGATACAAGAAGGAAGAAAGAGAGGGAGAGAAAGAGTAACGAAGGTTTGTTTGGACCCCTGCAATGGATTTTTCGGTACAAGGTGTTTGTTTTTTGCTTTAGTGATGTAGAAAGGAAGGAAGAGGGCACAAAAAGAAATGATTTATCATTATAGGAAAAGGATATCTTGGCACTAAGAGTAAGATGAAATCTCTTTGGAAGTACCGTTAGACTGACCCCATTTAGTTTAAAAAAATAATAATAGTGTATGTGAACAATAAATAACTTATAAATTAATAAAGAGTTCTGAGTTGAGGCAAATATTCATGTGAATTGTCAAAGAAAGATTTTATAATACCGTTAGACAATCTTTCAGCCGAATCGGACGCGTAGTTTTGTTTTGACCGCGTGTGGAAGCGAGCGTATCCACGAATTTGAGAAAAATGGAAAAAGAGCAATATCGGTCGGTGATTCGATTCTTGTTTTTGAAAGGGAAATCGCGCAGCGAAATCAAAGAGCGCTTGGATGCTGTGTACGGTGACTCTTCTCGTTTGATGGCGACCGTCAAAAATTGGTTTAACGAGTTTCAACGTGGTCGCACGTCGGTTTTTCGAGCCACGCCCAGGTGCCCCGAAAACGGCTACCACGGAGGATGACGTGACAAAAATCCACGATCCCGTATTGGCAGACCGCCGATTGAAGATGCGCGAGATAGCTGAGACAGTAGGCATCTCAAAAGACCGCGTGGGTCATATCCTGCATGAAATATTGGGCATGAGAAAGCTGTCGGCGCGATAGGTGCCGCGTTTGCTCACTCCGGACAACAAGCGCAACCGTGAGTCCAGAGCAGTGTTTGACGATGTTTAAGCGCAATCCGAAGGAGTTTCTGCGTCGTTTCGTGACCGTCGACAAAACATGGATACACTGGTACACACCCGAGACCAAGGAACAGTCGAAACAGTGGATTTCACCCGGTGAATGTGCTCCGAAGAAGGCGAAGACTGTCCTATCGGCCGGAAAGGTGATGGCCACCGTTTTCTGGGATTCAAAAGGTGTGATCTACATCGACTTCCTGGAGAAGGGCAAAACGGTCACAGGGCTCTACTATGCCGAATTATTGGGCCGAATTGCATAAAAAACGGCCCCATTTGGGAAGAAAAAAGTGCCCTTCCATCATAACAACGCACCGTCTCACACCTCCGCCGTCGCCACGGCCAAATTGGTAGAATTAGGCTACGAACTGCTGCCCCATTCACTGTATTCTCCGGATTTGGCCTCGTGCGACTTCTTTTTGTTTCCAAATTTGAAAAAGTCACTCGCCGGGCAGAGAAATTTGAGTCGAATGAGGAGGTTATCGCCACCACGGAGGCCTACTTTGCAGACCTCCAGAAAACGTATTTATCAGGCGGGTTAAAGAAGTTGGAGCATCGCTGGGTCAACTGTATCGAACTCAAAGGAGATAATGTTGAGAAACAAATCGCCACTTTTCCAAAAATTTTCTTATTGTTTTGTAGGCTAAGTACTTATCGGACCACCCTCGTACAACGGGCTTCATCCATCTACTGGATATTTTAACAATCTTTCTCGGATTCAAGGACTGTATAGTAATGCCAAAGACAATTAACTCGAAGGATCTCAGTGTTCTTCATAAATTCACTTGAGTAATTTTAACGTTTCTTCATTCATTATTCATAAAGTAACGAATCTACAAGAGGGTTGGCTCCCAACCCGTTTCCGACCTTTGCACACGTTCAATTGTATTTCTTCAAACAATGGACTCTTATATTCATTTCCGTGGGGTGGTTATTCATTCACAACTATGTTTGTGGCAGCAACAAGTCCACTAAGTGGTTTAACCCTATTCAACAACCCCATTGTTTAAGGGCGTTGCACCTATTAAAGGAATCATTTGAGATTCACCCTTCACAGAACAAGGAAGGGGAGAGGTCACCCATGACTATTTTAATGGGTTTTGATTTGAAACTATTAATGCACCCCTAAAAATAATTTATTTAAAACAATACGCAATCATAAAAATATTATGTAAATAAATTATTTCCATTTCTATTACTATTTTGGACTATTGTCACCGTGGAGATAACAAAGACCACGAGAAAGATTTCCATAACGATTGGAGGACAACATTTAGAAGATTGCAAAATGAAATTGTATGTAGGAAACAAGCGTAACAGTGATGAGGTCCTTAAGGGAGAATAATCATTGTTTGAGTCAGTGTTTCCTAAAGTATGGGTCGGGGAAATGAGATTTATGCAGTTTTTAATCGGAACATCGATGTGCTAATACGATGATAGGGAGCGACATCTAAGGGGCACTATGCAAACTAATAACTATTGGTTGAGGTGTCAACTAGATTTCACTTTTAAATACTAAAATTTAATGGCGTTCAACATGCTATCTTTGTCTCACTCTTTCAGGACCCATGTTTACATGAGTCTGGGTGAAATAGAAATGTTAGAATTTTAATAGACAATGGATTGTTCTAGTAATGTACCGAACTTGTTCGATACTAGTACAACTGTTAGGTATGTTTTAACTTTGGACGCTGTGAACCGAAAAAGTTTGATAACCACAGGTTTAAGTCTTTTTATTCATAATAATACTTATAATTCTGTTTTACACAAGACAAATGGTCTATATCGGCCATCTAACTAGGGGTATTGCCTATTCTGAGACAGTTGACTTATACTGAATTGAAGTCTCAGGCCTCATTACGTTTTCCTAGCCTCTAGGGTTTCCAAACATTTTCCTTGAATGAGTATCGGTGTCAGTTATTCGCTTAGTAGTAAACGTACGCACTACCAACCAATCAAGCGTTATCGGAAAATTATTGAATATCTTTGTGATTGGTTGAAAGAGATTGCCACGCGGCAAATATTCCACCAGGGTGTACTGTATGCAACAGGAGTGTGGTTCAGTTGGATTTTAACATATCATACATAATGTTCTTATTTCAATTTATCATAATTTTATCGCATTTATCATAGTTTCATCACTTTTTTCCTATGTCTAAATTTCACTTGCATACCGTAATGTTGGAACCAAGATTTTACTGTAAACAGCGAGCTTTGACTTCTCTTAAAATACTCCAGAAGGTTGATTCGGAGGTAAATTTATAAATTGTGAACAAAGCACTGAAAAATGGATAAATAGTCTTTAATCAAAATGGCAACCATTTTTTACACTTACAATTAAAGAAAATTAAAAAGAATTTGATATTTAATTAAGTGTTAAAAAATCTACAATTTAAGGAAAAATAACAATGTCACTGGCAATAAGATCTATTGTATCATTGCCACAAATTGTTAGTAAATAAATAAATAAAAAATATGGATGAAATAATTTAGATTGGTTGTCATAAACCCTTTACTAATGATTTAAAATACCGTTCCAACAAATCTCAATAAAACAAATATTGTAAATAATCATTTTCATGACTCATTGAACTTCAGCGCACACTTTTCACAGTGACATTTCCCTATCATTTGACAATAATGACGACATGTCCTCCATTATCCGACATCCGGGCAGTGTTGCCACCCTCTGGAAACAAATAGTGTGCGAGTACCACGGGTAGGTACCTGACAATATATGCAGCAATCGGGACATCCGGCATGAATATTCAAGTAGCGGTGCATATCCAACATGTAATTATTATACAGTACTGTGGTGACTTTGATTTGAATTCACTGTTTATTGAATCACTAAATATGTCAGGAAAATTTGGTTAGTCTTGTTAATATTCCATTCTATTTTTACCGTGGGAAATACAATATCTAATCTTTCGAATAAATTATTTTAATGCGTTCACTTCTGATATCAGAATTAATACATTTTCATTTAGAACGTGCAATAAGTGATTTATTCGTTCATTAAAAACATTCGACACTTTATATTTTAAGACACAATCAAAACCATAACAATCTTTCCCAGTGCCCGGCTTGTTTTTAGGAATCTGATTTTTGTGAAGAATTTACTAAAATTGCTATATCTAAGTAAATTTTAAGAATATTGTATTGATACTTAGTATATTTGTTTGAAAAACTTTAATAATTTAGTTAAGTATGTCAATTCTGCCAAAATTCTCCTTTATGGAGAGCTACATCACACTCCTTACACATGTACGGGGTCTCACTTATCTTCGTGTACTAAGTACTCGTACGTATCTTGTAAGTTTTGCAGTTTGTCTTTTTTGTCAGTTGATGGAATTATCAACATATGTTAAGGCATGGTTTTTGACAACCTGTTTGGAGAATCCTAGAAATTCCTTTTCCTTTTTGGAGACTGCAGTTGATCTCCGAATTCAAATGTCAAGATTTGACACCTCACTGCTTATTGAAAATGCGACGTCAGAATCGCCATCATAAATAAAGTGTAGATGGAACTTTTTTGACATTCCTGTGTCCCTGATGATGCTTTCAGGTAGTGTTTTTTAACCCTTAAAATATATTTCCTAAGACTTTTTTTAGCTTGAATACGACGTCCGTGTCATAGTTGGTAAGTTGCATATCTTCCATCCCGAGGGTCGTGAGCTCGAAATTTAAAAAAAGGTTTCCAGTCTTATTTTCCCTTAAAGTCTCTGTAATATCTCTCTGGTTAGTTATAAGAAATTGTCACATGGTAATGAGTGCCAGGTTGTACTGTATATAACAAAAGTGTAATACAATACAGTATAACAGGTTACTTTGAAGATATAAAACAATTTTTATTATCTAAACTTTTTACATTTCTTCATATATTTTGGAGAAATACAGTTTTTTTCATTAATGACTCTTTTTAAATAATTATACTACGCGTTTAACCTATATACTTATGTCGATTAAGAAAATACATTTGAACCTGTGTAATCATCTCAATAAATAAAGCGGACGGCTTACGGGTAGCGTGTTCGACTTTTGTACGACAAAAATTCACTTCAAACCATATAACGTGCAATCCATATTGTGTTGGATCGACGTCTACCCATTCTAAATTAGATTGTAGGAAAACATCATCAAAATTCCACTAGATTTGTATATGCACTAATTGGACGTAGAAGGAAAGATGGTTGGTCATTCAGTCATCGTTTTGGAATTAGGTGTAGAATTAGGAATTAGGTGCATTCAACGTTCCCTCTAAGTTGGCGGTGAAACAATTCTTCTAGTGACCGAACAGACTTTTGAAGTTTTTGAGTTCAATAGTTGAGCATGGATATCGTACCTCCAGGAGATTTGAAGTCATATCTGCTTTTTTCTTTTTCGTTGACAGTGAATGGTGGTATGTGTGGATTTTTTTTAACTATTTTTATATAACTACCTATTTATTAAAAACAATTATATTAAAGTTTATACTCGTCTTTCCAAGAGGGTTAAAAATAATGTGGGCGTTAACGTATATTGTATTGCTGTTTATTTATTGTCATTTTTATATTATAGTTTGTGTTATCTGGTGTCCTTGCAGCCGAGATCGCCCTCCTTATGGTGGGGGGGAGGGGGGGTTTCGGCTGAAAGGTTGTTGTGGGAAAAATCCGGACCTTTTGGGGATTTTTCTCTTGAATGCGTTTTTCTTATTTTGCCTTACAATATGTATATGATTGTGAGATATATTATACTTGTATGCTATTTTTTTATCAGTAGACTTTTTATTGTATTGACGGCTCATTTATTGTTTTTAATTTACATGCACAAAGTTAAGGGGTGAAAAACCTATGTTGTCCTCGAGGCCGGGCTCGCTCTCTACTGGTAGGGCTATATCTCGACTGGAGGGATGTTATGAGATGATCTCAGACTTTCGATAGCTTCTTTCTTAAACATATTTTCTGAAAAATAAATTTAAGGCTGAATGGGGATTTATTTTGTCCCCCATAACAGCGTGGGTGGGATCGAAGTGAACTGAACTAAATGTATTTTCTTCCCCATTTTCTGGAAATATATAGTTTTATACTATATGGCTACCAATAAACCTATATTTATTCATATTTATTTAGATTTCTTCTAATGATAGCATCATTTAACTAAAGTCTATTCTTCAACCAATTTATATCATGATCCATTTGACCTGCCTAAAGTAGATTCCACTCACAAATAGGCCCGGCCCGCAGCTTATAATGTAAATCACGTTACAAACTAAACGACCACAGTTTATAAAAAAAACAAGAGTATCAAACGTAAAAATCCTTTCAAATGGAAATGAGAGCGGCAATTACAGTGTTCACGCGGCGTGATTTCAACCCTCGGGGATGCGCCTACCCGAGTGTGTCTGCGGGGAAGCGCTTTGGAATGAATTACCTGCCCGACCACTCCCCAAAGCGTATCTACCACGACAATTAATGAAGTTATTGACCGAAGCAACAATAACTCACCCGTACCGGCCTGCTCAGGTACCCGAACCTGTACTCATTTGCTATAGACACTTTAATAATATTATATCTACTCGACCACACTTGAGGAAACTTTAAGGAATGAAGGAATATATCTCACTGAAATCCATTAAAATAGATTGCGAGCACTTAACCATAGGCTTAATAATATCGAAATATAAATTCCATAAATTATTTATAAAAACAAATGAAAATGTCATGGAGATTAAATATTCTTGTCACTCCAAGTTTGTATTTGTCAACAATTTGTTCTGAAGTACGACAGGTTGCAAACAATGAATCAATACTAGAAAAGGCGTATTCTATCTTCTTGGTAGGCTTTGAACAATACTTCCACGTGACTTTAAAAAAACAAGTGGGGCATGATGAGGCTGAAGTCCCCCCCCCCCCCAATTAAAAAAAATGAACTGTATATATTTTAGTACAGTGAGGTCGAACCAAGAAAATACTAAGAATTATCAAATTTTTTATTGCGAAATTAAACAAAAATAATTTTTATTTAAATATAAACATTAACAAAACTATCATTATAAAAAAACATATATTTTTCACAAAATCAAATGAAAATATTTTTTATTAACGTATAAAAGTTAAATAAACAAAACTCTAATTATAAAAATTATGAATTTTTCACAAAATCAAATGGAAATCGTTTTTATTAATATACTCGTAATACGTGGACATGAAAAACAAAAAATAAATGTCACTCATTACAGCGCGGGGCAGGCGTGCTTCTGCCCCACACAGACCTTTACGCAGCAAAGGAAAAGCCACCTTCTGTATACGGTAATACGGAACTTTTCTCTTTACCTCCACTGACTGACCAAATACTATCAGATCTCGCGTCATAGTGACAGCTAAACTGAAGCTAGCGACCACGTAACCAGGGCAGATACAAGACTGCCCCGCCGCAACTCGTTTGGTTGTATGCGTGCATCGTATTTCGTACTTCGTGCGCGTATATACTCGTATTTCACACCTACTTACCAGTAATAAGTTAACCCTTAGAGATCGGCTAAGATTTACGCGAAGTACTCCCTCAGACCGGCGAGAATTTTAAACATTGGAACGCACTTATAAACAATTTAATTACTCTTCACACAAAAGGAATAAATTTACCTAATAAACAGCATATTATAGTCAAATGGTGTAGCTTTGTGTTAGTATAAAAATAATCAGAGTTTTTTGTTTCATATTGACTTTAAAATAATAAATAAAAATATATTACCGTGAGAATGGAGCTGCCACTTAAGTAAATCACTTGTGGGATTTTTAATTATAAGGTCTATCGTAAACATTTAGTCATCCACATCGAGAATGTACTTTTGAACATGATCTCCATTTACAAAAATTATCGTTATCCGAAAGAATCATAGTAATAATTAAATTTAATGGAAGGTCTAAAAAAATATCTCGGCACAAACACACACACTCGCGCAACTGTTCGTCGGCATATGGATAGGGTGTCCATGAATTAGTATTTCATATGTAACTTTTAAAACTCAAAACTTTTGAATTGTGTGATATGCCTTAAAACAATTAGTTGGACATAAGGCAACTTCGCAGTCACTACACCAATAACGAGTTTGAACACGTTTCTGAGGCTGCCGCGTAGTATTTTTACATACAAAACACCGCCGATAAACCGATTGTCTCTTGGAATTGATAGTTTGTGGAATGTCTGATAAAAAATGTCGTGCACTTAGTCTAAGGGGATGGTCACCACTTTGTTTGGATTTAGGTGTTGACTCCGGATGATGATATTTTTGTAGAAGTTGTCGAACAACTTCTAATTGGAAGTCTGTTAGGCTCACGTCTTTTTTTGTCTTAAACTTAAACATCGCGTGAGCATTTATTAAGACCACGTCAATTGTACGAAACGCGATCTTTTTGTACCACTTATTGGTTTTACGGACGCACTCTACAAACGTGATCATCATATCTGACCTGTCTACGGAGCCCATGTGTTTGTTGTAACTAACTACACACGATGGTTTCACAATAGCGGCTTTTGTTTTGTAATCTACTTTGCCGGTTTCTATTGGTGACGTCAACATGTGCACATCTCTCTTGTCATGCCATTTTACAGCAAGTAGACATCCAGAAGTCATTGATGATGTTTCACCTTTCTGCACGATTCCAAATTTTGGCAGGTACTTCCTAGTTTTTTTGACTGTTCCACAGGCGTTGGTCTTTTGATCGTGCAAATACTTAAATAAAGCTGGACTTGAGTACCAGTTATCCGTATAAACAGTATGCCCTTTACACAAATATTCCGATAGTAGGGACACAACCACTTTTCCCGAAACCCCCATATCCTTGGATAATTGTTCGTCTATATTACTTACGGGTATTTCGGTTTTTGCTCCACAATAAATAATTAATTTTAAAACTAAACCGGTTTCACAATCGCACAGAACAAAGAGTTTGATTCCAAATTTGTGCCTTTTTGCCGGCAAATACTGTTTTATTCGTAACCTACCTTTGAATAATACTAGTGACTCATCGATACACAAATTTTTAAAAGGATAAAAAAAAATCTTAAAATTTTCACACACCGAATCGACAAAGTCTCTTATTTTATATAGAATATCGTCTTTTGGCTGTTTGCAACTATCGGGAAAATGTAGCATACTTAGAATAGACAAATATCTATCTCGTGACATTGTCTCGCCAAAAATTGGTGACGATATTAATTTGTCCTTTGTCCAATATTGCCTGATCCTGCTTTTTTTGCTCCGAACCATAAGCATTGATAAAGCGAAAAATAGATATATTTCATCAGCATTCACGGGCTTCCATTCATTCATTTGTGAATGCTGGGAAAATGTTTTTTTTATCTTTAGTTGATCATAATATCTATTCGTTTCTTCAGAAACTTTTCTCACTATGTCACTACTCAAAAATAGTTCAAAATAATCTATTTCCCGACTTTCTTCATTGAGATCGCAATTTCTCAATCCAGATTGTCGGTTGAAGTCACGCAATACTGGACGAAAGTTAATGCCATTTTGCCACTCAGATGAAATATTGTCTACATTTACGGTTGATGTGGGCTCTGTATTATCTAAAACATTAGAATTGTCAATTTCACTATCACTAATTTCTGAAGGATCATCGACGTCCTCAATATTATCCGGTATATAATCTTCGTCGTCACTCATAGAAAAATCAGAATCAATGTCTAGAATATACTGTTCTATTGCATCGTCATCCATCTTTTAAATTATGAAATGGTTCAATAATAGTTATACACTCAAACAAAACATCAATGTTCACAAACCAGCATTATTATGAATAAAAATCTACACAAATAATAAAATTAAATGAGTTCCCTCACACAAAAAAAAATTGTTTATAAAAAAAAAACATAAATCACAACGAACTCCGAACGTAATGTCTAATAAAAAACAATATAACAGTCACCCTAAATAAACATACACTCGAGATCAAGTACGTGTACCGACACAGATAAAACACTACCACTTCGCGACTCGGCGGTTATATGACTGTATGGGTAACCGATGGCCGCTATGCGCGAAGTTTTCATGGGACACATCTTACAATAAAATAAAATAATATTAAACATTCATATAAGAAGGGTGAAACTTTAATTCCAAATCACAGAAAATATATGAATGTATACGCTACACTTTTTTACTTTTGATCTGTAGTAGTAAATTTACATAATAATAAACGTTTTATACAGAGAATATGTGCGAGCTGCGGATGTAGCCAGCCGGCGTTTGAGCCCGATTTTATTCGACTTCATATGTAGCCAGCCGGACTTTAAGGGTTAATATCGTTTTTATTCAAATATTTATAAATCATTACGTGCAAATAATATTCCGAAAAATTAAGAATAATTACAATTATACCAATAATAAAAACACGTTTCAAAAACATTTCAGCTAATTATTATTTTTTTATCAGGAGAAATGTGTGTGGGGCAGGGCCCCGGTTGCCCTTAAAGACGAGCCGCCCCTGCTTCCAACGATCGTATACATTTTGACTTCAGTGTGACATTTTATTTAAGTCTGTATTTTTTATTATTAGACACAATACAACATATACCAGTACAATTTAAATCGTTTTGATAGAAAGGCGAACTTTTGAGTACAATTCTTCACGTTTATCAAAATAAAATGCTTAAACTCCAAGCTATAACACATAATTCCAACCGCATCATAATTTCAACAACCACATCAACATCATGTTGAACAATTCTTCATCACTAGTTCAATATACGCATCAGTCATTTATATATACCTCTATGTGTAGACCACCAAATACTGTTCCCTCCTCGCTTTCCAAAGAGTCAAAGAATAACTTTGTTACATTTGAAGTTGCGACGTTACAAAAATTACTACTTTACATACTTTAGGAATGTGTTGTAAATTCTTAGCGCATGCTCCTCCTCCCAAATGATATATGAACACTTGAGGTTGAACCAGATTCAGTGCGTCACCTCTTGTTCTATTTCTCATTTGATTTGTATGTATAGTTCCATACCTCTCTGGGTAAAGTGAGAGAGGAGTTCATAAAACTACTAAATAAGAACATTGTTTCGGTACCGAATACAAAGACGAACATAAAGTGATGAAAATCAAACATAGAAACTTCTCAAACTACAGAATATTCCGTGTATACCTTAACACTTTCCTGGCCTCAGCTCTTAGGAAGGTGCACCAAGATATATGCTGCATAACAAGTGTTTTATAGACAAACTCAACTGTCAGGTCTTATTATAATCTAAATTCACGTATTTCTTCTCTTTATTAGCTTCTGTAAATTCTAACAGCTCTCTTTTTTAGCTCGTTTCCTCAATGCTGGTGATCGTAACGACCAATTTAATATCCTTTTTGCTACGGAGCAAAAAAATCTCGCCTTTCTGGTATCTACTAAAAGTTCAAAATCCACACAGAACAGCTGACCAAATATTAAATGTTTATAAGTAAAGTATGTATGGTTCGCTGTTACATCTCATCTCTCATCCATCGAATATAGGCGTGTACACTGAACTTCGAAACATCACGTAGGATTGACAATTTTTAGACATGAATCTACAGATACAAACTCTAGATTTCTGGATTGATCATGTTACAAATGTGGAAGTGCTTATGCGTATGAATAATAAACTACTTATTGTAAAATGGTGAAGGTTCCCAAATTGCAGTATATCGATGACATAATGAGAGGTACAAGACACATTATAGTGAAACTGATCATCCGGGAAAAGTAAATTGCAAATGAGGTTGATGAAGACGCCGTTTCTATTTCTTTACTAGTTGTTTCTGATGTAGTAAACAAAATAAAAATTGCCATGATAGTGGCCAATCTTCGATAGGAGACGGCACCTCGCGAAGAATAAATGTTTTATTGGACGCAATAAAACTGTATTGTTTAATAAATCAATATAACTGAAAAATTTAAACAAAATCAGGTAACATTACTAACGTGGGTTAACGCTCGATTCTTTTATTTTATTATTCAGTTTGTTTCTCTCATGGGTACAGATTAATTCAACGTTTCCCCTCAGACGGATGCACTCGGGTGGGTATCTGGCTCGAGGGTTGGCGTCGCGCCGCGTGGAATCCTTAATTACACACTATGATCTATGGCTATTATAATATTTAAGAGGTTCCTCACGTTAGGAATAAACAAACCAGAATAGGAATCAGGAACAATACCTGAATAACGATCTTTTAAAGAACCGTTTGCTATACAAATGAAGCACGGCTATACAAGTTTGGTGTTCTGTTTAAAACTGCTTTATCATAACAATTGGACATATAGTATTTAGTCCTCGGGGAGAATCTGCTCTCTAAACGGCGCTACATAAATTGTCCTTTTATTTTTATGCCTAACTATTCGTCATCTCTCACTTGCACACTTAATCCACTTTACACCCCAATAAAAGGCGTACAATTCACCGAATGCATTTTCTTATTAATTTACGATTCTGCTCTTCCAGATAAATTAATTTTGGGATTCCTTTGCTACACCTAATAATCGTAAAGGGTTTTTAACTTAATCCTGTTGCTCATGGTCTGGAACGGATCTAATTATTTGCCTCCACTCCACCATAAGTGCAGGTCTCAAGGAGATGCTAATCATCTCTTTAATTTAGTATATCCACCTTGCTGGAGACCATCCTCTTTCTCGCCACCCCCAACACTTCCAGTTACTACCAGCTTCTCCAAATTACCTTCATGTCTTCTAATTACGTGCCGAAAGTATGACAATGTTCTCTCCCTGCCTACTGTTGGCAATCATTCTTTGACTCATGCTGCGATGTACTTGTATTAGAAGCAATTTTAAACACATTCGTAACACGATCCATTCAGAAAATCTTGAGGATACTTCTATAGATCCACATGTCAAAAACCTTCATCATATGTGATGTTTCCTGGTTTAGTGCGTATTCTTCCATTCCATGGAGGAAAGTTCGGGAGATGTAACAGCGAACCATACGCGTCCTCAATTCCAAGCTCTGGTTTCGGTTTGTAAATAGAGGCATCATGTTAGCGAAAGCACTTCTTGGTAACTTTATTTTCCTAAAATGTTGTATAAGGGTCAATTCAGACCGGTTTGGTAATACTTTATAATCACTTTTTCAAATGTTTTTTTATCCATAATTTTCACATATTTCTTGATTTTTTTATTTTATCCACTCGAGTAACATTTATTCTCTCCGAAACAAATTGTTATTCAAGACGTTATTTTCACAACATTCTAAGAGGGTGTGGAATAAATTTCCTCCCTTGGATGCCCTCGAGTGGTTTTTTACTATTTCCGGTGAATTAAGGGGTGAAAAATTACAACGTGTAATGATTTCAACGTTTTTCTCTCGACGAACGAATACATTAAACTGATTTCAGGTTGAATTAATCATGTCAGGAAATAAAATATCATAGAAATAGAAATAACAATATGAGAATACTAATTATTTACGAGGTGAGAGAAGAAAGTGTTCATCACTTGACACTGGCGTATACTCCTTCATATATAGGAGTTCACGGCCATTATTCAAAGAGAGAGAGAGAGAGAGGAAATTGTTTATTTTTTTAAATTTTGCAATGTTTAGTGACAGATTAACACAAAAATCGTTTATGTTAGGTAGTTACTAATTTCGTTGGGTCCTTTTTAAATATATATACATCCAACATAGTGACGATCTTCTGCGCCCGGGACCAGTAAAAAATCTGGACCCCCTTACACAATGTGAGAGCTAAGTGTTATATGGGAATAACGCAACTGCACTAAGCAAAGCCGGTATATGCAGTGCCTTGTATAATACTTGTATGTTTTTTGCAAACATATATACGTACATATCATGCACGTCGTGTTTCTTGGTAGGCATAGAGAACAGATCTCCAAACTTTTCATTCCAAGCACAACTTTGGCCTCGCCCACATTCATACATCTCGTCATGTAAAATCTTCTATTATTCATACTTCTCACTTTACCTTCCTTCAAAATTTAGTCAATTTTCACAAACATGAACCATAATATTCAATTTTAAAATTTTCACATGTGTTACATATATTATAGACATACTCGTATAGCGAAATGAACTATGAATGCACTAATTACGAAATAAACTAAACAGCAATTATTTAGTTCAAACCTTTAGTATGCTAAACAATTCAGTAAAGTACTACTTTTATTGTTTCAAATTTCAATTGGGTTTTATTGTAGTTTCCATGTCCGAAGTGCGAGTAAAAACAATAGACATTGTTTGGAATTATCTATTAAAAAAGTATAACGCTGATGGGGAATGGAAAAATAAAGAAAAATATTTAAAAAATATCTCTTTTGGCTCCTCACTGCGCTCTCCTTAGCCCTGCGCCCTGGGACTCAGCCGTCCTCTTCCTATGCTACGTCACAGGTGCGGTAATTCGATTTCGTTGCCTTGAGATTACAAAGATTTAAGAGTTCTTTTCAATGAATAAATCCATATGGTTTTTATTCGGATAAAAATAAGTGAAGGATTTAAAAAAAGCGACAATTTAAGTTGGGTAAATTATTTGCTATATCTGACAATTTATCCGAAAAGATTTCCAAAATTCTCAAAAAGTAGAACATTAATATATCATTCAAAATATGTAATAGTTAAGGCCGCCTTTTAGATATTACAATAGTAAAATTTAGATAAAAGTGGAGTGGAAATAAATTTGAATGTTATTACATTATGAATGTTATTGCAAGTCTGTATATATGGTACACATATTGGACAAATATTTAAGACATTTAATTCATAAATATAAGAATTTTAAAACACTGAAGGTCCTTTAAAAAAAATGAAAGACACCACATTTCACGAAAAGTTGGCTGAAAAATAACCACAAAATTAAATCTAATAGCAATCCAAGGCTTGTGTCTCATGAAACAATTGGTAAAAAGTTTAATTGACGAACAAATAAAATTGTATAATTCGCCTCTTATTGATATTTTCGGGTGGCTGTTGGTGTTCTGACTTTGCTACTTATTGTATAAAAAAATAATTTAATTTGCTTATAAAATCAAATAATAAACCTAATTAAATATTTTGGTTGATAAAAACATTACTGAAAAACGTTTTGGCTAAAGAAATGAAAAAATCCCAATGGTTTATTTTTTAAAACCCTTTTTTTATTGATCTCTTTCATCTTGTTTTACATCAAAGTTGGGTAAATATAGTATTGTAGAATAAAAGTTTTATGACGGCTGGTTGTTTCCAACATAGCAGGATAGTCGACTCTTATTAAGTTCTTATGTTTATTTTAATCGACATATTGTAATATATTTTGCTTTATAATCTTGGTTAGCGATGTATTGAGTACAGTTTGACAATACTTTTGTAAAGCGAAAAAGGTATGTCATTTTGATTTAAGTTTACTGTGTATGTATTTTCCACCTTTAAGTGTTAAATCATTCTTTCTCAATCAGGTTTTAAAATATGGCATGCGTCTGCATCAATATATTTCATGATTCATGTTTTTCTTTTTTGTAATATCCTCTCCTTTCCTAAATATCAAACTTTCTCCAAATATCCCTAATATTATTTATTCGGTCTTCGTCTTTCTCACTCTCCATTGATTTATGATTGTTTTTTCTTTTTTCTTGATTTTTCCTACTTTTATGTATCCAACCCATCCCGTTTTTCCAGGTAGTAAACCTTCATCTTTGTTATTATATCATTTCACACTCTTGTTCACATACACTTTGTTATTCCAAGGCAGCAATTTGTCAACAGGAGGATACACGCAGTGGCGTAGCAATGTTTTCTGCACCGGGGGACAAGATACAAATACTTCGTTCTTTATACAAAGTGTATCATAAGCTAAATGGAAATAAAGTGCAAGCCCAACTGCCCCTCTACATGCATATATTAGTATAAAATATATTTTTTTGTGTACATCATACATATATATTTATTTAATTCATGTGTTTCATATATTGTGTACATATAATGAAGTGAACTATGAACACGCTCAATTATTAAATGTACTAAAAACAATTATTTAGATCAAAAACCAATAATGGTATTTTGGTGTTAACTTTGATGTACTCGTATGATAGTGAAATTTGACTAGAGGAGTCAAATAAATGTTGAAGAAATACGTGTACTGAAAATAGTACATGAATTAACAATGTATGATAAAATACGAAATTAAGTGATTAGGGATGAATGTGAACTAAAGGCTTATTGATGTATTGAATAAGATGAAGAAGAGCACTTTGAGATGGTTTGGGCATGTGGAACAAATTAATGAAGAAATACTAACAAACTGATATATAGCGCAAACGTGGGTGGAAGGCGTGTGAGAGGAAGACCACGGAAATATGGATGGATTAAGTCAATAATATTTTGCTAGAAGAAAACGTAGAAGTCAGAGAAATCGTCGAAGTTGTATAAGGTGTATGGATGTAGAAGAAGCTTAGGATGTGTGTTGAGATAGGAAAGTCCGGCGCTGTGTACTCTCTCCCTATCCCGACAAATAAATTGCGTGATGATACTACGTTTGGGAATGTGAAAGCTGTAGTATCGTAAGCTATTCAGTGCTAGATTCATTATTTCTAATTTCAATTATTTTTTTGTGTAGTTTCCATGTTCGAAATGCGAATTTTAATTTTGGGTTAAAAAAGGGTCTAACTCTGACAGGGTGTGGCAAAATTATGTAAAAACCTTACTTTTGATCTCAGACTTTGTCCCTTCCTCGCTACGCCAATGGATACACGTTTTTACATTAAATACAATTCAGTTAGACGATTTTTTTCAACCAGTACTAGACAATCTGCTAAAGCAATGAATGCTTGGCTCAGTGCCACCAGACTTGGCACTCGCTGACTGCGGTGCGCTTGACTTTAACATTGACCCCTAATGTGTCACTGCCTGACACACTAGACTCGTTAGCACTGCACAGTCCTCTCTCCAATACTCTTGTTTATCAACAGATCGTGTTGCCATGTCACTACACATATAATGCCATTGACAATCTAATAAAATATGTTAGCGGCAGTGCTGCAAGATCAGTAGACCGAATGGCGCTGTCTATAGCCGCTACGTTTTATAATTTAATCTATTGTCTATGGAATCTAAACGTCCTACACACATTTGTTCAGTGATTCTCTCCATAAATAAAAAGTTTTTTTTGTCTTTAATAAGATTAATAATTTATTTCCTAGTTTTGCCACCTTTCAAAATATCAACTAAGATTCCGCGATTCCGACAACAAAAAGTGCCGATCGTAGTCTGTTATATTAGCCATGTTAACCCTTCAACACGCCTTCAAATAAAGCAAACTCTCCTCAAGGGTGGTCTACTTATTTATTTAACACTTTTATTACAAATACAGTCTGGCGGGCGGGGGCGTTTGGAAGAGATTGCCAGGCGACAATCTCTTCCAAACAACCAGACAAAAGTAAATGCAGCGAGTTACAAGGTACCAAAAACATTCAAATGACTATCTATCCCCACAAAATCCATGAACACATGTGTGAGGAAATGCTCACAAGCACAAAATTAATACAGTTCCCTTAGCCAAATTATTTAAAACTGGAGTAGACACGTAACTCACAGTACGGCTCCGTACGTGTTAGGAATACTACCGTACGTGGACAAGCTGTTCAGTGTTGTTATGATACACACGAGTTCGGACAGTGTTGTTACATACGAGTATTATGAGGTGCATGGCCGCGCGGTAGCGCATTGGACTTTCGGTTCGAATCCCGCGCTGTGCTACTCCCCTCGAATGACAATTTTTTTTCCGCCTAGTTTTCGGGTGGTATAAGGATACCTATGACTTAGGTCATATCTATTCTTTAAAGTAAAGGAAAAAACCTGGCGGTGTGTTTCGATCATCTCACTTCAAGTGTGCCATCGGATCCAGTACAGCGGTGTGGCTGGCGAGTTTGCTGGTATTTAACGGCTTACTAACTTAATAAACAAACTCCACGGCACAGCTTCGCTTTCCAACTGAATTGACATTGGAATGGCGAGAGGATCCTCGACTACGAGGCCCAGCAACGACGACGATTACCAGATGAATTATTAAACTAGACTGGGACCCTTTGATAGTTTTCCATCAGTAATCTAACTTAAAATCCCCAGCTGGAAGAATTATTTTTACCAACGAGGCGACGAAGGTCATCAAAAATTAATTAATCATATCCTGAAAGAATGAAGACAGGTGAAAAATAGGAAAAGGCTCTTGTGCATATCAAGGTGTATTGTAGTGGCAAAATCATGTAAGTAGTAAGGAATTAAAACATTTTCTTAAGGACTTCAGGCGATAAGAAATTGTTTAGAATGAGAGAACGACATAATATGAAATTATTTTAATACAGGACTTGCAACCCCACGACTCGCGGTCATCGATATTCCTAATAAAGGTTTTCCAAGGTTCCTTTAACTGTTCCGCGATTCTAGAAGCACTAAGTTTATATGTACCCAATAAATATAGCCGTGCAAGGAATCACCCTCTGTTCTACATACCAACTTACAGGACGAATATCATGGCTAAACACTCAGTCACGCGTGGTATAGAGATATTGAACCAACTGAATGACACGGTTGATATATTCTCGGTACCGTCTAGCAGTATGAGAAGAATCCTGGCTGATATTATTCCTAACGAATAAGCTAACGCTAGAAGCAGACCCTCTTTGTGTAACAGGAGAAATCCGTGCAAAGAGGATAAAAAAAAAAAATAATAATAATAAAAAAAATATATGGCGAATAAAGTTTTTTTTTACTATACATATACTATATATTTACGTATTAATATTATAACTGAGAATTCTAAGTAGTTATATTACCATACAAATACATTTTGTTGTTGATTCAATACATGTTTTCTCTTTATATCTAGTTGAAGTATCAGTTTTTTTTCAGATTTACACTGATCGAACATTTTCTATGTATCTCTGCATCCAAATCAATCACTTTGGAAAATTAATAAGTAAAGTCAGATATCGAAAAAAATATTGGGACAAAATTTGTAGTCATTCTTATTTATGTGCGGCCCCGGAAAATTTTAGGTCGTTAATGCGGCCCGTGGGACAATTTGGTTGGGCCAGGCCATTATATAATATAATATGTAACTTTCCTTCTATAAACAATGTTCTGTTTTGAGGACTATTTTCAACCTTATAAAATAAAGTTGTTGTTGTCATAAGATGTTCGAGTATCAATATAATAAAAAAATATCACAGCATAATGACAAAATATATAAGTAACAAAATTACGAAATATACTTGACCCAAAACAGATCGCAAGAGAGTGGAAATTTAAATCTAATGAAGAAACTCGAAAATTAATGAGACAACCATTTATTTTAACAGCGATATGAGGTCGCGAAAGTTGGTATTGAAAGGTCATATAAGCAGAACTCAATTGATACGTCCATCAAAGATCATTTACACAAGCCTATTTAAACACGGAAGAAGGTCAATTAGCAGGCCGAGAATGAGGCTTCTTGATAACGTGCAGCAGGATCTTAGGAGGCTGGGAATGAAGGGATACTGGGAAAATACATCGAGTGACAAGAAAAAATCATCAAGGAGACTAAAACTCTACGTGAGATGTACTCGTATGACCATTTGAGGTAAGTAGAAATGGTATCAAATGTACACTATTGTACAATACAACATTCCTCAGAACCTCAGTCAATGACAACTTGTTCTCATTTTTTCGATTGTTATTATTGATATAAAAACTGCAGCCCTCTTACCCAGCCACACTTCAAAAAATAAAATGTGTCATATGTAATCCATATCATATGAAACTATTTGTGATATATGATTCGCTATAAATCATATTATAATCTCATTATATATATAGTACAACCTTGTGATTTATTACCATATAGCAATCTTTTACATCCAACCAGAAAGGTGTTAAAAAATCTTTTTACAAAATACTGACATGAACCTTATTTTATAAAAAAATGGGTGCTTTGGCAGAAGGTCGTGAAGCAAACAAAAAAGAATGGAAAGCTTAAGATGAAAGTTTTACCAGCTAGACCACGGAGGTTTTTCATACATATAAATGAATATATCAGTGCTATCCTATTGGTCAAAGGGATCCCAAGCGAGTATGGACTCTCATTTATATTAAACAAGGAAGTGATTTTCATAGTTCTTCGTTCAAGTTTTGAGTTTCAAGTCCCTCTTTGTGTAACAAGAGAAATCCGTGCAAAGTGGATACAAAAAAAGATTAGCCTAACGAGTACGAAAATGTAGTCGCTTTAATATATACTCACGTGTTTGTTAATTTTTAAGAACTATCCATACTTTTTTTCCATAAATCCAATTCTTCTTGTTCTATGTAAGTGTTGTATCACTAATAACAATTCTAAGTACATACTTTACTTATTCTGCTTTCAAAAATGGTTTAAACTGAGAGTGTAATGTACGTTAAAATAATATCAGCCTGTAAAATAATATCGTACATGGTAGTTTAAGTAAAGTTTTGTACATACTCGTACATGGTAGTTTAAGTAAAGTTTTGTACATACTCGTACATGGTAGTTTAAGTAAAGTTTTGTACATACTCGTACATGGTAGTTTAAGTAAAGTTTTGTACATACTCGTACATGGCAGTTTAAGTAAAGTTTTGTACATACTCGTACATTGTAGTTTAAGTAAAGTTTTGTACATACTCGTACATGGCAGTTTAAGTAAAGTTTTGTACATACTCGTACATGGTAGTTTAAGTAAAGTTTTGTACATACTCGTACATGGTAGTTTAAGTAAAGTTTTGTACATACTCGTACATGGCAGTTTAAGTAAAGTTTTGTACATACTCGTACATGGTAGTTTAAGTAAAGTTTTGTACATACTCGTACATGGTAGTTTAAGTAAAGTTTTGTAATTTTTTCAATAATTTTTAGTATATGTGTATGTATTAACTTGTCTTATGTGCATATGTTTGTAAAATAAATATTTGTAGAATTTACAAAGTAAATTTTATCAGTCAGTTTTGTGTATGTATATAGTTTAAAAGTAAATCGACAAAAGTTTTCGACATATTGGGTTTAATGTAAATATATCCAAGCTTTGGGGTGTTCCAAGTATGTTCAAATATATTTTTTTGCCGAGTTGTCAGATATCACGAGCGGCTGCAGTTCAGACTTGTTGCATGTGTTTTTATATGAATTTCACGAGAATAGACAATCAGCCTATTGAAACACTTTCATGTGATTACATTTAGTTTTTGTTTCAAAATGAATACTTATGGACCACCCTATATTTAACTTACAAGTACATTTTTAAAAGGAATCATATCTTAATATCGGCTCTTTAATACAGGAAAAAGATAACAATGATTCGGGAAAAGTGATTTTAAAGTGTATTGTCGAGATGCCGGTACTCGGGGCGGGAGAGCGGTGACCGAGAGCAGCGGAGGCGGGCAGAGGAGCAAGGAGAGAAGGCGGCCCCTCTCCGCGTGAGAGCGTAGGGGTACGTTCTGCGTTGTGGCGATGGGTGCGTACTGCGTACCCCAGCACCTCGAGCACTGAACCCAGACGAGGGCTGGCACACCGCTTCCCATTCACTCACAACTTTAGGAACGGGGTATTCGACATACATACACTAACGCCATCTCCCTATCGGGGTACGCAGAAATAAGAGACCACCAGACTTCCCTATCACATAAACCTTTTCAAACAGTTGCAAAGAATCCTCACACTTTTTAAATTTCCTTCTTTCAAAATATCGTACGTTTGATCTAACCATACATTTCTTGGTTTGTCTCTACTACGCCTTTCAGTCACATTCGCACTGCGTATTTTTTGTTGGTATTTCTTCATTCATTCGTTTCACACGCCCAAACCATCTCAGAATTGTCTTCTTATCACTTTGTTTCGTTTTCTGTCATACATTGTCACTCCATGTATTTTTCTCTATGCACGCATTTATTCAGCTCCTCTCAATCTTTTTCCAAGTTCACGTTTCAATCCCATTCATCAAATTACTATGGTGGACTATCATCTCAGGAAATTTTGACACTGTCATTGTTTCCAGCCTCTACACGCCGTTCTATATTCCTTTAAATCTTAAGTTTTCTTCCATCATCCAAGAAAATACTACCCAAACAGCAGAATTTCTTTCGTATCCAAATAAAAATATGTTTTTCTCTTAAAATGAGATTATGGTAAAGTGAACATATTCTTTCCTGCTTTTGCCAACCTTTCCAAATATCAACAAAGATTCCGCGACTCCGACTATAAAGTGTGCTGATATATAGTAACTGACACTAACGAGATACTATGGAGTGATCACTATTTAACATTAGCGTATATGCCATCAAATAAATCTATTTCTGACCATTTTAATAACAATAAAAGGGCAATTTATATAGAGACGTTTCGAAAGCACTCAAGCAACTCTTCTCAAGGGCGCTCTAGCTCGGGAATCGAACCCACTCAAATTGATAAATAAAAAATATTGCAAAAAAAATTACGCTGTTTGTAAGGATAAGAAGGTGATGGCTGCTGCCATTGGATTGGGTATTTCATGTTTTAACGTGTTTTGTTTTGTATGATAAGGAATTGTTGGACATCATTTTGATGCATTTGTTGAAATTATGAAGCGGTGAATAGTGTGATATTTTCGTATTTAAGTGCGTATTTCCCTTAATACTAAAGGAAACATAAAATCCTTTTGTATAGAATGGGGTTTTACCATGAAAGACACATATTCACTGGCTAGTTATTTATTTAATAAAAGATTATGGCATGCTTATTCGATATCTAAAAAAAAAATATTGAGTTGTATAATTTTCTGCAAATATATACGTCTAATTGGTACTTTTTATTTTTTCCGCTTATTGTCTATGCCTCACTTGACTCAAATCCAGTATAGTAACTGGCAACCCTGCCCGGGGTGTTTGCCCTCCCCATGCCGGTACCTGTTGCTCCGTACTCCATGCTATGCCCGTCACATTCCGCTGCACCCCGCTCGGCTTCAGGGGGGCGCATCTCAACTCCTTGACTCGGCTAGCTGCCTGGCTGACTCCTCTGGGAGAGGTTTAATGTACGAGTACAATACATTCAATACACAGTGGCTATACCCAGGATCGTAATGAAGCCGCAATTAAATCAAATAAGGGGGAGGGCAACTCCGGAGCCGTATGGGTTGCCAGTAGATAAAAATAGTCATGTAATTTCCATAGAAACACGTAGGAATTTAAAACTTTTCTTTTCTCTCTTGTTATATATCAGTTCCCTCATTAAGGATGTTAATGTATTTATTAAACTGCTATTCATGTTTTAAAATTGGATGTCAAGAATTAAATTAAATCCAAGTAAAACGGAATTGTTCTAGGTGGTTTCATCGCGTAGACATGATGGGGATGCTTTATGTAACGTAAGCATCATTCTAAAATATAGCATTAAATTTCTTGGAGTTTGTCTTGACAATTAGCTCTCCTTTGGATAAACAAATTGGTTTCTATAATCTTAGAGAGTTAACATTTCTACCTCGATGTCTCCCAATAAGGGAAATAAAGATTAATAAGTCGCGTCTGGATTATTTTCATTGTTTTCCTGATTCGCAAATTTCTAGACTTCAGTATTTTTTCAATGCAGTTACTAGGTTTATATATGGTAGTTATAAATATTGTCATATTAGCCTTCTTTTTTAAAAGTCTACACTGGCTCTAGATTTCAAACTTTGTCTATTTGTACTCAAGTCCCTTTATGGAATGCCTCCATCGTATCTTTCGAACTTGTATCTGAGAGATATTTTTTTAGAGAGGAGCAGAACTTGGAGGTCAATTTTGTCTTCGAGTCAATTGATTGCCCCGAATCGATCCAATAGGGTGGGGTATTATAATAGGGGTTTCGTCGTTGGTGGTTCTGTGGCGTAGAATGGTCTACCCTAAAGTATTAGAAATATAGGTAGTGTGTCTCTTGAAGACAACCTTTTTTGGGAGGTTTTAAGAGGTCTGTCAATAATATTGGATTCGAATCTCGAGTAAGAGCGCCTTGGAGTCTGCTCTCTAAACGACGCTATATAAATTATCCATTTATTATTATTATAATAAAGATAAAAGATACCGACCATCTTGATGTCTTTGAAGTTTCAGAATGACTTGACATTTAGAAACCAGGAATAAAGTACCTAACGATTATTATTTATTTATGTAATTCTTTCTAATAATAAAAATCAAAATGAAACACTTTGATAGTTTTATATCCTTTATTTATTTACTTTTTGACAGGTGTTTCGCCATGCAACGGCCTTGTCAAACTGTGGGTGAAGCTTAGCACCGTAACTATATATACCCAAAAATGTTAACATAATGTATATAATAACAGTAATGTGTGTTTTAATCCTTAAATGACTTTTTAGGTCATTTAAGGATTAAATATATTCAATATTGATCGTGAAGAGATTTGGAATCAAATTACCTTAATTGTATCTTATGTTAATTGCTAACAGATACTTTCAACTATTTAATTTTTATTTTTTTATTTCAAGTAATTCTTTCTGGTTTGGTTGGGTCACATATTGAGGATACTTCCTGGTAAATGATCAAGAGCTGCGTTGTTTTACCATTCGAAAAGGATACGACGAATCGGAAGTCATCCACCGATGCTACGATTAGATTTGCAGTATCATCCTGATAGCGGAGGACGTGAAGTGGTGGATTATAGGCCGACATGGATCAAGACGTTT
This sequence comes from Odontocerum albicorne, assembly GCA_949825065.1. NCBI lineage: Eukaryota > Metazoa > Arthropoda > Insecta > Trichoptera > Odontoceridae > Odontocerum > Odontocerum albicorne. Next base: position 20,764,565 of record OX463860.1, on the reverse strand, counting down.
CATATAATCCCTGAGTTCTTGATGTCACGTATATGATGATGATAAATGTAATTATATGCACGCATTTTTGACAAATTAAAAATACCCGATGCCTGGCAACTATCTAGCGAAATGTTAACATCCGCAAAATTGTGTCCAATGAAACTGACTTGTTATTTTTTCACAATTCGATAGAAAACAAGTTGTCAAAAAACGAGGTCTTTAATTTTTTATTTAAATATTTAGTTTTTTTTTTATTTATTCCGAACTGAATTATTCTCATTAAATTAACGTAATAAATATTTTGGATTTCCTCGAAGTAGTTTCCCGCCAACCCCTCCGTCCACTTCTCCACCTCCTCCTTTATCTCCTCGTCGGTTGAAAACCTTTTTCCACCCATGTGCAGCTTCAGGGAGGTAAATAGATAGTAATCTGAAGGTGCTAGGTCAGGGGAATGCGCGGGATGGTTCAGGACATCCCATTTAAACGAGGCGAGCAGTTCCTTCGTGACGTTGGCCGTGTGTGGTCTGGCATTGTCGTGCAGCAGGCAGACTCCCTTTGTCAGCATGCCTCTCCTCTTGTTCTGAATCGCCCTCCGCAATTTTTTTAGGGTCTCACAGTATCTTGCAGAGTTGATGGTCTCTCCTTGAGGCATATATTCAATTAAAATTATGCCTTGACAGTCCCAAAACACGGATGCCATGATTTTCTTGGCTGAAATTGTGGTTTTGAACTTTTTGGCGGAGGGTGAAGAGGTGTGACGCCACTGTTGAGACTGCCTTTTGGTTTCAGGCGTGTAGTGTGCAACCCAAGTTTCATCTCCAGTAACGATGGAGCGGATAAATTCATCTCCATGGAGTTTGCAGCGCCTCAAAAACTTTTGTCCGGCATTATTTATTTCGCACTTGGCGGGAGATTGGATTGACATTTTTCACGAAACGTGTTGTCGCGTCGACACTTCTCAACGTACTGACCTCGAACCGGTCTCGTTGTGGAGAGGAAGGGTCAGGCTACACGGAAGTGTAGCCAACATGTCGAAAATAAAATCCATCCGGTCGTGAGAGCCTCGGTACACTTACTTTCTGGATAGGCCTAGTATATTTATTTTGTATTTTCTTTATTCTGTCAATAATGGTGGGATCGAGTTCCGGGTTGGAGTGCCCTTGAGGAGAGTCTGCTCTCTGAACGGCGTTATATATGTTATCTTTTTATTATTACTGAATGAATTAGGTGAATGACGTAAACAAGTTGTTACGTCAAGTGAGGTTATTATTGGCCTTCTGAAAATACGTTGGAATTGTCCATCGAATGCATTCGAACCGCGGTTTGCCGTAGGTAACAGAAACCGCTGATAAGGGGGAACTGTCGTTTGAAAATACATAATATAGAGTCGTTAATGAAAGAAGATAATTTGAAAAATTCAAAAAGTTATCTGTGTGGATATAAAGATATGTGCTCCCTCTTCATATCCTCGAAAAGGACCATGGTATAATGGTATAAACGTATATCAAAGGCCTAAGCTCCTACAAAATTTAATACTCGTATAATCCACTTTGACTGTGTTGTAAAAGTGACACTATACAGTTGAAGGAGTAAACGACACAGTATTAAATAATTCTCGGGGGAACTCACTTTCAGATTCCGGAGCGGTATAATAAAATCCTTTTATCGAGTGTCCTGCGCAGCGGGCGGTGGGCAGCGCAGGATACGAGGTCCATCGACCCCTGCGCCGGCCTCGGATGGGGACGCGACGGGCATACTATACAACTACCCCGGGATGTTGTCTGAAGGCAGAGCAGTATCAATTTTACTTTACCAGGTATAATTTTCCTAAGGGAAACAAAGTAATGTATTATTTTTTAATTTTATTATATTTTGCTTTCTATTGTATTGCATTGTCTTGTCTTTTCTTATCTTCTTTTATATTTTACTGTATTGTATTGCACTGTTTATAGACTTGACTTTTTTTGATTAGCTGTACTGTGTTTCATCATATTGTAATTTCAGAACTGAACTATAGCCTAATGTAATGTATTCTATTTTATTGTATATTAATGAAATGTACTGTATTGTATTTTATTGTAATGTATTGTTTTGCATTACACTGTACTACATCTCACTAAAATGCACTGCACTTCACCGCACTAAAATGCACTATACTGTATTGTATTGCACCGCATTGTATTGTTTTTTTAATGTAATGCACTCAACTGTAACATATTTGACTGTAGTTAACTGAATTAGAACTAATGTAATTGCTGTACTGAACGTTATAACTCGTAGTACTTCATTAGTGCAGTGGACATGTGCGTGTATACACGTATTAAAATAATAAGTTGTAAGAATTTTTATCTAGGTATAAGTTAGTATGTAGGCGTTAACTATTTCTAATAAATTAAATATATTAAGATGATTAAAAATAAAAAAATCATGCAGGAAATGAAAAATCAGTTAGCTATATATAATAAATACGAGTACATTAGATTAACTTTTTAGTTCTTAAGTAATAAATTTTGTATATGGGTATATCCTTTGTATATACGAGTAGGTATAGCCTTTGGCAAATGTATGTATTATAGATAGATTACTTTATTACATAAAAAAACATTCATTAGTGTGATACAATTTGCAAATCATTTTGTAGATATAATTTCATAGATAATATATAATACATTCGTCATAAAAATTATATAAAAAAATAGTTTAGAAACATTAGAGATAAGTAAAAACAAAAAAAAAGTATATATAAATAAATAACCAAAGAATGCAAAAGATTTTACCCCTCTTAAACATTTTTCCTTTGGGTTCATAGACCACACACACTTCCGACGTAACATGACACCAGTCTGATTTGCAACAAAACAGGATCATTCCACCTGAAGAGAGCCTCGGGATATAAGTAATAAACACGTGTAGCGAGGATTAATGTAATTAGTGGAATAACAAAGTAATTTATTGTTTATTATTCGTAAAGTATTACGAATTACCCGAAGTACGAAGTACCCGAAGTATCGGGTCAAAAATAATTGCAGGTAGGTATGTAGTTTGCTGCCCATCATCGTTCGTATTTTAAGTAACAATAATTTAATTTAAGTCTCGTACACTTGACTAAACGAATTCGAGATCCTTTTTTTTATTTTTCAAGCTAGTATAATTTATGGTTAAATGGCGTGTCTTCGAAATTGATTTTTGTAAACATTTTTTTAAAAGGGTTTTATTCTAGTTTTCAATCAAAGCTTCTTTAGCATTTTCTGGTTGATTGGAAGAGACTGCCATATGGCAATAACAACCAGGTTGTACTTTACACAACGAAAGTATATGCAATGCAATACAATACGTATATTCTCTATAAAACACAAAAAAATTCTCACAAATATCTCACAGTGTTTCAAAGTGCGTTGGATAATTGAACGAAACATAAATTATATATCCAAAAAGGATCCGAACAACTTTTTTTGTTTATATGAAATATTGAAAAACCGTCGAGTAATCGTTTATATGCAAAAATATCAAGCCAGTGGAATAGATTTGTCATGGTTTAACTCCACTTTAAAAATAAATTCTTTCACATAAGACCATAAAAAGCGGTCTGCTGTTCTATCAAATATCTCGGAACAATTAAAACGTGGGTATGGTCTTTTTTGTTGCAAGAAATTCCAATTTGGCAAAAAATACTTGAAATATATTATATATACTCGTATTCCATGTTTTGTTTAAATGTACCTGCAAACAGAAATGGATGCAAGATTATGGCGGTCGCTGTGCAAGAGCGGAGAGGGTGAAGAAGGCAGCGGGAGCGCGTAGGGGCGCAGGGTGCAGCGACAACCTGAAATACCTGTTTGTGTGGGGGGTGGTCAGGCCTGTCCTATACTGACTTTACTTACTGATTATACACCATACAATAGGGATTCTTAAACCATTTTTTCGCTTACATTAACGATGAAAATTAACATGATTTTTATATGTGGTCACGTTATCGACTTTTAGAATTCCAATAGATCCAGTAACATCAATGAATAAAAATAGGTTAATTGATAGCAAGATAGTATGTACACATAAACATATTGATAGCAAGATAGTACGTACACATAAACATATTGATAGCAAGATAGTATGTACACATAAAAATATTGATAGCAAGATAGTATGTACACATAAACATATTGATAGCAAGATAGTATGTACACATAAACATATTGATAGCAAGATACTATGAACACATAAACATATTGATAGCAAGATAGTATGTACACATAAACATATTGATAGCAAGATAGTATGTACACATAAACATATTGATAGCAAGATAGTATGTACACATAAACATATTGATAGCAAGATAGTATGTATACATAAACATATATTGATAGCAAGATAGTATGTACACATAAACATATACCCTGAAATTACTTATATATATCAAGATAACGAAGAAGCTATCAAAAGATCTGGGTACATTTCATCTGATATTGTATTATTTAAACTATATTGTATACAACACTTTTGTTATCTCTCAACCAAACAGAAAGGTGTTAAAGAGGCATAAGTGAAAACCATTTTTTATAAATCGGTGTTCTACGAGGAACCGAACCCGCAACCCCTGGGCTGGTAAAAGGCGTCTCACTCTACTAAACCAACTGAAAAATGAATTCGCCATCAGTTGAATATCCGCGCAGAGATTCTTCTTCGTCTGCATGTCGCCAGTCTCTCATTTAAAAGAGTAGATATGCGTGTCCTCTTTCTATCCCTTCCTTCACCATGCATTCGGAATTCAGTTAGGCTGTGTTTTTTTTTAAGTTTGTATAATCATATTGCTTTTAATGTATATTAAATTATCTACCTAAATACAGGTCAAATCCCACTGTAATGAAGGGAGTCAGGCAGTTCTCAGAGTAAAAAGTTACATGTAATAAAATATTTTTCAATGGTGTTATTTTGGCTATATTATTTTTTCATTTTCAGCATTTTCAATAATGCATAATTTTTATACGAGTACTACAGGATAAATAAGCCCAATTTTTTTTCAATCTATTCCTAGTTTCCAAATGCGACACCTTCATAACAGATGCTATTTTCATTATCAACTTCACTCTCCAAAGTTAAGACTGCATTCAACATACTCGTAAATGACTTCACATTTTCAAGAATGTCCTTCAATCAGCTCACTTGCAACCATTATTATAATATTACGATCATCAATGAAGTTAAAACACATACTCGTATAAGCAATAAACGATTCAATTAAGATTTTTTTTTCTTTATTTTAGTTTGAGCACACAAATTCACTAGTCATTGGTTAAATATCGTTTGTTTCATCCAAGCTCGATGGTTTGGACACTATCAGCGTTTATATTAGGCAGAAAAATGTTCGTTATACTAAAATTCTTATTTTGTTAAAATAGAGTTTGTTCAAAATATTGTGTAATTTCGTTCAATTCAAGCAAAAATATTCGTTATATTGAAAATTTCCTTACTTCGGTATTCGTTATAACAACATTTAACAAGTATGTATAGTATATTGTAAGCACGCTGTTTTAATATTTTGTAATGACTTCACTATATTTAATTTGATTTGCATAATGTGTCTTGGAGACATATGGAATCTTTATTTTTACTTAAATTAATTTAGGAAGTCTTTTGAGAGAATCCAAGTTCGTCAATTTTTATTTGTAAATTTTGACCTTACTGTATATTCTCCAAATAACTGAAATGCAGAAAACAAACGAACGAGAAAAAAATTAATAAAGTCTATTTTTCAAAATTATTTCAGTACGGTGGATAAGGAATGGGACAGGAAACAAGGTAAAATAACACGATGCGTTATTGAAGATAGATCAAATGCTTTTAAGTCAGTTTGAAGCGAGTGCTAATTTTCGTAAACAATACCTATATAATAATGTCGCGTATCATCGCTTGAGATTCTCTGATTTAGGGTAAGCACCCCGCATCTCTGCAGGTCGTCGTTAAGAGTCAAGGCCTCTCGTGCACCCTCTCTTTGTGGTGGTACTAATAGAAGGAGTTAAATTGAGTTGTTTAGGGGAAGAATATTTAAAATAGTGAGGGGTGCTGTAGTTTTTAAATTTCGATATATTAATATTTATGAAGCTAGCTGTTGCTTATAATGGAGTCCTGGTTTCAACATTAGGATATAAAGCGAAACTTGGACATGGCAAAAGGAAGATGAAAGTTAGACAAATGTGATAGTTATGAGAGCGTTACAGAGGATGTATGAAAAAAAAACGATGATGGAATAAGAAATTCATGAGGATATTTGGAAATAATGCATTTTGATAGAAGATGCAGTGGTGAAGATGAAGAAATGAACGTTGAGACGGTTCGTTCATATAGAAATAATAAATGGTTAAATATTTACAAAAAAAAAATCATCAGCATGAGCTATATAGAAATGGTAAGAAGTTTGAAAAAGTCTAGAAAAACGAGAAAAAAAGCCTAGAAAGAATGAATAAATTAACGAACTTAAAATTCAGAAGTGCGTGGTGTGCTTTGAAAAAGTTTACTGAAGAAAATATGGCAAGATCAAGGGGATGAGATTTTAAAAGAAGGTAATATTCGATAAAAACTTATAGAAAATTGTATAACGCTTCCGTTGTATACACTATAATGGGTTTATTGTCATGTGACAATCTCTTCGCATCGACCATAAAGATATTCAAAAAGCCTGGAGTGGAAACCAGATTGGAACTTCTTAAAACAGGTATTTAACAATCCATTTTAAAACAATTTTTTCGGTCTTATCAGGTAGAAATGTCTTCCAGCCAACCAGACAAAAATAAATTAAGGAAATTACATGGTCGCAAAAAAATATTCAAATATTTATTTACCTTTACAAAATTCATGAACAATGTACATAGTAAAAATAAAAGTGAGATATCATCAATCCAAGGAAAAAAAAGGATGATGGAGAGGAAAGATAAATCAGGAATGAAACACGTTATATTGCCGACTTGAAATTGAGAGTTTTTCAGTCGCTTTTTTTAATATACTCGTACCAATGACAGAGCGAGTCTTACATTAGTTTGTAACTGAATGCTGAGTATCACAGCATGGACAGTCAAGGGCGACCTAAAAAAGAAGAGCGGTGAACTGGGAAGCCAACAATATCTTTTAGAGCGTAGCGCAAATCCATGATCGGAAAGGTGCTAAATATTCTCGGCGAGGTACGAAGGGGTGGTGGGATGGTTAATAAATCAGTGATAGTGTGTGAATTTTCCATCTATTTCTCACGTTCAATCAGTTCAGCTTATTCTGGTATGAGGTGATGTAATCGTTTTTTTTTCAGGTTTCTCAGGTATCCTGGGAATCCAACACGCAGCCCCCGAGTTGTAAGACTAGCGTCCCATCAGCTGGACCACTGACCTCTTCAAGATTGTGCATAACGAGAGAAATGAAGATATGTAATATATTCTCTGTCTTCCATTTAAGGGAAACGGTGGGATGATACGAATATAATAAATATTGTCTTAGAAAATAGTTTCTCGATCGCTTCTAATATAATACAAAGTGAATAGGACTAAAATTGTTATATGAAGAAATGGTTTCCCCGCATATAGAAAAAAAGCACTTTATCAACCATAGTGTCGAGCCCAACAACAAAGCATAATAAAAAAAACAAAGACCCGATTGTCACATCATGTGCCGCATAAAAACGTGTGACTTTAGCCCGGGTTTCAGTGACACTCAAACTTTGGACATCTCACATAATATTAAATTATAAATGTAAAAATAATCCAATTTAAATAACGAATAAACATGTCTCAAACATGTGTTCAAAAATGTGCATTCCATCATGATAATTTTTTGTTCCATACAAGCCGAAACAGCGATGTTTTGTTTCTTCAAAAGGACCTACGTGTTTATAAACAAAAGTAATTCACCCCACATATCGGTTTATTTGAAATATTGAAATAAACATAACTCGAAAAGGGAACCAGTCTGTATGATTTTCTCGGGTCTGAAGGTAACCTTACCTCCTGGACATGCTCTTCAACATGCGCATATTACCAATGCGAATACTATATATTGAAAATTACTCACTAATGAACGCATGACAATAAATGTTATGCGGGCTAGATCTTTTTTGTGATAATAGTCCAAACGTACCCTCGATTTACGGAATCGAAGATAACATTGTTTCCTGGTCACGCTCTTCAACATGTCCACATTACCAACTTCGTATGTGTTAAAAAGTACCATACGAATGAATCGCTTTCAAATAAAAAAATATTTTATGCTCGGGATCATCACGCCATTTCCCTTGCGGGGTAGGCAGAGATAACCGATCTCCAAACTTTTCTATCCAAGCATACAAATGTCGCCTCCTCCACATTCTTACATCTCGTCATGCACAATCTTTTAATATTCATACTTCTCAATTTACCTTCTTAAAAAAATTTGGTTCATTTGGTCCAACAACGTTTTCCTCGGTGTACCCCTTCCACACACACTGCTCATTTTACTGGTATATTCGTTTAGTTATTCTTACGCCATTCATTCTCTCCACCATCTTAAAACTCCTTTATTCATCTTATTTAAAACATCAATATTATCCATTCATTAATTTCTGATGTCTCAATTCAGCATTCTTTCATACATTGACACTCCACAAAATTTCCTTCGTGCACTCATCTTCACATAATTTATTTTACTTTTGCCCTTCTTCTGCCCTTCTTAAGCTTCCCTTCAATAGTTCAAATGTACCCTTAGTCACAAAAGATTGACAATGGTTTGCCAGGACTAGGACTTATGCGGTGCGGTAGACGTGTCTCGCCTATCCTCGGTCTCAGGGGAGCAATGACCCATCCTACCCTGACGTGTCCTGCCCTGCATCCCGGTGCCCTTTTTGGTTCCCTGAACCCCGATATAACACCGCAACATCTAGGTACACAGACCCTTTTAGAAGGACGAGTCGAGAGAACAGAAGCGGGTTGGGCTTGGAAGGAAAATCATTTATCATAAATATGTGTAAACAGAAAAGAGCTTAGTCGGGGTAAGATGCTTGTCTTCGGATTTAGAAGTTACGGGTTCGATTTGTTGATTCACAGATTTTTGTTTAATGTACCGGACAATTATTTACGTCATCGTGAATTCAGACTTTTCGGTGCCGTCTTCACGAACTCATTAAAAGCATCGACATTCGCACATGGAATGACATTGTCGAATGAGTTTTTTGTTATTGATATATAATTAAGCTCCTTAATAAACTTTGTAGGTTTAACTTAGTCACTTCACAGGGAAGCACGAGTGACATTGTTCCTGTTGTCATTATGTTAAATTAAGACTTGTAACGTTTTACTTCTTATTTGATGAGATTATTTTAAACCTGTATCAAATGTAAAATAAAACAAAATATTTCTGGTTGGTTCTAACTTACTGCCTTATGACAATACATCCGCTACATTGTACAGTATCGAACAAAACTGTAATAAGTTACATATTTTATTTTTATGTGCAATCGACTAATGAATTGAAGCTGCCATAAAATATCGGCCCAGTGGTTTAAACCCACAGATTTTGTAGCATTAATATAAATTTTGTAGCATAAATACATTTTGTAGCATTTCACCTCAAATCGTTGCTATACAATAAGTGGCATACTGTTTTATTGTTCGTGGAAACAACGATAATACTTCTCTAGTTCTCAAATTGTCCGTAAGAGACAGGAATTGGACCCATTTGGTCATGCCACGTTTTTCTAGATTACCAAAGCAATGCACCCAGATAGGCATCCTGATTCAATACCTTGTTCAAGTGCGGACTTATTTTAATTTGGCCGTGCTACGTTTTCTTGCCGTCCATTACTTCTCATATCTCTTTTACTATTAGATTATTTTAGTGAATCTTTCGCCATTCATTCTTTCTACGTGGTCGTGTAATCTCAAGGCTCCTTTCTTCATCTTTAGCGATGCATCTTTCAATCCACTTTCTTCCCTTATGTCCTCATTCCTCCGTTAATTCAAATATTTATATTGATTAACAAATTGTACAGGTTCACAGTTAAATAATAAATATATACATGTTGTATGTGACTTATTACACAAAGGTTGTTCTAAAAGTTGAACCTTACATCCCACCGTTTACCGTCATCACGTGTTTTAAGTCTTCCTAAACTTCTGGTACCATCTACTGTACTCGAATAGATATTTTTAAGTCTTCCTAAACTTCTGGCACCATCTACTGTACTCGAATAGATATTTTTTATGAATCTTTTAAATAAAACTTATATATTTGTTTCGCAAATCTTTAATAAATCATATTTTCAATGTATCGAAAACTATTTTCTTATAACATCTATCTCTAACAAACAAATAGTTAATTTATTTTAAACATTATTCATAACAGATGTTTTTTATTCACCCCATTTTATTAATTTCTTCCGGACAGAGATTATTTACAAAATGCCAATCAGAATATCTCCATGTGTGCTCTCCGAACCTGTTCCTGTGTACCCCTGGAGAGCATTGCCCCATCGCTAGGAATTCCTAGACCAAAGAATAGAGGACCTCCGAAATACCAAAGCGGCACCGGCCCGCCCCGCGCCCTTGCCCTGGCCTCGGGTCCTGTGATCCCCTCATCCTCACGGGGGCATCGAACCTATACCCCTGCTGTGGGGGAACCATGAGGTTTCACTACTACGGGGTACTTTTTAGGAATGTGTTTAAAAGGAACCGAGTCAATATGGTGGTAATTTTTGAACTAAGAAAATGTATGGTGTGTCAATGTATGACATAGTATATCTAGTTGGTAAGACACATGTCATCCGACTCGGAGGTTGCGGGTTTGAATCCCATTGGTATAATTTTAAAAAGCTGTGTCAGTCCGGTTTTTATTTCAGACCTCTTTAATATATTTCTGGTTCTAACCCACCAGGATGTACTGTTTACAAAAAAAAACATATATAATGAGAAAAACTTTTATTAAGGGGGAATTTGAACCAAAAATTGACGTGTTAAGAACGGTGTAAAATACTTCGTTGTGGTGTTCTGGAAATGTTTAACGAATGCTTGACGAAAGACTAAACAAATTTATAATGTAAGCATGGCTGAGAGTCGGGGTAAAAAACGAGAGAGAAAAATAGGAGTGGAATAAGGGAATGACATGTTGAACGGAGAAATGTAGAAGAGTAAGAGAACCGGAAGGAACTATAAGAGAAGAAGTAAAGGGTCTTTCAAATTGAGTGTTTTTTTAAATTCTTGGATAAAACACAGATGGCGTCGCGAACTTGCCTGGGTCTTATGACATTTGAGATGTGTAATGTATGACATTTATAAAAATTGAGTCGTATACAACACAAAAACGCGTTCAAATTGTTGAATTATTTTATGTATTGTAATCTCCGGAAACGGTGATGTTAATTGGCCACCGAGATCATGTGATCTGATATCGATGAACTATTTTCTCTGGGGTTACGTGAAAAGCTAGGTCTATAAGAATGACCCTCAATCAATTCCTGAGCTGAAGGATGAAATTATTCCCATTATTGGTGAGTTAGAACCGCAATTATGCCAAAATGTCATCAAATTTTTTGACAAAAGAACAGACATCTTTGGAGCTGCAAGAGGTGGACATTTGGTGGATATTATTTTTGTGTTTAAATGTAATACATTATACTTCAATGGCCAGTAAAAAGTCTTTTGAAATCAAAGCAAATTGTGTGTTTTATTCGAGAATTTAAAAAAATTGAATTAAAAAAACTGCTCAATTTGAAAGACCCATATTGCAATAGGAAAATTGGGCGCACTATCCTCCATGACTAAAAATGGTGTGAAGTATGTACTGTTAAAAGTTATGGTAATGGAGAAAGGTAAGAATAGTACAATACTTATCGTCTTACTTCACACAAACTATATTTTCTCAGTTTTTAGTAAAAAAATTGTTATTACTGTTTATCAAAATCGACGTACTTGATATAGTATTTATCTTCCGGCAGTGTAAATGTAATTACAGTGAAACCCCGTTTTTACGTGCCCGGAATTCACGTTTTCCCGCTATTTGCGTTCAATTTTTCGAATCCCGTTTTATTTTAGTATATTTAGTACCCGCTTTTACGTTTTTATTTCCCGCAATTTACGTTTAAATTTTTTTAAATGCAAATCAATTTATAAACATATTTAATTATATGCGCGACGATTTAAAATATTTGAAATAAATATTAGGAAGCAGAAATATGTTGTTTCTATTTATAGACACGTGTGCACCTGCAGCGCTCATGGTCAAGGTTACACGAGTCGTGTTATACGATGCAATTGGTGGGAAATTTAGCGAATCAGAGGCAGGCAGACTGTATATGTATTTGGTCAATCTATGCTTGTGTTTTAAACGTGTCGGTCGTGTGCATACAATTTCAATTGTCAATTGTCGTGTATTTCATGTGTCAATTTACATTTTATTCATTTCTTTTAATTTTTCGTTGAATCATTTCAAATAATGTCTCAGCAAAGAAAAATATTATCGATTAAAGAGAAAAGGAAAATTCTCGAAAAAGTGAATAAACATGTTGGTTCACGTGTTTCGGTCGCGCGTGATTTGGGGATACCCATTACAACTTTGGCTACGATAATAAAAAATCGCGAATCGATTGAAAAAAGTTTTCCGATTTGTGTGATTATCTAAATAAAAAATAATTTTCAATTTTTAATTTTTTTTCTAGACCCGAATCTACGTTTTCCCTCCAATTACGTTTCTTTATCAGCCCCTTCAAAAACATAAAAATTGAGTTTCACAGTATCTTCCGGCAGTGTAAATTTAATTATCTTCCAGCAGTGTAAATTTAATTATCAAAGACATTATTTTACAGATTAGATTCTCGTCCGTACTTAAAGAAAAATGATTCCAATTTTGCATTCACTTCAGGCATATTGTTACTTTTTGTTACATATGTTACTTTTTGATTAGTTAAAACCTGGTCCTATAACTTTAACATATTAATATAATATTGCCAATAATTCAAGATAAATATCCTTGCAAAATAAATCACCTTAAAGTTCAATAAATCGTTTCGCATGGTAACCCTACTCTACCCTTATAACGCACAGTCGGTTCTCCTTTTACAATCGTAAAGTCATTCAATCAATTATCATTTTTGTAGAGAAGGTCAATGCTCTTAGATGTGTCAAGAAACTGAATTTATAGACTCCAAATTGAGCACTTAAGGGCGGCGGATCGCCTGGCAGGGGGCAAAAAAGGGATTTCAACAAAAAAATCGAGCAAAAAATTGTCTAGCAAAGTACTAGATCAAATTAGGAGAGATTCGCTTTTTTTTGCTGAGAAATTTTATCTAATTGAATTGTTTCACCCTATTAGGTGCCTGGATGTCTAGGGTTTGATATATTTATTATTGGGATGATTTGTTTTGAAAAAAACTGTATAATATTAAGCTTTCGTTGTATACAATACAACCTGACAGGTTTATTTTCACTGTGGTAATCCCTCTCTTAGAACCAGTCATGAAGATGTTAAAAAAAGTCTGAAGTGAAAACCAGTCAGTCACTAGATAACGATATGTTTTGACCATGTAGAACGAATAAATTAAGAAATACTAACAAAACAGATATATAGCGCAAATGTAAGTGGAAGGCGTGAAGGGAGAATAAGACCAAATAAATTATGGTTAGATCAAGACAATTATATTCTTAAAGAAGAAAAAATAGAATGTTAGAGAAATCGTAGAAGTTGTATGAAACGGTGTATGGATGAAGAAAGGGCTAAAGGGATATGTATCGAGATAGAAAAGTCTACCGCTTTGTCCTCTCTGCAGACCCCGACAGGAAAATAGCGTGATGGTGTGTATGTATCTATTTATGAAATAAATATTTATACAGGTAATATAACTGCTCCGTTTTGGGATAATCTTCCTAACTCAATCCCATGTGCTCCATCTTTATCAATGTTTAAGAAAAAAAAACTAAATCTCAAAATATCCTTAACTCCTATATATGTTAAATCCCATTTTTATGTTTGACGAACCCTATGACCTATATTTCGGAAAGTCTAGGATGAACCCTGCAACGTTTGTCACAAAGGGATGAGGTAAAATGTTTTTTTTTTTACAAATCGAACAATTGTTTTTTCTCTAAACTGACGTTTTAATTCCTAATTTTCATTATACTGACTTTCTAATGTATTGTATGATTTGTATGTATCTTTAAATAGGCCAAGATCAACTATGAATTAATACTAATTACGAACATTTAATTAAAATCGATTTTCAAAATCGATTTTTGAAAATCCAATTATCGAATACCCCATCCCTAGCCAATGCAGACTAACTTAGTGACTTTTGACAAACGTCACCAAATATTATTTGATTTTAACAAACTGCCACATTTTTGCTAATTTGTGACAAGATATATTAATTTGTCATTATTGTTAGTTTTATGTAATGTATTTACCTAAATAACTTGCTATTTATTAGAATGGAGGTTTATATTAAAGTTGATAAAATAATTAAAATTACTGAACATCGTTACAAGGTTGTATTGGGGCAAATTTGTGAGCTGTCATACGGTTCATCCTAGATTTTCCTAACTATAGTTCCATTCCTTCAAGCTTATCGATTCCAGCTGGATCCCAGATTTTTTTAAAAAGGTTTTCATTCTGGTTTTCACTTAAGACCTTATAAATATATTTCTGATTGAGTAGAAGAGATTGCCAATAATTCAACAAGGTTGTACACAAATAAAGTGTTATGCATGCTTTGCTCGGGAGCTGTTACAGCTGCCAGGTGTGTGTGTTTATTCAATAATAGCGGATTCAAGTCCCGAGTTAGAGCGCCCTTAATGTTACTTTGCTCTCGGCGCTATATAAAATTGTCCTTTGAATTTAAATTGAATAGAATTATCGCTTTTTAGATATTTATCTTTTATTTTAATTTCTGTTACTTTTATCCTAATATTTTATCCATTTACTACTTTCAAAATGCGCTCATGGATACCGATTATAATTTTAAAATAAAAATCAATAAATTCACCCGATTTATTAGCATGAAAGTGTTAAAATAAAATAAAATAAATAAACAGATGCAATCAATTACGTCAAAGAAATACATACATGTATTTCTCATAGTTATATGATTTTTTGTCGAGTAAATTCGACGTGGCAAAGAAAGGTAAGGTCATCGAAACTGATGCCACACTGGGTGCCTCTGAGAGTGACCAAACAGATCGAGGAAAGTTGGGCAGTGGCGAAAAAATCCTATAGGTAGTCGAGACTATGCTCGGTTTGTACCCTACTGCTGATAATGATGATGCAAAGTACTACATCGTCACCATTTCACCAAGCCCCTATTAGAGTAGGCAGAGAAAAAAGCTTTCCACTTTATTGTATTCTAACATACATAATTTGCTTCTGTCAAAAACCTTGTCATGCATATTATCCTATCAAGACTTTTCACTCAACATTTGCTTATAATTTTGTCGTGCTACGTTTTCGCTGGTCTTCCCATGCTTTCTATACTACACTAATTCGTAAATATTTTTAGTCATTCTTTCTACGTGACTAAAATATCAAAATTTTCCTGCCTTCACTTTTAAAACTTCTTCTCTCAATATGCATTATTTACGAATGCTTTCATTCCTTATTCTTTCATCATTTTCTCACATTTTCCACGAAACATTTCTAACGCATTTATTTCGCTCTAATCACCTTCAAGCTTCGCTTACGAGTACATATCATTAGGCTGGAACCAAGATACCATTGTGCTAAAATATGTGTTTTAACATACTATGCATATGACATAATTTAATAACGAATAAAGAACAGCCCAAGGGGACTTCTCAGGCGGCAACACATCTGAGTGTGAAAGAAAAGTAGCGACGACGGATTTAAGCTCTGACGGCATAGGAGAAATAAAATAACTCTCAGCCCAGTATATATACTAATACGAGTACAGAGGTTTAAGGCCTGAAATTTCAAGTATTAAGTAGAAATATGACAATACATAATTTTGGTGCCCACTTGGACGTATGGAAATATGACAATACATAATGCTGGTGCCCACTTGGACGTATGGAAATATGACAATACATAATGCTGGTGCCCACTTGGACGTATGGAAATATGACAATACATAATGCTGGTGCCCACTTGGACGTATGAAAATATGACAATACATAATGCTGGTGCTCACTTGGACGTTTGGAAATATGACAATACAGAATGCTGGTGCCCACTTGGACGTATGGAAATATGACAATACATAATCTTGGTGCCCACCTGGACGTATGGAAATATGACAATACATAATGTTGGTGCCCACCTGGATGTGTGGAAATATGACAATACATAATGATGGTGCCTACTTGGACGTATGGAAATATGACAATACATAATGCTGGTGCCCACTTGGACGTATGGAAATATGACAATACATAATGCTGGTGCCCACTTGGACGTATGGAAATATGACAATACATAATGCTGGTGCCCACTTGGACGTATAGAAATATGACAATACATAAAGCTGGTACCCACCTGGACGTATGGAAATAGAGCTTGGAGTTAGCAGAAAGATAAAAGTAAGATTAATATTCTAGAGATGAGCGCACTAAGATATTTGTGGAGTGACGATTTGTAAGGCGAAATGAAGACATCACATATCAATACTTGGATAAAATAGAAGTTTTTAGTAAGATTAAGAAAGAGGTGTTAAGATGTTTTGGACATGGGGTGATAATGAATGACTAAGCGGGTATACAATTCAGAAGTGTAACGTGTACGTGGTAGAGGTAGAGGTAAAACGTAGCTGGATCAAGTAGACCAGATTTTAAAAGAAGTTAAAGTGAGAAATATTAAAGAAGAAGATTGTGCATGACGAGATGTATGAATGTGAAGGAGGCGAAAATTGTGCGCTTGGATAGAAAAATATGGAGATATTTTTATATCCAAGGATATAAAAATATCTCTACCTCGCAAGGATACGACATAATGCCTACTCCCCACCCCGCAAGGGATACAGAGTGATGACATGCATGTAACATATGTTTGCCAAAAACTACTCATTCCGGAAGATAATGAAATGAAGAAATTGCCAATATAAGTTGGGAAGTGAGTCCAGGAGCGTGAATGGGAAGATGTGAGAATAGAACAGCTCGGTGGGTCCGTAATAGCTGGAACAAATACTTTAGACATTAATACGGGAAACATCGATGAGCCAAGAACGTTTAAATATACGAACAGATCTAAAATAAAAGGCATTTCTAGCATAATGCTGCATTATAGAATATTTTTTATGATTATTTGCGGTATATTGTGTGATGGACGTTTTGGTCTGTCTGGAGTGATGAAGTGTGAAGAATTTGATTCGTGTGATGTATACATACGTAATTGAGTGTCACTGTTTGTCAGGTTGATGAGAATATGCATCGGGGTTTTATATGAGTATAATAAAAAATCGGAAAGAAATCTCGATTTATTTTTTCATTCCATATGTCCTCAGTGAGACAATGGGAAAAGCCTAGTTTACTGGGGACACGACAAATAAAAGGCAACAAACCCTGATCCATTAAAATTGTGTGTCCAGATTAAATTACCTGTTGTTTTTTCGCAAATTGTGTATTTATAGATTTCTTGTCATGTGTAAATAAAATAAAATACTAATAAATACATTATTTGTAATTTATTTTTATCAAACATTGTTTATTCCACTTTTTGGTAACGGTATAACCCTACCGGTTTCAAGGCTTTCACCTCATTTTCAGGGGAGCACAAACAATACTAAATACTGTTCGAACTGGCACCGATATACACGCTTCAATGGTTGGGGACTGAGGGGTAGGGGAGGCATAGAACGATTTCGATCCGAACATCTGGTAAACAGTTATATATATCTTGACAGATATTTATACTTCGCAACAGAAAAGTATAAATATCTGTCAAGATGATAGTCCACACCAGTATTTTATCGCTAATTTTGATGTATGAGAGGGAAACTTGGACGTTATGGAATACTGAGAGGAGCCGAATAAATTCTGTAGAAATGCGTGCACTGAGAATAATACATGGGGCGAGAATGTATGACAGAATACAGAATGAATTGAGAAGGGATAAATGTGAACTTAAGTAAGATGAGGAAGTACACGTTGATGTGTTTTGGATATGTGAAACGAATGGGTGACGAAACACGAAATAAACAAATTAACAATGTAAGCATGAGTAAGATCTGTAATAGAGAACGACCAAAAAAAGTATGGTTGGATTAAGTTGATGAAATTTTGAAAGAAGAAAAGATAACTAATAAAAGAAATTGCAGGAAATATACGAGAAGGTGTATGGATGTAGATGAGGTTAAGGATATATGGCGAGATGGGAAAGTCTGGCGTTCTTTCCTCTCTGTCTGTCCTGACTCGAGGGAAATGGCGTGATGATATGTATGTATATATATTTTTCATGTAAAATAAATAAATAAATGATGTATGGTAACGTTAATAGGAGCCTTAATTAAAAAGTTATCAAATGACATTCGTTTTGACATTTATACAAGTGTTTTTTTCAAAGATGGAAGTATCAGTCGTGTGTTGTTTGCGAATGGGCCACTACGTTTTGGCTAGTCACCTTTACAGAATGGGTGCAGTGGAGGATTATGGCTTCGAGCGTGGCTTAGATGATGAAACTATTTTCTGTTGTCCTTTACGGGACTATTATATTTACTAAACGCCATATCTTTGACGAGTCCAATAAATGTTGTGTTTCTTCTTTCTTCGAGGATCTTTTCCAGTTTAGATCGATTGTTAATTTTAGTATAACCAGTTGAAACTTAAAACTGTCTAAAATTTTACATATCATCATGTCGTGTCCCTTGCAGAGTAGGCAAAGAAAACATATCTTCAAACTTTTCTATTCAACCACAGGAAATTCGCCTTTTCCACATTCATACAAAATTTTCTATTATTCAAACTTCTTTCTTTTTCTTTTTTCACAATCTGATTCATTTGATCCAGACACATTTTCCTCGGTCTACCTCTTCCACGCACACCTTGCACTTCTGACTTGTATACTCGCTTAGTCATGCATTCTCTCCACATATCCAAACCAGCTTAAAACTCCTTAGTTCATCTTTCTTAAAACATAAATTTTATCCATGCATTCATTTCTGATGTCTTCATTCCGCTTTTTTTCATACATTGATACACTACGAATTATCCTTAGTGCACGCATCTCCACAGCATTAATCTTACTTTTATCCTTCTTCTGCTATATCCAAGTTTCACTTCCATAATGTTTATGAAGTTTAAAATCTATTTGTCAATTATTTTATTGTAGGTGAGTATTACGTTAACATCGACGGTACAAAAGTGTATCACTTGTCGTCAAACCTATATTGGCAAATGGAGTAATCCGATTAACTAAAATAATGCGAGACTAACCAGCATTACACTTTTCCTTCTTTTGTCAAGTCCAAGTTTCACAACCATACATCAAGACGGGCACCAACATGCAGTACCCGGCGGTAAGTAATACACATCGGACTTAAGAAAGAGACAGGCGCTTTGTACAGCGTCGTCTCTGTTGCACGATGTACTAACAGTCCGTGCGACAGAGACGACGCTGTACAAAGCGCCTGTCTCTTTCTTAAGCCCGATGTGCATTACTTACCGCCGGGGACTATACTATATGTATTGTTATATTTTTGCATAATATTTATTATATTGACTCATATACAATAACTGCATGGTGATTTTAAAGTGGTCAATCATTCTTAGTGTTTGGAATTCCTATCAATAAAAAAATTAAGTGTTTTGCCTCTTCTCGCCGCCAGGGGGATGTTGAAGCACAATTTCACACAACAGTAAATAAGTTTCCCGTATTGCGTGAACCACGTGTGCTGGCGCACAGCTCTAAATAGTGCACGCTTCGGAGGGCCGCCTGGTCGTTGCCCCTTCCTTCCTGCTTCCTACTCCATAGATACTCCACTGCACTGCCCCGTCCCGCTAAACCCACACTCCGCCCCGTACCATAATACCAGTGTTGTGGAGTCGGCAAAAAAATCCGACTTCGATTGAAGACATTTTAAATGTTGGACTCCGACTCTGAATCCGACTTAAATTATTATATATATTGCTAACCATGTGTTATACGTAATTTCGTGGCGTAACTACTTAAATGTAGTTTTTTAGGAAATAATTTCTTCGGAGATTTCTCATTATAGAAAACGCTATTTGTATTAAATCTCACATAAATCATGATATCATAATGCAATTTATGTAGCCGATAAGTTTTAAAAATGTAAACATTTTGAAGTCGGGCTCCATAAAAAACCAACCGACCCGACTGTACAGTATTGCATAATACATTCATATTAATACTTTAATTAATTAATGTGCAACGGGGTTTTATACAATAAAAAATCGGAAAGAAGTATCGATTTATTTTTTCATGCTATATGTCCTCAGTGAGATACAGGCAAACGCCTAGTTTACTAGGGACACGACAAATGAAAGGCAACAAACCCAGATCCATTAAAATTGTGTGTCCAAATTAAATTACCTGTTGTTTTTTTACAAATGGTGTATATTTCTTGACATGTGTAGAAAAAAAAAAACAAAATACACGCATACATACTAGCCTGAACGAGTAGACTTGTTTTTGCTAAATAATTAGTGTAAGAATTGTTATCTAGTTATAAGTAGTATGTAGGTGTTAATTATTTCTAAGATCTCATATATTAAGATTGAATAAATAAAATAAAATGATATGTAGAAAAATAAGATAAAGTAAGTGCATAAATTATAACATATAATTAAGATTAGTTAAGTAATAAATTTGTATATAGGTATAGCCTTGACAAATGTTTGTACAATAATTTACTTTGTTTAAAAAAAACACACTCATACATACTATAACGCCGACTTCCTATCGGGGTAGGCAGAAAGTACAGAGTTTCAACCTTTCCTATTGCGACATCCATCTTTTCCATATCTTCTTCATCCATACACCTAATCATACAGCTCCTAAGATTCATCTGACTTTTTACATTTCCTTCTTTCAAAATATCGTTCACTTAATCCAACCATACTTTCCTTGATCTTTCTCTCACACACACGCCTTTTTCTCACTTCGCACTGTATATCTGTTTTGTTAGTCTTTCTTCATTCGTTTGTTCCACGTGTCCAAACCATACCAACTTGTTCTTCTTCATCTTAGTTAACATAGCCTTAAATTCACATTCATTCTCAATCACTTCATTCCGTATTCTGTCATATATTTTATAGTCACCCCATGTATTATTCTACATACGTGCATTTCTTAAGTATTTATTCGGCTCTTTTCAGTCTTGTTTCACTCCCTTACATCAAAGTTGGTACTAAAATACTGTTGTGGGCTATTTATTAGCTTGGCAGATTTTGATACTGTCCGGTTCGAGTATATTTTTTAATGCCCCACTGACTTAAATAGCAAAATTCTTAAACTTACTCTAATTTTTCATTACTCACATAAATGCGATTCATATTAATTACAATCAATAGTAACTACATGAACTTGTATAGTGCTGTTTCCCAAATAAACAAATCACACGCTAGACATGAAAGACGAGCTATAAAGAAACCTTTGTAGATCTTCCGATATGTGAAAGCATCACAATCGGTTTTAGGTGTAGTGTAGTGTATGTGTGTAATTTTCATATATAATATAATCATGAATTGAAATAAGACCTTCCAAAAAGTCTTCAAATGCTTCCTTAAGTTACACACGCCACCCATATCTCTAACACTTAGAGAAAGACCATTCCATGACAAATCGCTACATAATATCCTCCCTATTGAATCGATTCGGAGTAATCAATTTATTCGATGAAAATAAATCGTTCTAAAAGTTCTTCTTTGAGGTAGATTTCTTTTTTATCAAAATGAATCTCTTACAACCAACCAGAAATATGTTAAAGAGACCTGAAGTGAAAATAAAACTCATACCCTTTTTATAAAATGGGTATTAACGGGGATTAAATCCATAAATTTCATGTCGAAAAACAGATGTCTTACCAACTAAGTCACGGAGGTCATGTGAACTTAAAGATCCTCTTAAATATCTGACTCCACTCCAGAGGAAGTCTATTGCATGCTATCCCAAGTCGTGAGAGATGAGGATGGAAAATACACACTTTCTGAAACATTTTAGGTGACTTATATAGTGAAGTAGGTATATCATGGAGATACTTACGCGATGGAACGTTCAAGTGACCTCGTTTCTCTCTAATGACAATGTACCTAAAGAATTTGGCCCTTATGGTCCTTTGATATCCACATTTCAGTGAGAGATATCTCTTTTCAATTGAGAGTGTAGGAACAAAGGGCACATGTAGTCAGATAACATATATTTAGGATAAAGAAACTAGTTTTCTCGCGCTTCATTTATCTCTAGAGGTTGGGAGACAAAAACATATTAAAACAATGATAAAATATTTAGTTTTAGAAATCTGTAATGACTGACATGTACAATGTCACATTTCGAATATTAGACATTATGGATCTTGTTGATAAGAGAGGTTGATCCTAGGGTTCATTTTACGGACAAAAAACCAGGATAAGTGTCTAACATATAACACCAGACACTCCAAAAGACTGATCTAGGTATCCGTTTTCATTATTATTTTTTTAATGTTTTTTTTTATTTATAACTAAAATATGGGTTATTACCATTAAACTGCTTTCTATTTTTTATTTCATACATTTCTAATTGCTTTTACCCAGGCAGAATGCCTTTAAAATGAAACGGAAGATCGCACTTGCCACTTGCGGTCTTGTAGCAACCTCTATTTCTGTGTGGCAACAAAGGACGTTGCTCTCGGAGGGCGAGGACAGGAGTCTAACAGCGGACTGCCTAGTACGAGTACCAGCGCTGCTGGCTGCCCATTAGGCATCACGGCATGGCCCAACCTGTGCAACATATCTACGTTCCTATCTGATGTGGGAACCGTGAGCCACATATCACATCGAAAGATTAGAAGTGCTGATTCAAACTTAGGTTTAAAATATTCGCACATCATACACAATCGGTAAAGGTACGATATTCTGTATTATCTGAGGTCAGACATGAATAGATCATGGAACAATTGGCTTTTTTAGATGTAAAAGGAAGTATCTTATAGCAGATTCTTCTTCTCCTGTATGATACTCTCGCATTCGTGTGAGAAGCTTATCAATTTTTTAACCTATATGTACGAGGAAGTGGGGAAAACAACTGATGTCCTCGCGACTGGGCTCACCCTCTATTGGTGGGAATGTATCTTGACCAGAGGGATGTTATGAGATGAGCCCAGCCCATTAGATATCTTCTCTCTTAAACGTAGTTTCTTCGCTATTATTTTGAGATATACGAGTACGTACGTGCATAAGCAATTTCAGAATATACCATACACACTATGTTGCTATCAATAAACATATATTTATTTATTTAAAATAGATAGATATATGAATCAAGGAAATTTAGTATAATTAGTAATAGTATTAGAATGATTGGTTGATACACTTACCAGGTTAAGTCAGATTACTGGAGTCGAATATAATATTGTCTCCCGGTCACGCTCTTCAATATGCTCGAATACTCAATTCGGACATGCTGAAGGATGTTTTACGAAAGGAGAAGAAATCATATAGATATACAATGTGCCTTGAGAAAGATTGATTAAAACGTGTTAATATCAAAATTAGTAATACCACGTTTATCTTTCAAAAATAGTTCGCTTGTATCCTTAGCCCCTTTTCCCTTGAGATTTATCTATTTAATTTTTTTATTGGCTATTCAACCAAAAATGGATGTTCCCAGTCAGTAGCATTGATGTCATTTTTCTTTTTGTTTTTTTTTTAAATGATATATTTTCTTCCCCATAATATATTATTTTGAGTTTAACTAACTGTGTGTTTATGAAATATACAAACTGTTGTGTACTTAATCTGACAGATAACTAGCGCCTAATGACATTACAAAATACATTACGCCCAAAGGAAAAAAAATCAATAATTTTCATTAAAAAAATGTTTAGTTTAGTCTTTTCTCGAAGCTTCGCATGTGATATAGGTGGTTCTGTGAGTTGCGCAAGTTTGGCAGGCCCACAAGAAGTACATCTATTTGGTTTCGGTTAGCGGTTAACTGTACTCTGCACCGGCTCAGCCCGCCATCTTCCATCTTCCACCCGCCATGAAGCAAAGAGTCAGAGGTACATGCGAAGAAGAAGTGACAGAGGTCCCTCGGCCCCGAGACGCGAGAGGGCAGAGGGGGCCAAGGAAGCCAGATACCGTCTTCACCAAATAATATGCAGATGTTAGTTACAATTTCCTATTCAATTTTGTTACAGTTATATAGAGATCGAAGCATCACTGTAAATTTAATAAACTGATGTTGCATTAACTGTCGACTACCGTTTGATACTATTTACTTTCACATGTTCTGACCTCGGTTTGTAAAAGAGGCTTTATTTTAATGAAAACACTTTTCGCTATCTCTATTCTCAATTATAAGAGGAATCTCAGTAAGGATCTATAAAATATACGTAAGATCTGCAATGACAGAAACTAGAGCTAACACTAAACTAACGAAGGCACTCATTAAAATATTGTAAATGAAGTTCTTGGGGTGTACTCGTATAATACTCGCACGAGTATAACTTATTGATTTTTCACGAATATATTCTTTTAACTGTTCCACATAACCCCTTTTTTTTACATATTTTTTGGTTGGTTGAAAAAAATGCCACCAAGCTATAAACCCTCCAAGTTGTATTTCATACAACGGAAGTGTAATATCATACAATATCACATTAATTCTATTTTCATATTTAATTGGTTAATTGTATTTATTTGGCACTTCATTTCACAAAGGTATAATCGGCGAGTTTACTATAATACGCAAACCTCTTCCAACCAGCCAGACAGGAGTTATACAGTTTGCGCTAAGTAAGACAACTTCCTACCAGCCAGACAGGAGTTATACAGTTTGCGCTAATTGCTGATTGAGAGGTTGCTGTTAGGTTAAACACGAACATTAAAAAAAGTTAAATCAAACTTAAGTAAGACATACTATATTTTTTTAATATCACCTATAAATTGGAGATTAGGAAGACAGGGAAAGGATATAAAATAGGAAATAGGGAAATACATGCTATTATTGAAGAGATGGTTTTTAAAACTTTTAAGTTTTTTATCCTTATAGCAAGCTAGTTCAAAAGCAAACGAAATGCTCTCTATTATTTTTCTTTAAAGTTCGTCTGTTTTTCGAAGTTGACGATGATCATGGCTATCTTGACCTTTGAAGCAACAGCTCTGAACAAAGATATTGTACAACAGTGAAACTATGTAAGTTCTTTAAACCAGATATAACCTTTTTTTCACACTTCTCTGAATTTCCCCCTGAAATATTAGTAAAAGGATCTTATAGTTTTCCTTTCGCTTTTAAAGTACTCTAGCTTTCTCCTTTTGATGGTGGATAATACTTATTTATCTTTATTTATCTGTTTCAAGATATTTTTTTAAATTTTATTTTATTTAAACTGTCAAATGAACTTTTGATACAAAGATAAAAAAACCAACATATAAAACTTAACATTGACATGTAAGCATTATTATACAATAGGAAAACTATTGTAGTACAAGTCGAACAACACAACAAAGCAAATCTAAACAACTCAATCAATTGATCTCGGCAAGAACAATTTCTTCATTTGAATCCGGTGATAATCAATTTTCATTTTTCATCCAAAACATATTGACTTTGTCAACCAAGAGACTCAGCATTCTTCGATGTCACTTCATTTCAAATGCTTCTACTTTATTTGTGGTAACTTGAGTTTCATAAAGTGCTTTAACACCTTAGAGAACTCGTTTATGTAAATTGAGTTTGAAATTCTAATTGCAGAGGAGATCCTACATTTTGAAGACACAGTTTTGTGCCATTTCCACTATTCTTTTAATTTCTAGAAACTGGTTCCATTGATTTTTTAACTGACCATTTTATATATATTTAACTTGTTACCCAAAGAGGGTATGATGCTGTTGAATTTATTATAGTAGTATGGAAGAATATCAGCCACAGTTCTTCTTTTAACTGCTAGACGACGTCCAGAATAAATCCACAGGGTCGCTCAGTTGGTTCAATTTCTTTATATCACGCATGACTGAGTATTTAGCCCTGATATTCGTTATGTTAGTTGGTATGTAGAATAGGGGATGATTCCTTCCACGGCTTTATTTATCAGAGACATAAACTTTCAGCTTTTATAACAGTATCGCGTGACAGTTAAAACTACCATGAAAAACCTTCAGAAGAAATATCGTGATGATTCTTACCACCTTGTTTCGAGGCTTCTATAATTGCATACCGTGAGAAGTTCGACATGGTTTGAATAATCACCCATTGTCCTGTATCACAGATATCCGAGGATTGTTTTGAATTTGTTATATAGTGTTGACCATTCAGCCAGCATTCCATATATCCATATATTGATAGACTTACTTAACGATTTCATTATTTATGATATATCAAGATATCGTCGTTCATTGCTGGACGTCGTAGTCGAGGATCGCCTCGCCCTCGCCATTCCACTATTAATTCAGCTGGAAAGCGAAGGTGTGTCGTGGAGTTTATGTTTCTTTTATCCCTTTTCTCCTCTTCTAAGTGAGTAAGACGTTACACACCAGCAAACTCACCTGCCACACCCCCGTATTGATACAATGGCACACCCGAAGTGAAATGATCGTAGCACACTGGAATGTTTTTTCCCATATTTTTTAAGATATGGCCGAAGTCATAGGTATCCTTATACCCTCGAATACTAGGTGGAAAAAATGTCTGTGTCATTCAAGGGGAGTGTGGAGTTCAAACTCCACAGCGTAGAGTTCAAACCGGCGACCTTCTGCACGGAAGTCCAGTGTGCTACCATTCGACCATGAACCTCAATATCAAGAGAAACCCTTGTCTGATCTTTCTTTTTACTGGCAATCATACATTTTGTCTTTGATACATCCATTATCAAGTGCCTTTCAATACAAACTGTATTAACCCTCTCCATAAGATTGAAGAAAAACATCTTCGAAATTACGCGATATATTTAATAATAATAAAATGTTCCCTAAATTAACACGTATTATTTGTAACCACAAGCGACATAATAAGATAATTTATATATATTTTTCTAGCAGATTGATGCAATAGTGACTAAGTTTAAATGGTTTGCTGGACATATTTGTCAGAGCCTACAGTGGTGGGTGCAGCGTCGGGCAGCAACCAGCACCTTGAGGCTAGACGATAGAGACTGGAGACACCAACCACCGTAGTGTGGGAGAGATTGCGTCACGGCGGGTAGGGCCGTTATCAGTGAAGTAACAACATCTAATGTGAATCTTTTTTTAGTTAACACTAAAATTGAAATGTTCAATTCTCACTTTGATTGAAGCCTAGGAACATGTGACAACAGTGAGCTCGTTAGCTTTTGAACCTGGTGAATTCAGATTCGATTCCAGGTGTAATAATAATTATATTTTTATTAATAACAAAAAAATATACATCAATTAAAGGTTTTACATGATGCACGAGAAACAATTTCAATCAGATGCTAACAAAAGGTTATCACCCCCTCCGATCATGCATCACCCTAGTAATAAATGACAAATCTGACCGGATGGGATGACGTTGATTACGGATGTTCTTTTGTTCTTGATATATTCGTAATATAAGATTTTTAATGTAATTGAAAGAAATTGTCATACGATAAAAAAAATCTCCTAATTGTACTGCATACAGCCGAAGTATAAACCATAGATATAAACTGGAGGGGAGAGCCCATCCACAATTTATTAAAAACTTTAATACTAGTGTTCAAAAATCATTGTGTACAGTGGTGTATTCGTTTCCCCCTGATGTATGGTAGCGAAGACTAGAAATGGTGTACAGTGGTGTGTTCGTTTCCCTCTGATGTATGGTAGCGAAGATTAGACATTGTGTACAGTGGTGTGTTCGTTTCCCCCTGATGTATGGTAGCGAAGACTAGAAATGGTGTACAGTGGTGTGTTCGTTTCCCTCTGATGTATGGTAGCGAAGATTAGACATTGTGTACAGTGGTGTGTTCGTTTCCCCCTGATGTATGGTAGCGAAGACTAGAAATGGAAAACGAATAATAAGAATAGAATAAATACGATATAAATGCGTATCTTATACACAATAACTGGTATAATAATGTATTATACAGTAAGAAATGATCAGACAAAGAATAACTATTAAAGACGAATGTTATAGATACAATTAAAAGATGATGGTTGGGCCACATTTAGAGAAAGATTTGCGCGAGGTTTAGGAAACAAATATGTAGAAACAAGGAAGAGATATATCGAGAAAAGAGTGGATAAATATCATTGGAGTAATTTTAACTAACGGAAAGGTAAGAAGTTCGAGATTTATGGATGTTGACGAGACAAGAGCTATGTATGTGCATTGATATAAAGTAGGTATATCATTTCTGCCTACCGCAACAGGGACATGACTTTCTGCTATATAAGCATTAAACGATGTACAAGTACCCGGCGGTAAGTAATACACATCGGGCTTAAGAAAGATACTGTCGGCCATAATCGGCTAACTTAGACTTTGTAGAGCGTCGTCTCTGTCATTACAAAAAGTTTAACAGATCTTTCTAGATACCGGACTGTTAGCGTATCGTGCGACAGAGACGACGCTCTACAAAGCCGAAGTTAGCCGATTATGGCCGACAGTCTTTTTTAAGCCCGATGTGTATTACTTACCGCCGTAAGCAGTATTGGGTTGTGGTTTCAGCTCCAGAACAGAATATTTAGATTTTCTTGACATAGAAAAATCTATTCCGCGCTCCTTGAGTCTTGTGAACACCTGCATCAACTTAAATAATTAAACTCGACATTTCTTGCAGAATATTTCAATTAAATTCTTATCTAATACAGCAGAGACTCAAATCAATCGTGAAACTTTGTTCAAACGCTGAAGAAAGAAAAAGACAATTCAAGCACTCTCACTATATTTAACTTATTTATTGTATTTTATAGTAGGTACTTTAATTGTATTCAGTATAATCTAATCGAATATTGCCACGTGGCAATTTTATCCAACTAACTGTATATGAAAAACACAGGCAATTTTATTGGTCACTGTTAGAAATGGAATCCGAAGGTATCACTTCTACCTGTAGGTATGAAAGTCGTTGTTGCTGAAGGAGAACAGCAGCTTTGAGGTAATATGATATTGTATTACATTGCACTTTCGTTGTACACAGTACAACCTGGCGGGCGTATTGCTATGTGACAGTCTCTTTCAACCAACCAGAAAGATGTTCAAGAAACCTTAAGTGACAACTTGACTTTTTTTTTAAATCTGGGTTCCAACGGCGATCAAACTTATAACCCCCGGGTTGTAACTGGTTCCAAAGTCTCACTGCATGGACAGTATAAGACGACGTTAAAAAAAGAGCGGTGAACTGAGAAAGTTAACAGACAATCTCTGTTTGAATATAATGCAAGTCCATGATTGGAAAAATCTTGTAGTAAGAATAAAAAATTAACTGTGCTTAAAAAGTTATCTCTTTGTGTACTCGAATTTGTTTAAGGGTAGGATTAAGAAGTAGGCTTAGGAAATAATGTGAGAATATAGTTGAAGAAATTTTGACTGAGGGAAAGGTAAGAAGCGTGAGAAACAAAACGGTACGCATGACAAAATGTTTGACTGTGAATAAGGCAAAGTCATTTGTGTGCATAGGAAGTTGTATTCTCTCCGCCTACCCTAAAAAGGATAAGACGTAATGCGCAAGTCCATGAACCGAAAGACGTTGAATACTTTCGGCGAGATAAGAGGGGTCGGCGGGACAGTTGACGATATTTAACAATAATGACAGTATGTTAATTTTGTGTTCATTTCTCACATTCAACCAGTACAGCTTCTTCTAGTATGAATAATGATCGTACTTTCTTAAATTAAAAATAAATTTCAGGCAAACATTTTTAAGACGCTGTAATTAGTCCAGCTGTTTCTCTGTAATATTCAAATAACAGACGTCCGCATAGTCCGAAATCGGCAAGAGCAGAGATTACACTCTTTAAATGCTGAAGTCAATATAGCCCAGGACCGGTAGGGACGGAGACAGGTGGTGCTCCGAGCACACGATGACGAGGAAAACTCCTTTACATGAAAACCACTAACGCATACCAAAGAGTGGTACGCCAATGGACACTGTGCTGAGGTCACTGTGGGTGTACTATGAATGCACCTCATCTATTGTTGGACACGCAGCACACCGCCATATTCTCTCTCTGACAGAATGCTGGCTTTGTTAGTTAATCTCACAGTATTCTAGTTAGCAGGATTGCCCCATTTGCTAATATAGGTTGGATGACAAGTGATAGACTTTTATACCGTTGGTGTTGACGTAATTCTTATCTGAATATAAAATACTAGTAACAAATAGATTTTAAACTTCATTAACAATTTATAGAAGTGAAACATGGATTTGGCAGACGTAGGATATGAGTAACATTAATGCAGTGGAGATGCGTGCACTTAGGAACAGTTGTAGAGTGTCAATGTTTGAAAGAAGGCAACTGAAGATATAGACGGATGTATGGATAAAATTACTCTTTTAAGTAAGATGAAGACAGCGTTAAGATGGTTTGGACATGTGGAGAAAATGAATGTTGAAAGAATGATTAAGCGAGTATACAAGTCAAAGGTGTGCGTGGAAGAGGAAAACGTGGTTGAACCAAATGGACAAGATTTTGAAAGGAAGTCAAGTTAGAAGTATGAATAACATAAAATGCTGCATGACGAGTTGTATGAATGTGGAGGAAGCGATATATGTGTGCTTGGATAAAAAAAATCGGAGATCTGTTCTCTGCCTACCCCGCAAGGGGCACAGCGTGATGATACACATTCTATGTATCTGTGTATTTTATGGTGTCTCTAATTCGTGCAATGTACAAATATGTCAAAAACTTGAAAAACTCAAGAGAAAATTTTTTTTTGAACAATATATTTCTCAATTATTTTGTTATTCTACTCGTACTAATTAAATTAATACCTGCTACATATGTGACGAGGATTAATGTACATTCATTAATGAAATAGCAAAGTATTTTTTATCAAATATCTAATAAGAAGTTCTACAAAGTCAAAGTCGAAACTTTTGATAAATTAATGTGTAAAACCATCAATAATTTCAAGAGATTTGTTAAAAATTCTTATAAAAATGTATAGGAATTACATTAAAAGAAATAATATTGTTATAAAAAACATTTAAAAAATTATTATTTCTAGGGTTATACTCGTACTAAATATATGAGTTTTCTAATGAAGGAGTTGAGACATGTAAAAAAGACTATCTGAGAACTCATACTTTCAAACCCTATCTACTAGTAAGAGCAGGTTGGTTCTACATATAGGTTGATATAATAATTTATGGGTGTAGGAATGTAGAGGACTTGTATAACGCTGTTTAGATAAAATGTGAAGGACTTGTATAACGCTGTTTAGATCAAATGTAGAAGAGGACTTGTATAACGATGTTTAGATAAAATGTAGAGGACTTGTATAACGCTGTTTAGATAAATATAATTAACTACAAGAGTACTGTGTTTTTGAATTTATTTGTTATTGAATGAGGTACATGGTCGCGCATTAACACACTGGACTTCCATGCGGAAGGTCTCCGCTTCGATCCCTGTGCTGTGTTACTCCCCTCGAATGACAGAAATTTTTTCCGCCCCAGTATTCAGGAGGATACTTATGACTTCGGTCATATCAAATCATATTTTCAAAAAGAGGGGAAAAAACATGCCGGTGTGTTCCGATCGTCTCACTTCAAGTGTGCCATCGGATCCAGTACAGCGGTGTGGCCTGTGAGTTTGCTGGTGTGGAAAGGTTTACTCACTCAAAAGAGGAGAAACAGAATAAAACTCCACAGCACAGCTTTGATTTCCAACTGAATTGACGTTGGAATGGTGAGGGCATCCTCGACTACAAGGCCCAGCAACGACGATGACATTTTTGAAATCATAAAACTATGCTGTAATGTCGGAAATCGATGGTAGATTATGATAATGAAAAATATAACACTCAACAATTTCTTTAGGTGTCACATTGCAATGGATTACGTGAAGTTTCTCAAGGAAATAATTACCTAGATAAAACGAAATAATACAATATAACATCATTTCCCTTGTATAACCTTATTTGGAGAATATGAGCCATACACATACACGTAAATACTATATACCATCACGCCGTTCCTCTGTCAGGATAGGCAGAGTAGACTGTGCGCCAGACCTTCCACATACAACTATTTCTGTCTTTATTTGCTTGATCAATCCATACTTTTCTTGGTCTTCCTGTACCACACCTTCCAGTCAATTTGCTCTGTATATGATTTGTTAGTATTTCGTCATTCATTCGATCTACATGTCCAAACCATCACAAAGGGATCTTATTCATGCATATTCGACATCGCAGTGATCTTAATATATCAGTCTGCTCACATTCTTATCTGTTCACTATATTTCATATTCTGTCATACATTGTCACCTCATATATTCTTCTCAGTGCACGAGTTTTTACAATATTCATTCAGATAATTTCTGATTTTTTCTACGTCCACGTTGCACTCTCAAACATAAAAGTTGGTACTTACTAAAATGTCGTTATAGTTTATCACCTTAGCTGATTTTGATACTGTTTGAGTATATATGTTTAGTGCCCATTGACGTAATTTCCTATCACAACAAAGAGCCTTAATATACCAATTTTTTGGTAAAAGTTCAGAGTCAATCTTTCAGTTTAGAGTGTAGAAACATGTGCTGTTAGTTAAAATTATTTTTTAGGTTAAGAAAAACTTGATTGAATGTTATAATATCTTGAGCAGCCTTTATATTGCTCAGAACTCGGTCAACAATTTTCTTTTAACCAAAACACATATTTGGGAAAACATCAGTTGAAACTTTCCTAAATTAAATATCCTAATATGTTTTGCTAACAGAGTTCTGGAATCTTCAGGAGGAACAAAGTTCCCTGAAGTGTAAGAGTGCTGTGTCTTTGTACCAGTTTAAAACCCGCTTGAACAAGTTCATACACACAAACCCATAAGTAATGTTTTAGTGGTATTCGACCTCCGTGGCCTGGTGGTAAGACGCTTGTCTGCCGATCCGGAGGTTGCGGGTTCGATCCCCGCTGGAATCCAGATTTTTTAAAATGGATTTCCAGTCTGGTTTTCACTTAGGGTCCATTAAAACATATATCTGGTTGGTTGGAAGAGATTGCCACATGGTAATAAACTCGCCAGGTGAAATAAATAAAAAATAAAATAAATACATTTCAATATATCCAAATTGGGGATATCGTCTTCTGACAATATCGTCTTCTGACCCAGCAATCGAGTTTTCGGGGCTAGAACCATTGGAACTCACGGTTCGTCATTGAACGTCCTGGTAACAAATTAAGAGGCTCATGGCCGCAAGGTAACGCATTGGACTTCTATATGCGGAAGGTCGTCGGTTTGAACCCCGCGTTTTCCAACTCCTCTCGAATGACACAGGAATTTTATTCGCCTAGTATTCGGGGGTATAAGGATACCAATGACTTCGGTCATATCTATACTTTCAACAAGAGGAAAAAAACATGGCGGTGTGCTCCGATCGTCTCACTTCGGCGTGCCATCGGATCCAGTACAGCGGTGTGGCCGGTGAGTTTGCTGGCGTGCAACGGTTCACTCACTTAAAAAAAGACCATTTATGTTTTAGTGATGTTTTGTTTATTTAAATTATTTTTCCTTGCTGTATCTTCATGAACACATGATAGTTAAACTTGATAAAGATATTAATAGCATTCCTGCTGCCTATCTACCATATATTGATACTAACAATTTTAATTTTTAATTCCCATACTCCAGTTATCTCAAAGGGATGATATTTCAAAAAGTCAATTAAGATAATGTTGAGATGTTTCTCTATAGTAATCTCAAGTATGTACAGTGTTATGTTTCTAATCTTTTAGTTTATGGATACTGCTGATAACAGAGGTTATCCTGGTGTTGGTGATGTGGACAATAATCAACTACCTATAGGGTGTCGCAACAAGAACTGCAATTTTAAATTTGCGGCCATTTTTTAACTGTTAAACGTATAATATTTATAATGAACATACGTCATTTACCATACATAACGTATTATTTTTTATTAATCATGCAGTGGTACACGATTGCAGAACTCAATTTAAATTAAAAATTGCAGTTCTTGTAGCGCAATCCTTTATATATACCCATCACAGAACACAGCACACAAGTGTCACTAAATTAAGATGTAATAAGGAATGAAAGCAAGATATTCAATCTAGGTTGTCATGTTCACTGTTGCTACAACATTTAGAAGTAACATCGACTTCTATAACCCAGTAGTAAGAATGTATCGAGATACAAAACGGTAGCTGACTTGAACGTGGACATATTTAGTTCAACACTGTCAGAGTTTAAGTGAATGGTGGCTGAATTCACTGAAAAATTAGCGCTTTATTTTTTCCATATATTTTATGTAATTAGTAATATTTTTACTAGCCTGCTGACATGGCGTAATTGTGCGTGAGATGAACATTGGTAATTGGGATTCTAATCTTTCTACATCTTTTAAAACTTATCGGCTACATAAATTACATTATGAAATTATGTACTATCTAGTACAAATAGCGTGTACTATGATGAGGGATCTACATAGACATTATTTCCAAAAATACTTTATTTAAGTAGTTACGCCACGTAATTAAGTAACATACACTATAACATATGGTTGGCAATATTTGTTCTAAAATTTGAAGTCGGAATCACAGATTTAAAATTTCTGTAGTCGGAAATTTTTCGCCTACTCCACAACACAGAATTTAACATCGGTAGAGGAAGAGAATCTGATTAACTTGCCTTGCGATAGTATATTAAAACCAAAATTAAGAACTATAGTTCGGAAATTCTAGGATGAGTCCTGTGACAGCTCACAAATTTGCCCCAATACAACCTTGTAACAATGTTCAGTAATTTTAATTATTTTATCAACTTTAATATAAGCCTCAATTCTAATAAATAGCAAGTTATTAAGGTAAATACATTATATAAGGTTGTATTGGGGCAAATTTGTGAGCTGTCACAGGACTCGTCCTAGAATTTCCGAACTATAGATCGTGATATTCTATAAACTATTTAGCATACGTACTCGTACCAACACACCATATTCAATTTAGAGTAGACACAGACAACAGATCTCCACACATTCGTATGCATACAAACAGTTTTTGCCTTTCTACGCTTTTTCCAAACATCTCGTCATGCATGCCCTTTTATTTCTCGTGCTTCTTACCTTTCCCTCAGTAAAAATTCTTCAACTATATCCTTCCAGTATTTCCTCAACCTACTTTTTGATTCTACGTCTTAAGTAAATACATAAATAGATAACATGTTAAGCACTGTTACATTTAAAACAATATTAATACAAACATCTTTCCGATCTTGGACAGAGATCGTTTATTGGTTTTCGCAGTTGACCGCTCTTCTTTTTTTACATCGTCCTTTACTGTCCATGTAATGAGACTCTGGAACCAATTACAAAATATAGTTAGGCTTGCTCCGTCATTGGCATGTTTTAAAAATCCTCTTAAAAACTCTTAATTTCTAGTCAGTAATATTACGTGTTTAATTCCTGATTTTTCTTTCCTCTCTCCCATCCCTTTCTTTTCCTTTGATTGAAGACGATATCTCACTTTTATTTTTACTATGTGTATTTTTTTAATTTATTTTATTTACACATGACAATAAATCTATAAAATACACAATTTGCGAAAAATACAACAGGTAATTTAATCTGAATACACGATTTTAATGGATCAGGGTTTGTCGCCTTTCATTTGACGTGTCCTCATTAAATTAGGTTTTTGCCTGTATCTTACCGAGGACATATAGCATGAAAAAATAAATCGGTATTTCTTTCCGATTTTTTATTATACTCGTATAAAACCCCCGATGCACATTCTCACCAACCTGACAAACAGTGACACTCAATTACGTATGCATATATCACGCGAATCAAACTCCTCACACTTCATCACTCCAGACAGACCAAAACGTTAATCCTACAACATGCCGCACATAATCATAAAAAAATATATTGTTCATGAATTTTATAAAGGTAAATAATTATTTGAATATTTTTTGCCACCATGTAACTTCCTTTGTTGATTTCTGTCTGGTCAGTTGGAAAATATTGCCACCAGATTGTTTAATATTTCACAAGTTTATACCCTGTGTAGACCGACCGCTCAGTCACGGCATCAAGAAATAATGAGCCGCAGATATTGAAACATGTGTACGGTTATTTTGATAGCGAGATAATATGCAGAATCCAGATGGCTAATATACCACAAGTCGCCAGGAAATGATCTGCAAGGATCGAGGAATCCTAAGAAAAAACAACACTCAATTGGTTCAAACCCTCGTTTACTTATATAGTATGGAGACTTGGACATTCAAGGCGTGAGATGCCTTTGATATGTGGTGTTGGATCTGCATTCCATAGATTACTAGAATAACTAATCGATCGATTATCGAGCGCCCGGGGTTGAGAAGCGTCTATCTGTGTTATGCGTAAGAAGAATCTTACTATACTTTATGATATACACAGTGCGACCCCAGAACGATAGCCTTGCGCTGCCGACTCTGACGAAAAGTGTAAATAATACAATAAACAGAGGCTGAGCACCCGTCCGATGGAATGAAAGAGGCAATAGGGTGCTAATTTCACGAGACACTACAAATAATAAGACTCCGGTTATACAGAAGAGGGACGGTTGATTACCATAGTTATAACCATTCTCAGAATTTACCAAGAAAAAGTGACCTAGTCGACTTTCGTTCAATTGAGAATTTCTAAAAAACAATCAACATAATATGAACGAATTCACACATTGACGTACGGTTGACTAAAGTCTGAACGAAGTGAAGTTGTGCTAACTTGATCAGATATTCCATCGTGCTGATCAGATATTTCCGATCGATAATATCTTCTTAATGCCTTATCTATCATCAAATTTATCTGACAAACATAGTGACAATCTTGATTTCATTCTCTACCGTTCTGAACAGGTATAGTAGATTCTCCGTTATACTGTTTTAAGTTTTTCTACACAGATTGCCGAAAAAGATGAACGTACGTAGTAAGGTCTAAAAGTTTTCAGTCCAAGGATGTAAAAAATATGATTTTCAATATAATCGCCCTGTATTTTAGAACGATGAATAAATTTTTCAATATTACAGAAAAATATTCTGATGTTTTTGGAGTGAGAGTATCTGCTGATCTATCTTGACGAAAGTCATCTTCAATAGATCCTCTATCCAAGTGAAACTATTGAGCTAAATATTTACCTGTGAAATATGACGAATCTTAGCATTGTTTTATTTCTACCGCACTTTTCTCTTCTTTTGAAAGTAACTTGATAACCACGCGATATTCAATTTTGAACATTTCTGAATATAACGAATCAACACGTCTCCTATCAGCTCTAGTTGACACTACTGAGAGTAAATGTATCAAATTTTAATAGTGACATTATCTGACCATGCGGTAGACGTGACTGGCGTGGTATCTGACCATACACTTTCTAATTTGTTCAGGCTAGAAGTTTTTACACCTCAGTGGTATGTTTGCCCCTCAGGTTGCCTGCGGTGCATCTCATTTGATGTTGTGTCAGGGTTGAGAACATTAGCTTTTCACTTTTCCAAATGTGACTACAAGACAATAGTGTAGTTAAACGGTGGTATCTTCATATACGTTCTAACTTTTTCAGTCCGGAAACTTTTGAATCTTACCAGATAGATATTTTAAGTTGCTCCAAAGCGAAGTTTATGGCTTTTAGACATGGTTAAAAAATCCTAACAATTGGACTTGTTATATCATAAAAAATGTTTGTATGCAAGCCTTGTCGTACCAAAACATGCTCACAATCGACGCAAAGGCAGCTCGTAAAGTGGAAATGCAACCTGTTTCAACTTTGATCTGACATTTTCTATAAGATGGACTTTACATTCTAAGATCCTCGAAGAAAAATTATAAAGATAGATTTACCGTGACTGATTAGGGTTTTCTTTGTGTAATAAAAGTACTCCCTAGCCTTAGATACCATGTAATTCGTCCTTTATAGTGAAACCTATGTACTATATAACGGAACTGTACATTTGTGTGAGAATTTTCTATGGTTGAATTATTCCTTTGAAAGATCGGTGTGAGACAGAAATAAACAACCTTTGAGTTAAAAATGCACGAGGAAAAAAAAACAATCTTATAACAGTTTCGTAACATATGTTATTAAAAAAACCAATGCTAAGCGACTGCTAAAGGTCAGTTCAATTATAAATTTAGAGCAAAAAGCGTCTGAAATTAAAATGAATCCAGACTTGAACCAGTGATTGAATCAGGGTGGGTGATTTACCTTGGTGATTTAGAAAAACGTGGCATGACCAAATTAATCAAATTCTGAAAAAGGGAAACGTAAGAAGTGAAGACATGTTCTCTCTACCTACCCTAATTAAGACATGAGATGATGGTAATAACAATGATGATGGAAGAAATTATCATATAACAAAAGTCCTTAAGGTACAACGGAACTATTTATACAAACTGAAGGATTATCAACTGTTTATCAAAAACTGTAATACAAATCTTCAAAAACGATTTTGCAGTGTTTTGCTATTGCCCACCTTGATGTATTGGATCAAAACCTAAGCATTGAAATTGAATAATAATAGCAAATTAATGTAGAATTGCGTACCTTGCGTAGAATATCTGGTATTACAATGTTTAATAGAGTAAGGAATGATCGGATCAAGGAATGATCGGATCAAGGAATGATCGGAATGGCGTTTTGGTAAAGAGGTACAAGTCATCAATTACTTATTTGTCAGTTTGAAGTTTTGCAAATTAAATTATTTATGTATTTAAAGTTTACCTTTAAAATTTACCTGAGGTCTGTATTTCAAGAATACAAGTGTTGCAAAACTTCAAACTGACAAATAAGTAATTGATGACTTGCACCTCTTTAACAAAACGCCATTGAACTGTTTATTTAAAACGGATTTAATAAGCAGAATGAAGAAATAAATATTAAGATAGTTTTTCCATATATTAGAGTTTTGAAATACAAATCAAATATAAATGACTGAAGTAGTACATTATAATCATCAAGCTACCGACAGTTCCTACAAATCTTCAAACGTTAGGCTGCACGTGATGGGGAATAAGTATGGACACTCGATAGACCCATTTAAACTGTCCTTGAACCCGTATAATTTTTTTTTAAAACAATATTTCTTAACTTCGCGAATGTACGAGTATCGTAATGATTTTTCAGATCGTTCAATTTGTATAACATATTGTTGTTTTATTAAAATATTGTTTATCTTCGCTATTTTTATATTGTCAGACTGAAGACTTACAAATAAATTGACAGCGAAGAAATATTAAATCTACGAAAGAGTAGAAGGAGACAGTTGAAGACATTTAAACAGAGAGAAAGGTAAGAAGTATGTAAAACATATGATTATGGATAAGAACGAGGCGAGAGCTGCATACGTGGATAAAAAGGC
This sequence comes from Odontocerum albicorne, assembly GCA_949825065.1. Taxonomy (NCBI): domain Eukaryota; kingdom Metazoa; phylum Arthropoda; class Insecta; order Trichoptera; family Odontoceridae; genus Odontocerum; species Odontocerum albicorne. Next base: position 20,724,967 of record OX463860.1, on the reverse strand, counting down.
GTGGAAATATATACTATTGCCAAGACTATAGGGTATTTAAAATTGAGCGGTTTTTTTAATTCTTGGATAAAACACAGATGGCGTCGTGAACTTTCCTGGGCTTGTGACATTTGAGAAGTGTAATGTATGGCATTTATGAAAATGGAGTCGTATACAATACAACAACGCGTTCAAATTGTTGAATTAGTTTATGTATTGTAATCTCCGGAAACTGTGTTAATTGGCCACCAAGATCATGTGATCTGACACCGTTGGACTATTTTCTCTGGGGCTACGTGAAAAGCCAGGTCTATAAGAATAACCCCTAATAAATTCCTGAGCTGAAGGACGAAATTATTCGCGTTATTGGTAAGTTAGAACCGCAATTATGCCAAAATGTCATCGAAAATTTTGACAAAAGAGTGGACATCTGTGGAGCTACAAGAGGTGGACATTTGGCAAATATTGTTTTTTGTGTTTAAATGTCATATATTATAATTCAATGACCAATAAAAAGTTTTTTGAAATCAAAGCAAATTGTGTGTTTTATTCAAGAATAAAAAAAATGAACTAAAAAACCGCTCAATTTGAAAGACCCTATATTTTTTGGAAAAAAAAAATAATATAGGGTCAAATGAATACAAAACGTTTCTCAAAAAAACTGATGAGATTTGTTTTCAATTAATATTAGGTCCTTACATATGAAATTGGCGTTTTGTTTGGGAGGAACATAAAGTTGATTTTTTTTTAATATAATATATTTATTTAATCAAAGTATGTACCATTGCTATCTATGCACTTTTGCCATCTCATAGGTAGTTCATCGATCCCTTTACTAAAAAAACCATTCGGACGGGAATCAATAAAATCTTTGAAGTCGGTTTGGACTGCCCCATCGGAGTTGAATTTTTTCCCTTGCAAGAAGTTATCCAAATTTCAAAAAAAATAGTAATCTGTTGGGGCAAGGTCCGGAGAGTACGGTGGATGTCTTAGACATTCCAATTGAAGCTCTTCTAATTTGGTAGCCGTCTGTTGTGCAGTGTGTGGTCTAGCGTTATCATGAAGCAGCAGTGGCCTAGAGCGATTAACCAGCCTCGGTTGTTTAGCAGCTAGCTTTTCCATCATGGTTTGCAGTTGCTGACAATAGACATCTGCCGTAATCGTCTGGCCAGATTTAAGAAAGCTGTAGTGAACGACACCAGCACTAGTCCACCAAACGCTCACAAGTAACTTTTTTGGAGTCAATTTTCGCTTGGGGCATGGTTTGGCTGTTTCGGCAGGGTTCAGCCATTGCGATGAGCGCTTCCGATTATCATACAGGATCCACTTTTCATCACAGGTAATGATTCGATTCAAAATCCCTTCATTATTGTGCCGGTTGAGTAATGCAACGCAGCAGTCAACGCGCGTTTGTTGATTTGCTTCACTCAATTCGTGAGGTACCCACCTTTCAAGATTTTTCACCTTCCCAATTTGCTTCAAGTGGATTAAAACAGTTTTATCACTAACACCGCAGCCTGCAGCTAACTCGGACGTGGTTTGCGATGGATCCGCTTCCACAATAGCCTTCAATTCTTCATTATCAACTTTGGTCTCCGGCCGTCCACAGGGCTTGTTCTGCAGGTCGAAATTTCCAGAACGAAAACGTTGGAACCAAAAACGCACTGTGTTTTCTTTTGCGGCACCGTCGCCATACACATCATTAATCCTTCGAGCCGTTTCTGCAGCACTGGTGCCACGGTGGAACTCGTACTCGTAAATAACGCGATATTTCAAGTTTTCCATTTTGTAAACTGAGTGACGCAAAGAAAAAAAACAATTGAGGAAAAAACAAATGAATTATAATTTTCGAAACACAAATACTTGAGTAAATAGCTGTATAAATTTTAATTTGGAATTCCTAACCAAAGAGAAGATATTTGAGATCAAAGTTGCCAGTACGGCAAAACGCCAATTTCATATGTAAGGACCTAATATTATATTATAATATTACTAATAAAGAAATTACGAGTATACCACTACCAACAGTGGCATATTCCAATGCCGATCCAATCAATGTTGCGGTTTTTCTATTACAAACTGTTGGTTTTGTCCTATTTTCTATTGCATATATTGACTGAAACCCAACAATTTCTTATAAACGCAACTACTATTATTTTCTATTTGGTTTTTATAACAGATACAGCTGTAAACTCAGATTTGCAGATGAGGCAAGTTCTTGCAAATTGAACTAAGCTTCGCTAAGCTATAACACTCATCCTTAGCTGATATCCAAACACAACTAAAGTTCGGAAATTCTAGGATGAGTCCTGTGACAGCTCACAAATTAGCCCCAATACAACCTTATGTAATGTATTGACCTAAATAATTTGCTATTTATTAGAATTGAGGCTTATATTAAAGTTGATAAAATTACTGAACATCGTTACAAGGTTGTATTGGGGCAAATTTGTGAGCTGTCACAGGACTCATTCTAGAATTTCCGAACTATAGTTCTTAATTTTGATTTTAATATACTATCGCAAGGCAAGTTAATCAGATTCTCTTCCTCTACCGATGTTAAATTCAGTGTTGTAGAGTAGGCGAAAAATTTACGATTACAGAAATTTTAAATCTGTGATTCCGACTTCAAATTTTAGAACAAATATTGCCAACCATATGTTATAGTGTATGTTACTGAATTACGTGGCGTAACTACTTAAATAAAGTATGATATTTTTGGAAATAATGTCTAAGGAGATCCCTCATCATAGTACACGCTATTTGTACTAGATAGTATGCACATAGTTCATAATTTCATAATGTAATTTATGTAGCCGATAAGTTTTAAAAGATGTAGAAAATTTTAAATCGGAGTCGATTTTAGAATAGCATCTTCCGACTCTGATTCAACAAAAACCCAATCGACTCCGACTCTACAGCTCAGGTAAAATTGCATGGAGATTGGGGTCATGCATCCATGTGAAAAAATCGAGTTCAATACTACGTGAACAGGATGATTCGCGGCATCAGTAAAATGTCGTTTCCTTTCATTGGGACAGCGTACTTTCAAAGTAACATATTGTCAAGTATTAATGGCACAGAGTCGTGGAAATGAGAATTCTGGGTATATCACGTGTTTTAAAGCTACTTTGAAAAAAATACCACCATCCTAGCTAATGTTCAATCTAAAGTAGCATGCTACTCAAACAGTTAAGTAAAAATTAGTGATGGTGGTTCTTTATAGCTACTCTTAGGACAAAATGTACTACTTGTAGCGAGTTAATTAACAACATTTGGTATTATACTCGTAATATGGGATCGAATATAAACATATATAAAGGGTCTTTCAAATTTAGCGTTTTTTTTTAATTCTTGGATAAAACACAGATGGCGTCGCGAACTTGCCTGGGTATTGTGATATTTGAGAAGTGTATGACATTTATAAAAATGGAGTCGTATACAATACAACGACGCGTTCAAATTATTGAATTATTTTATGTATTGTAATCTTCGGAAACGGTGATGTTAATTGGCCACCAAGATCATGTGATCTGACACCGTTGGACTATTTTCTTTGGGGTTACGTGAAAAGCCAGATCTATAAGAATGTTCCCCAATCAATTCCTGAGCTGAAGGATAAAATTGTTCACGTTATTGGTGAGTTAGAACCGCAATTATGCCAAAATGTCATCGAAAATTTTGACAAAAGAGTGGACATCTGTGGAGCTACAGAGCTGGACATTTAGCAAATATTGGTTTTTTGTATTTAAATGTCATATATTATACTTCAATGGCCAATAAAAAGTGTTTTGAAATTTTGAATTAAAAAAACCGCTCAATTTGAAAGACCCTTTACTTGAACGAAACAGTATCAAAATCTGCTAAGATGATAGTCTCACAAAGTAACTTTGATGCATGGAAATGAAACGAGGTCATGATAAAATACTGAAAGGAGTTGTATAAATGTTGTAAAAATACCCCCATTAAGAAGAATACGGTGATAATAATGGGTTGGCCATTATGAATACGAAATGAACAGAAAATCGTAGGAGCTGTATGACGAGGTGTACACATGTAGAGAAGGCTGTCAAAAGATGTGTGTCACGATAGGAAAGTCTGACATTTTATCATTTTTGACTACCGCTACAGGAAAACGGCGAGATGGAATTTATATGTATCGAATATGTGAATAAAGTAGTGGACCAAAGTAACTGATGGTTTGGAAAATGTAAAACTGGACAATACGCATAATATGGTGCAAATATGATAGATCAACACACAAATATCCTTAAATGGCGTCATCGAATAAATAATATGTGTTGATACACCTGAAACCCGATGATATAATGATAACATATACATAAAAACGTATTTTGGAGAGACCGTACGCAGTTCACCTAAAGGATAATGAAGGTCAAAAAAGAAGACTTGGAACAACAGGATGCAAGGCAGCTAATGTAAATAGATTAACTTGTTTAAAAATACTTAAAAATATTTTATTCCGGTAGGATTCTAATAAGCAAAATTATTCGGTAAACATTTTCCTGAAATCGTATACTACAAAAGCAAATATCAAAAACAATAATTTTGAAACTCTATGGCGCACATTTGGCGGGACAATGAAGAATAGGATATTTTAAAGTGGCAACAAAATAGCTCTTGGCGTTTACCGCCCGTAACAATGGCGCAATATTCTTCCGGGAGCTGTAAAAACATTGGCAGGCAAATATAAGCCTTAGTAATAATTATTTTAGAAGACATTTCCCTTCATTGTGCCGTGCTCAAGGATGCGTGTTTTTAAAATTAGAAAGCGGCGCATGCCTCCGTGCAGGGTTGTTAACCCTACGAACTAAATCTAGTCCATAACTAAACAACTTAAAATTTAACTTTCAACATATTCAGCAAATAATAGAACTACCAGCATGAAATAAACTTAATATTTCTTATATTGGTTTGTACCTTTTTACTTATTGGTAACGATTTAGAAAGATTTTTGTGCGCAGTTGGCACGACCGTGTGACAGCAGCGAACGCGGGAAACGGGGTCATGTAGCGCGCGCATTCTCTGTGTTGCCACTGCGATGTTTTTTCTCCCCTTTTCTGGGCGTCGAGCAGGAAATCATTTACGGAAGGTATCGTCAACCTTGTCTATCTATATTAATTTAATATTTGAAGCTGGATACGAATAGATATCATTATAAATACCTTACTTCAAGGGGTTTGAAAACATTTGATGAAAAAAGTGTAAGTACAAATATACCATCATGCCATATCAATTTAAGGGTAGGTAAAGAGAACATGTCTTCACACAAACAGTCTTAATTTCATCTACACTCATACATCATATCATAGATGCTCTTCTGTTTCTCAAACTTATTACCTTTCTCTCAGTCAAAGTTCCTCCAACTATATCTTTCCATTATTTCCTCAATACACATCTTCTTTGAATGCCGTTCATAGCATAAATGTATTATTTTATATATATTTATTTTGTAAATCTTTTAGAACTCATTCTCTCGATATAACCAACACATCTAAAAATTACTTTCTTGATTCTAAAAGGTATTTCTAATCCAGTCTTTGCTTAGTGGTTCGGTGGACACTAACAAAAAACTGTGAAAATTTTGCATTTTTTATGAGCAAATACAGTTCAAAATTCATTATTGAAAAATAACAAACTCTTCAAAATATATTAGACTGAAAATATATGATGACTTGAATAATGCGGTTTGCAATACATATGCAATGGGAACATTCCAAGACTCCAAAACACTATTGAATACATCCACTATATGGTATATGACAAATGTATGCTTTTCATAAAAGTTTCCAATCAAAAATAATTTGCTGATGGAACCAGTTAAATTGATATCAATTCACAATGTACAGTACCCGGCGGTAAGTAATACATATCGGGCTTAAGAAAGAGACTGTCGGCTAACTTTGGCTTTGTAGAGCATCGTCTCTGTCATTGTAGATACCGGACTGTTAGCGCATCGTGCGACAGAGACGACTCTCTACAAAGCCGAAGTTAGCCGATTATGGCCGACAGTCTCTTTCTTAAGCCCGATGTGTATTACTTACCGCCGGGTACTGTACTATGACTCAGAGGCAGAGTTATTAAAGAATCTTTGGAAAAATAGTACTACCATAAATACTTTTCAATAGAGCCGGGATGAGGTATTTGAGTGTCTGAAGCACCCATTCGAAGTCATGCTCTGAAAATAAAGTACTTACAATTTTTTCTAAACATTTTCCTGAGGGGGTAAAATTTCTGTAATATTTTTCTCTTATTTATAAATTAAAAATAACCCTCATCCCATTCTTGAAAAAAGTGAAAACTGGGGATTTATGGTTACTTTACTTAATCATTAGAGGAAAATTAAAATGTCAAACATTTATAACTATTTTCCCGAGTTTCAAGAGCACCAAAATGATACATAACTTTAATGAAATTGATTTTTTTCATTATCAAATGTTCAATAGAGAAATAGTCATTTCTGATAATTTCTCTTGTCCAAGACTAGATATCAAATAAGTTTTGATTATCTTTAATTTATTCAAACTTCTTTCCCATGGTGCTATGGTAACTGGCGCTGACAAAAATATACAGAGTGCAATATCAATATATTTTTAAATTACTTTATTAAATTTTTCCTTTTTATACCAGCCCATTTTGGTGCCCATCAAATATATCATGTCTGGGGCCAGCACCTTGGTTCCCCCACCAATGTCTCGGTTTTTTTTTTCAATATAGAGTACCATGATACTCAAGCAGCTACGAAATAAAATTACAACAGTACAAGATCGGTCCATAGTTCTCCCATGTAAGGTCATGACTGGAAATTTCCCTAGAGAAGTATAATACAATACAGGTATTCCTTCGCTTTACATCTTTAATTGGTTCAAGGAAAAAAAAGAATAGTTAGAAAAATACATACAGTGACATTTGACTTTGATATATATAGGAAAAATATTTATTCAGACTCTATAATTCCAGCAACTTCCAACCATCCTAATAACCATAAATTAGCCGTCTTTAACTGTATGCTTCATAGATTGCTCAGTGTCCCATTAACCGATGACAATTATAAAAAGGAATTAATAACCATAAAAAAAATTGCTACAAATAATGGCTATCCTGGAAGCCTCATTGATTCACTTTTAAAAAACAAAACAAAAAAGAAACTCATAAAAGATTATATATTTAACGACACCTATAAGCATACCTATAAATGGAGCAAAGTCCTATTTATAAAAAACATATCATACGAAATAACCAAAAATATTTCAAGTCACATAAAGCCAGCTTTTTATACTAATTTGAATCTCCGGAAACTCTTATTTAATATGTAAAATGGAATACTTAGCAACAGTGGTGTGTATAAACTTTTATGTGCTGACTGTGATAATTTCTAAATAGGAAAGACAGGAAGATCTTTTGAAAAGAGATTTCGTGAACACAAATCCGCCTTAACAAATCCTCTAATTTATTCTGAAATGGTTAATCATTGTCACCGTGAAAACCACACTTTTTCTATCGATGATGCCAAATTCTTACATATCAGTAGTAACGGAAATAAATTGGACAGATAAGAGGCCCTAGAAATTTCAAAGTCATTACATCGATCCGAACATCTGGTAAACAGTTATATCCCAAAAATCTCTCCGCTCTTGGCCGAAATCGTCCCATGCCTCCCTTACCCCTCAGCCCCAACCGTTGAAGTGTGTATATCGGTACCAGTTCGAACAGAATTTTGTCTTGTTTGTGCTCCCCTGAAGATGAGGTGAAAGCCTTGAAACCGGTAGGGTTATACCGTTACAAAAAAGTGGAATAAACAGTGTTTGATAAAAATAAATTACAATACATACAGTGAATTGATTTTAATCTGGGTGAGATTGGTTCCAAACGAAAAAAAGTAATCTAAATATGGAAAACAAATATTTTTATCATTTACATAACTGATTCCTTTCAGTCGGTTAAATTCAAATAGATTTTTTAGATTTTTTTTTCTTAATTATATTTAAATCATGTTTTAGCAAAACTGTCTCGAGTGCCTGTCTAGTAAGGAATATCTGTAATCAATTGCTTTTCATTCCTCACTGTGCAACCTACAACTAACGAGACATCTACTTAGTGAAGATTATTATTTCTGGAATAGAAATTCTGGGTTCAATATATTCAATACACGAAATAAACAAAAGAAGCACATTTAACTAGTTATAGACTATGTAAAGTTCTAGCTGTAAAAGTTAATAAGCAGAATAATTGCAGCTATTTATGGAGAATGTAAGCTTTGTATTATGTAAAAATATTTAAGCGTGTATGTGAATAGAAATACGTAAAAAACACTGAGATACCTAATGTACGAGTATTTGAGAAAAGTGATTTAATTGGTGTTAACAGCATGTTCATGAGTTCTGTTATCTGGGCGGTATGAGGTGTCAAAGGGATATTGAATGAAGGGTAGCGACAGGGACTAAGGTAAAAGGAGCATTTAATGTAATATACATTAACAGCGCAATATCAACAATAGCAAAAATTACAATACATAATAGTGTGTTGGTGCCCATCTTGACGTATAGAAGTGACATTTAGACTTAGCAGAAGATAAAAGTAAGATTAATACTGTAGAGAAACATGCACTCAGGAATATTTGTGGAGTGTCAATGTATCAAAGAACGCGGAATGAAGACATCAGAAATGAATGCATGGATAAAATGGATGTTTTAAGTAAGATGAAAAAAGGAGCTTTACGATGGTATGGACATGTGGAGAGAATGAATGGCTATGTGAGTATACAAGTCAGAAGTACAAGGTGACAAATTGTGAAGGTTTAACACAAAATAAAGTAAAAATAACACAGTATTGTTTTTTTTAATTTATCAACTATAGCTTACAATGAAAAATAAATAGTATTAAAGGATAATTGTTTATAGTTAAGGCATTAACGTTGTGGAGGTTTAAAGACATTGTAATTTATTTTTATCAAACACTGTTTATTCCAATTTTTGTGACGGTATAACCCTACCGGTTTCAAGGCTTTTCACCTCATCTTCAGGGGAGCACAAACAAGACTCTGAAGATGGGGTGAAGGCAGGCTCCCCTGAAGATGAGGTGAAAGCCTTGAAACCGGTAGGGTTATACCGTCACAAAAAAGTGGAATAAACAGTGTTTAATAAAAATAAATTACAATAAAGGATAATTAATTTATTTGCAACACATCAGTGGCAATGTCAGCAGCTCTGTCAGCAAAGTCAAGCAGCAGTTCCGGAATTGTTCGAGCATCAGGTGAAGAGTCCAACAATGCTAGAAAAAAATAAATGTTTAAACTTACAATAAGATTATACTTATAGTTAAAATCCAGCCCTAGCTTTGCGGATTCCATTCTACTTGACATGTAATTTTTTTTAAAAAGAACTTTCACTCCGGACATGCACCTTCAGACACATTCACTACCCCCCAAATACTAGCAAGTGTCTCTATGGTAAAACTATTTTTTAACTATTAGTGCCTGTATTCATGTATAGGTAATGAAAATTAAAATTTTCTACTATTTACTCAAAAGACACACTAATTCGAAATTGCGTGATCAGCCATATGTAATAAATTTTATTGGGGATAGTCGATTATAGTTCGGAAATTCTAGGATGAGTCCTGTGACAGCTCACAAATTGGCCCCAATACAACCTTATGTAATGTATTTACCTAAATAACTTGCAATTTATTGGAATTGAGGCTTATATTAAAGTTGATAAAATAATTAAAATTACTGAACATCGTTACAAGGTTGTATTGGGGCCAATTTGTGGGCTGTCACAGAACTCATCCTAGAATTTCCGAACTATAGTATGCTTCTTTTAGTATAAAAATTTATGAAAAACATTAAAATTATTACAGACAATGTGAGTTTGTACGTTTAAATTTAAATCATATGCAGTTGTATGAAAAAATTTGGCTGTCAAATTTAATCAAGAGTTGTTACTTCACAAGCCAAAAATGAGTGTTTCTATGGGTATTTAAAATTGATTTTGCAAAGCTTTTATAAAAAAAAATGTCATGTTTCTAATTTACGGCATAATTTTTCTGTATATACATATACATATGTATGTACAAATTACCCTATTATATCATATATTGTCCACGTATGTCCGAGAGAAATTCGTCCACTTCTTAATGTGGCCGGGGGGGGGGCTATAATGGTTTATGTAAGTTACTGCAGCTCACCACGTTACATCATGTGGGTGAACCCTAGTAAGCATTATTATTTCAAAAGAAATATATCTTTCGTCAAATCACTTCAACTTCGTTATTTAAGCTAATATTTAAAATATATTTGCATATACTTTTGAATAAATATCTCACCAGAAAGCATTCCGCCCGGTGGGGGCGGTTTGAGTTTTCCAATAAGCTTAGGACACTTGATGTTCATCCCATTGACACAGCAATACTCCTTGCCCATGGTGAGTCCCGTGGACCTCCACTTGTCATCGCAGTTCTTCACAAACAGGTTGGCTTTCTCCTTGTGGCAGTCACGGTTGATGGAGGCACATACCAAGTTGCCTGACGTGGCAAGGTGGTGGACCATCTGAAATGGTTTCAATGGTCAATTTATTATGTTCAAACTACAGAGGTATAACAATTTTATATACTCACATAAAACAGTCCTTAACACTGTGTATGAAATATTAACACCATATGTTACATTGCGAGGACTTAGGGAGATTATCATTGAGGATTTCGATCAAAAAGATTATATAATGGTCAAATCTTTTGCCTCTGTAATACTCTGGAAAAAACTTCCGAGTTTGACGTGGAAACACATCACCTGGTGGATTTCAAAGCAGCATAAGATAGGATTAATATAAATATGCTGTATAATGCCACACAAGAGCTAATTATGGAAAATTGGACATCATGAATGTTTTACTTTCTATGACATATGGATGTAAAAGTTATATTCACTAAATTAAAAAAAATCAGGGTTACTTACAGTATCTAAACACTTGTTGGAACAAAGTTTATTCCCCTGAGTCCCACACGGCAGCATCGGGATCTCCAGTTCCTTAGACAGTGCAGGGTTTCCAACAGGCATCTCATTGCCATGGGTCAGATCGTCATCAAGAAATATCCCACAGGTGCAAGGAACATTCTACAATATTGCCAAAGAGAATATTATATAAAAATGGTAAAAGTTGACATTCTCGGCCTTGTTGGTAAGATGCTTGTCTTGCAACCCAAGGGTTGCGAGTTTGATTCATGTTAGTACCCAATTTTTTTAAAAAGGGTCCAAGTCAGCTTCTCACTTAAAAAAACCTAAACTAAAATCTTCCTGGTTGATTGGAAGATATTGCCACATGGCAATAAATCCACTAGGTTATATAACAGACGTGGGCAAATGCGGTTCTTCGTTGGGTTAAGTGCGGCTCCCAATGTCTCTTATAAAGATATAGATACTTTCTTTCCCCATTATACTTGTGTTTTCGCAATTTTCCTTTCTAAATGTTATAAGTTACAAGATGCGCGCATGTATGAATGCAACTGTCAAAGACAAAGGCAAGTATTGGTGTATACGTGTGTGCTGTGATTTCAATGTGTAGGGTGCGCGTGCATCTCCTGCCTCTTTATGTGTGCAAACCGTGTGTAAAATCAAACCGAAAAAAAAAACTAAGTTTGTAAAATCAAAACATCGTTTGCAGCTAACAAACGAGCATTTGACAGAATTGCTGCGAACGGCTGTAACAAATTTTACACCAAATTTGAGAGATTTAGCTAAAAGTGATAAATACACTTTATTTTATTATATTTTTATTAAATAAATTTTGAACTAATTATTTTGTGGTTTCTTTCTCATTTTAACATTTTATTATATGTGTATTTTTTATACTTTATATATAGCAATTAAGATTTGTGTAGAATATGTAATAAATTTGAATTAGTGTATTTAATACTATGTGAGAATGTGACTATGGTGCGGCTCTTTATATATATGAAAATCCAGAATGTGACTCTCATTGACCTCATGTATGCCCACCCCTGTTATATAATATAGTAGGTAGAGATGGCAGAGTCAATCTTTCCTATGACAACAATTCATTTACCTCCTCTATATCTTTACATAATTTAATTCCTTTTGTTTCTTATTTTTCACCTTTTCATGTTTCGGAATTTCATTCACTTTGTACAATCATATTTTTCTCTACCATAATGCCTACTATTTGTTTATTCAGATCTTCTTCATATATTTATTCAATATGTCCGTACCAACTCAGAACACTTTTTTTTACAGTACTTAATGGATTAGCTTTAAGTTTGCATCTATTCTTAATAATTACATTTCTTATCATGTCATACATCAACATACCACATATCTTCTCAGTGTATTCAATTCTACTCCATTAACCCTACAATGTGCGATTTTTTTTAATTTCAAAAATAAAAATATATTTATGCATTAAATATGTACTGGAACATGAAAAATACAATAAAACATATTTTTTTTGTTTTTATATAAGTATATTTAAAAACAAAAAAAGAGTATGGTTCATATAAGAATCACTGGGCATTTGAAAGTTAATTATATGATATTATATATTTTACTTCACTTATTTTACACATATGTACTAAATAATGAAAGAAAAAAAAATAAGATTACCTTGATCACCAATAATAAAGTAATTTGATTTCAAACTGGAACAAATCACAAAAGTCATCTACGCGCAACAAGTCAAACTTCAACTGCCAAATTGACCGGTAAAACAGTTTTCTATTTAACCTATGTGGTTTTAAAGTAATTAGTAACAGTGCGTGAGTCGTTGTTTATACCACTCAACACAAAAATATTTAGAAAAACTTTGGTTGATTCACATGTGCATCATTGTGCACTGTAGGGTTAATTCAACACCTTTCATTTATTCTCCATTGTCACATTTCACTCAAATACATCAATGTTGGCACTAATATTCCAATATTTAATATGAAAAACTTTATGGAACTTCATATTACAATATTTAATAATAAATTACTTTGTAAAAGGTAAAAAGATTTGTAATACCAAAGATAAGGGAGATAAACTTCATAAGAGTGGCGAATATGAAATATAATATACTGTCGAATGTACATACTACCTTGATCAAAAAGTTTTAGGACTTTATTCATAAAATCGAAAATACAAGTTTATTCATCAAAATCGATATGGTCCCCTTCAAAATACTCCCCATAGACTGCAACGCACTTACGCCAGTGCTTGATCCAATCCTCGAAACACCGCTGGTACTCAATTTTCGGTATGTCCATCAGAGCCGTTTTCGATTTTTTCATGACATCCTCTCGGGTGCTATAATGCGTTCTGCGAAGCGGTTTTTTAAGTCGGTTGAACAAGAAAAAGTCGCAGGGAGCCAGATCAAGTGAATTCAAAGGCTGCTGGATAGTAGTCGTGTTGTTTTTGGTAAAAAAACTCATGGAAATCATGTCTTTTGCGATTTCAATGCGGTCCTTTTTTTGCATAAAATTGAGGTCTTTCGGCACCAGTTTTGCAGCGACACGTCTGAGGCCCAAATCACTAACCAAAATGTCTTGAGCGGATTCATAAGCGATGTTCAAGTCCTCTGCCAGCTCTCTGATGGTCAATTTGCGGTTTTAAGCCAACATTTCTTTGATTTTATCGATGTTTTCATCAGTTTTCGACTGCCATTGCGTCCGTCATCCTCGACCGACTCGTGACCACTTCTGAAGCGTTTGTGCCACCGAAAAACACTTCTCCAACATTTCCAAGGTCTGCGGACCGTTGATCCGTTTTTCACACAAAATTTAATGCACAGTTGATGCCATTTTCAAACTTGTAAAAAATCGAAAACACGCACAAAGGTAGATGTACTCAGTACAGTGTAACTTATACAAATGTCAAGCTATGATGCTGAAATTTGGAGGGAAGTGTCAATGATAGATGTGGTAACCTAACAAAAAAAAAATAATTCCAATCGGGTGACTGACAGCGCCACACGGTGGCCGTTCCTAAAACTTTTTGATCAAGGTAGTATATTTGATTGACACAGGATATTGGCACTCAACTAAAAACATAAGTGTTGTCTATCTGATAACAGCTTTTCAGAAATTTCAAACCATATAAAATTTTTCATTTAAGTCAAAGTGACCGCACACTCTTCCGATGAAACATGACATCAATTGGACCTAAGCAATGCTCTCGTAACAAACTAAGATCATTCCGCCTGAAGACAGCCTCGAGATAAGACGAAGAAACACGGAATAAATATGAAATTTTCTCTAATCTAAAAATGAAGTAACTTACCTTCTTAAATGGTATGTTTAACGCAAGTCCATTACTTCTCAATTTTGATATCCTGCTTAAAATATCATTTCCTTGAGATAAAATACACTGACTATTACATAAATTAAAAACAATTAAGATAAGAATGCTTAAGCAAGTACTTTTTAGATCCATATTCTGATACCACTACTTATCCTTATATTTTTATACTGAAATAAAATATAAATATTTCCTTTATATATAAACTGTGAATGCTGACTGAGATACAAAGTATACTAGATAAGCGGAAAATAATTATAACTAAAAAGCAGAAACGTTTTCATTTTAGCAACAATAATATTTGTTGATCGACAAAATGACTAATTACTAAACAAAGCAAAATAAATCACGAACTGAAGAAATGTTGCGTTTCTTTTGAAGAATTTGTTTCCTTTTTTATCTAACTTCAGTTCTTGCATTTTTTAAGTTTCTTCTTTTACATGGTTTCTTATACTAAAGAAAATGTAGCATGGTCCCTGTGACGTTTCAAAAATTTGCCCCAATACAATCTTGTAACGACGTTCAGTAATTTTAATTATTTTATCAACTTTAATATAATCCTCAATTTTAATAAATAGCAAGTTATTTAGGTAAATACGAGGCGTATCCAGAAAGTAAATTTTGTTTAAATAAAAAAAATTGTAACCTAAAAAAATTCAGTACACTTACATTCTGGATATGCCTCGTACATTACATAAAACTAACAATAATGACAAATTAATACATCTTGTTACAAATTAGCAAAAATATGTCAGTTTGTTAAAATCAAATATTTGGAAACATTCGTCAAAAGTCACTACGTTAGTCTGCATTGGCTAGGGATGGGGTATACGATAATTGGATTTTCGATTTTTTTATACATAAAATTAAATGTTCGTAATTAGTATTAATTCATAGTGGATCTTGGCCTATTTAAAGATAGATACAAATCATACAATACATTAGAAAGTCAGTATAATGAAAATTAGGAATTAAAACGTCAGTTTAGAGAAAACCAATTTTTCGATTTATGAAAAAACTATTCGATTTGTAAAAAAACCATTTTACCCCATCCCTTTGAGACATGACATTTCAAACATCAAGGGACCATGCTACATTTTCTTGAGTATAGTCAGTTTCACAGTCGGATGTTCAGATTTTTCATCTTTGATACAACTTCAGGAGTAGCTTGATGAATCTCCTCCAGTCCTCCCAGAAATTAATATACAGCGGAATCTCGCATTTCGTACAATTACTTCCAGTTGGCTGTTCAAATTGCAATTTGTACGAATGCTGAATTGATTTTTCCAGAAATAATAATGTAAGTTGAATTAATCTATTCCAGACCCCCCAGATGATTGGTTTTTCAAACCTTTATAATAAATAATACTTGATGCATAAAATCATACATTAACTATTTTTTTCATTTAAGGCTTCTTACAAATCCTGGTTTGGAATTGGTGGAACAAATTTGGTAGAAATTGTCGAAAAGCAATAAACCCGCCAAATCATACTGTATAAAATAAAGCCCTTTTCAAAAAAAATCAAATACCAATAGAAATCAAATCTACAACCCACGGGTTGCAAAATGTAAATCTTTCCAACTAGGCCACAACGTAGGTCATCAGTATCAAATGTCATTGATAAAACCATCTTTTAGATTGATTCGGGTAAATTAAAAGATAGGAATGGGAAAAGAAACAAAATTTCGTAACATTTTTCTCATGTTTAATGTAATGGACATTGAATTCAACAAACAGAATCAACATGGAACAGTTTACACGCCATACACACAAAAATAAATAAATCTTTCTATTTATATATCTACAATATTTATTTTTACAAAATGACATTCATTTCAATGGTTTATATAATGTATCACCTGCAATCTTGAAGATTTACATACATAAAAATTATTGATCTCAAAGACAAAAATTCATTTTTCATTACAAACGGATCATCTACATCTGGGGTGACCAACATTTTTGGGGTGCATGCCAAAACTGGTATTGGGTAAAGGCTCACGGGCCACATGTGTATTTTTTTTAAATTAATAGGCATATCAAAATTTGAATTCCTTAAAACTAGGTGTCGTGCACCAATTGGTTCCGATTTATATAGCGCAATTGTTTTCATAACCATATCATTCCAAGAGCACTATGGCAAGTATACCCTTGGCTTGTTAATAGGCTGCTACAAAGCGACACCATATTTCAGGTATACTTGATCTTACCAGTTTGGAATCACAGTGGAAAAAATTATTACACCACCAAGAATTGAATCCTAGACCCTTGATTCGTAAGCCAAACGACTTAACCAATGAACTATGAGGAACAACAAATTCTTATTTTGATTTTTTTATTGAATATAAATACAATTCACTTTATGAGTGTCATATTTAATAAATAAATAAATATTAGTATTATTTTGGTTCCCCATTACAAGTAAAAAATAAATATGTACCTATATTGTTTTTTTTTTATATTTTTGTCCATATATAATATTATATTACTATCATTTTGGGTCACATTTAAATAAAACTTTTATATTTTGATACATTATTTTTCGTTTAGGAAAACTCGAGTGTCCCAATTATTGAAAAAAACTGTTTTATGTTTTCTTTCATGATTTATAAAAAACAGTTTGCGGGCTGCACAAAACATCCAAGCGGGCTGCAGGTTGGCCATACCTGATCTACATATAAAAATGACTTTTGTTCTCATCTCTATCTCCAGTAAATTAGTGATTCTGCAGAAGATACATTATATGTGTTCACTTCCAAAATGGTGTCAATGGAATAATATTTAAATGCAGAATAAGGCATTAAATGGAGAATTAATATCGTCATGTTAGAGGCCAACAAGGTCACGATTGAAATGGCCAATTTGAGGATCGAAAATTTTAACACATTCACTACCAATGCTATATCTTGTGGTGTAAGGTGCACACTAAAGGCCACCTACACGATATAGCGTAGCGAGTTAATAGTAGCTTGTATATCCCTGGTGTAGCCCCAGCCACATTGGGAAGTGGACATATAGTATTTCTAGCAGCCATATGTGTCTATATATATACGAGGGCGGTCCGATAAGTACTTAGCCTCACCGCCCGACGGCACCACTATCGCAAGAGTAATTTTTTATCGCGTAGTACATTCTCGTTGACAGCTACTGTCAAAATTTCAGCCGAATCGGACGCATAGTTTTGTTTTGACCGCGTGTGGAAGCGAGTGTGTCCGCGGATTTGATAAAATGGGAAAAGAGCAATATCGGTCGGTGATTCGATTCTTGTTTTTGAAAGGGAAATCGCGCAGCGAAATCAAAGAACGCTTGGATGCTGTGTACGGTGACTCTTCTCCTTCGATGGCGACCGTCAAAAATTGGTTTAAAGAGTTTCAACGTGGTCGCACGTCGGTTTTTGATGAGCCACGCCCAGGTGCCCCGAAAACGGCTACCACGGAGGATAACGTGACAAAAATCCACGATCTTGTATTGGCAGATCGCCGATTGAAGCCGCGTTAGCTCACTCCGGACAACAAGCGCAACCGCGAGACCACTTCAGAGCAGTGTTTGACGATGTTTAAGCGCAATCCGAAGGAGTTTTTGCGTCGTTTCGTGACCATCAACGAAACATGGATACACTGGTACACACCCGAGACCAAGGAACAGTCGAAACAGTGGACTTCACCCGGCGAACGTGCTCCGAAGAAGGCGAAGACTGTCCTATCGGCCGGAAAGGTGATGCCCACCGTTTTCTGGGATTCAAAAGATGTGATCTACATCGACTTCCTGGAGAAGGGCAAAACGGTCACAGGGCTCTACTATGCCGAATTATTGGGCCGATTCGATGCCGAATTCCAGAAAAAACCGCCCCATTTGGCGAAGAAAAAAGTGCTCTTGCATCATGACAACGCACCGCATCACACCTCCGCCGTCGCCACGGCCAAATTGGTAGAATTAGGCTACGAACTGCTGCCCCATCCACCGTATTCTCCGGATTTGGCCCCGTGCGACTTCTTTTTGTTTCCAAATTTGAAAAAGTCACTCGCCGGGCAGAAATTTGAGTCGAATGAGGAGGTTATCGCCGCCACGGAGGCCTACTTTGCAGACCTCCAGAAAACGTATTTTTCAGACGGGTTAAAGAAATTGGAGCATCACTGAGTCAAGTGTATCGAACTCAAAGGAGATTATGTTGAGAAATAAATCGCCACTTTTCCAAAATTTTTGTTATTCTTTTGTAGGCTAAGTACTTATCGGACCACCCTCGTATATATATATGATTATTTTACACTGTTTTGTTTTTTACAAAAAAATATAGAAAAAACTAGAAACATGACAATACTTTTTTTATTAGTAATAGTTTTACAAAATCAATATGAATAATCAATAATCAAATTTCTATTACTTATCAACATACTAATTTGGGCACACTTTAGCTTGTGACGTAACAACTCCAAAAGAAACATAACATATGTATTTCTTCATACAACCAAATACATTTTTGAACATACAAAGTTCGTGTTGTAATTGTTTTTACATTTTTCGTTCCTTTTACATTTGTTTCATCATTAGTTGGCTATCACCAATAAAGTTCATTGCACATCAGAACCGGGACAATGCTGGGGCAACCGGGGTACTGGACCTAGGCGCGATATCTGAAGGGTGCCACAATCGATCAGCAAAAAAGGAAAATAGCAAAAATAATGAAAAATAACCAATTACTTAAAATAACCACGTACGTTATCAATGTTCGTGACTTGTGAAATAAGTTTTTGTCAATTAATAATAATCTATACTTTTTTAGATATAGTTATGGATAAGAGAGATTGTCAGTTATGGGTATTTCCTCTATTGAGCATTTGATTTTGAACAAAATCTATTTTTTATTTAACCCGACAAGTTTATTGCCACGTGGCAATCTATTCAGAAAGATGTTTTAATGAGTCCTAAGTAAAAACCAGACTGGAATCCCTTTTTTTTAAATATGGGTTCCAGCGGGGATCGAATCCGCAACCTCCACGGAGGTCGTCTTAATTTAAATTTATTAATTTTGATTCAGTTATTGATGGCTGCAATACAAGCTAGAAAAATAGAGTTATAAATGTTTAACATTTTAATATTCATCCATTGATTTATATTGTGGGTTTTCGTACATCCTAAATTTTCTCATTTTAAGTATGAGAGGGATGATTTTTTAGATTTTAAAATAAAGAGAAAATATTACATTATTTTATCTGTTTCTGAAAGGGCTGAGAGAAAAATTGGCACCTTATTGTGGCGACGTGTTTATAAATGGATGTCTCAGACATCAAGATATCTCGTTCCGGCTTTGTTGCACATAACCGATCATATGACATCGAATGGGTGAGTTTTGTTCAGTAAATGAGTATTCAAAAACATTCATTATGTATATATAAAATAATAAACCAATACAGGCACTAATAGCTAAAATAACATTTTGGCCACGAGGGTACTAGGCTACAATCAGGTCAGCAGTGAATGAGTAAATGCAATGATTTTGTACATAACATAAAACAATCAATATCTGTTTGGCATTTGGAGTTTACAAAGGAGAAAATCCAGATTGATTTGTGATACGTAAGCAGTGTTATACAATAGAAAAAAAACTGTGTAAGATGAACCCAACACAATAACAAAGTAAAGTCACATAATTTACTAGATTCATCTTGGCAAGAATGACTTCTTCACTTTTCTCTTGTAAGTAGTCGAAGTAAAAAGAAAGTCTATACAATGCCCATATTGATTGCCCAATCCATAAAGTCTTGTTCTGCAGGATTTGTACAAATAATTTGTTGTAACTACTTCATTATTTAATAAAACATTACACCGGGTGGGCCTAGATGGAACGTGTAACAAGACAAGCTGAGTAAGTTCCTGACTATTGAAATAGCTGACAATCAAAATGTCGTGTTTTTTTATATTTTAATATTTTTGTGGAGACTGCTGCTGTTGAAAATTAAACAATAAATAAATCAGAGCACAGACATACCAAAACCTAAAAATACAGAAGATAAACCTAGAGAGAACTACAAAATGATGATAAAATTATCATATGTTCCATTAGGAAGGCAATAAAAATGAATTTCATTTATGTATCAAAATTTTTTTTTAGAAATAGTGTTGCCATTTTTTTATTAAATATCTTGACAATCTACATTAAATATATTACGAGCAAATGAAAATCAATAATTTTTTAAAAATTATGAATTTCAATAATTACAATATATTTATTCTTAATCTATAATATATCGCTTTAATAGCAAAATCTATGACGAATACTAATCTTTTAAAAGAGACGCAAATATAAAGGCATAGGTTATGCATCTAAGTGGCAGAGAAAAATATTTCAAAAACACTCTAAACCCATATATGCCTAGTATAATAAAAACTAAATATTTTTTATGAATACATACATACAAGATTCTACCCAAAAATTCTGAGAATTTGAATAGCATAACTGGTTGGAACACAGCCTTTCGCTGCTAAAATAAAAACAAGGTCTCAAATCCAGTCTCGCATTGTGTGATATGCATACCCAGGCTGGGTCGCAGTGGCACAAATGTGCCCACAGTGCGGGAAGGGTGCGGATTTAGGATTGGACTTTTAAACCAGTGCTTCCCAAATTGGGGGCCGCGAGATTTCTCGTGGGGGTCGTGAAAATATTCAGTACAAATATTCATGTGAGTATTAAATTGTTTCATGTGAGTAGTTTTTATTTAAAAAAAAGTTTTTAAGCAAGTTCCTATAATTTTGTGTTGAATATAAATATGTGTATTTTAATTGTAATAATTATTGCCAAATAAATCTTCAACTATAAAAAAAAATGGTTTTTTGGGAGGGGGGGGGGGGGCAGGAATTAATTACTTCAGATTTAGGGGGCCGTTACATGAAAGTAATTGGGAAGCACTGTTTTAAACCACCACAATCATACTTGTCAGCGACAAAAACAATCTAGAATCAGCACAAGACAAGTTGCATTTTTTATTTATTTATATTTGTTATGCCACATTTTAATGAATGAGTGATTTTTCTTTTACTAGTCCGTTTTGACCTTCTCACAAATATACACAATTCTTTTATAAATGCTATTTGATACTGAATTTTCACCAATGTGGTAACATCAAGTAGAAAAAACTATATGAAATTGAATATGTAGTTGGTGTTTTTGTATTTCCTGATTAAAACGGTATGTTATTGAGCAAAGCTCATTTTCAGAATCTTCATTAAATTTTGCTTAAAGGTCATCAAATTGTTGCAAAAACTCATAAATGTTATAAAAATGGAATGAATGAATGTAGACAAAAAACAGCACTAGAGAATGTCACAAAGATGCATGAGGATATCTTTGCAGATTGTAGGGAAACTATTTTTACGTTTGTGAGATTTTGAACATAGATTACTGCTGCTGATATCACTTGTTGTTCAGCAGTCCCTGGCTTTCAAAAATACAGTAGTCATTATGCATCCCTAGTATTTGTCTATCAAATTCTCTTGTAACTTGTCTCATTCCCCACTATGAAGTTTTGGCTAAAGAAGTGTCATTTCATCACCACTGCGATAATCAGAACGCATATTGTACGAGATGCTCAATACAGTTACACTTCTAAAAATGTATGGTTCATGGAAACCTGGGATTTGTTTACACACCCAAGGAGGTTACTTTCTGCTCAAGGTTCCTATTGTATTGATCATAAGCATTTGAGATGTGAATACACAGAAGAATGCTAAGGATTCTTTGGAATGAGTAACTGAACCAAGATCTCACGAGAACCAAACGAATCATTTAGTTAGTTAGCACAAACATTAAAGAACTATTTGGAGCAGGTCACTTGTATAGTAAGTATAGCCACCTATATCTCATAAAGAAAGGGACGATCGAGTGTTGAATAGGTAGCAGGAGACAGATATCTTGTCCTCACATCAGAGTCTAGACTGGTGGTGTATAGTCTTTAACAATTATTTCATATGGCTCAAAATAGAAAGCATTAGACAACTTGAAAGAACTGATGTGGCAAATAAGAAGACAAAACTTTCTAGTAAAATTTGTAGAAATTTTGGGTGGAACCTCATATTATATATTCGAAATAAATTATACTTTTATATATTCATTTTGACAATTCCTAGATGTAATATGTTTAAATGCATTTTTATAGCCTCAAGTCAAAAAGACAAACTAGCATGTATTACTTAAAAATACAAATTCAACATATTTTATCAATTAATCTTGAAAAATGTAACAAAAAAAATATGGAAAGTAAATGACAGAATAGAATCAATGCTAAAGTTTCATCCCTTTAAAAATAATTTCGTGTCAATACACATACATGGTTTGTGCAGTTATACAATTATATGTAGGAACTGTCAATTTATTCAAGTCACAATATCACATAATATCAGCTAGGATAATTTTGAAGTCATATAATATCTAAATATAAAAATAATAATCGATGCAAAGTCGTATGAAAATTATATTCACTTTGTATATTGTGTACGGCTTAGTTTGTGACTAGAATGCCTGCCATAGTAGTCTTACTTTTAGATGCGGTCATATTAGACACGGACAGATTTAGTGAATGTACTCAGTCTGGTTTATGTCTAATGTGTAAATATAACGAGACTACCTCTCGGTTACTTTATATAATTCAGTTGAGTAGTGCACTTTGTCTTTCGAGTAACTGTAAAATAGTGCCATTACTACTTTTCACTAATACAGTTAAGTAGCATGCTACTTTAGATTGAAAAGTAGTTGATCACTGCTACTCTTTCAAAGTAGCTTTAATAACACTAAGTAAATTATATTTTACTAAGTAAATCATGACTTGAAAACGTTTAAAAATTCTGTACTTTTTTTCTTTACAACAGTTATTTCCTTGATGATATATATTTTTTTCTTTACAAGTTATTTCCTTGATGATGATATATTGATATATCGATTTTAAACTCCACTTTTAGACGTCATACAAGATTAAGAGTAAACCTCGTGGAGTAGTTGGCAAGTTACTTGTCTTTCGCCACGGGTTTGATTCTAGATGGTACCTTAAAATAGGATGTCTGGTTGAGTTTTTCTAAAAGGTGGTATCTAGACAAACTTTCAGAACACGGTAGTTTACAAATATGTACAACAGAAAACAGAGTTACATGTTTACTTCTGTGGAGTTCTAAATTCGAAGGTTTGACTCATATGATCGAAGACAATATTCTCTCCGAGTCCGTTTTATCAACATATGACCAGAGCGATATTTTCTGCATGACCAGTGTGATATTTTCAGGAGCTAATCTAATTGAATGATGAATAAAAAAAAACCGCCCGAATTTATTCAATGGTACTTATAATATACTATTCTTAACACGTTCAGTGCTGAAAACACCTTAATAAAATTTTACTGCGTGCTCAAAATGACCATTACTGTTTAAATCTGAATTTCTTTAGATTTATTAAAAAACCAAGTGTGCCTGGATTGGAATGGCCTTACCGGCACTGATAGGAGTTAATAAGGGTATATGACAATGAATTATACCTGCTCTCACTTTTTACTATTTTTTTTTAAATCTTAAATATGGACAAATTGTTTAACACCGCTGTGATTAAAAAAAAATTATGCAGCAGTTAAAATGTTGACTGTCGATTGCACGTTTATGCGTAATGAGAGGAGAGCGCTGGGTGCCGATCACGCACTTACGCGTAATATCAGTATGTCACTTCTATTGGTCAGTCTGCCGCCAGCAACCGTCGTAGTGAGTTGTTTGTGCATCTGCACTCAACGTGTTAACGTGTGTACATGACATTTATTTTACAAAAAGGATTTTATTGATAATTATAATTACGGAATTCCACAAAGGATTGACAGTTCAACTTGAAAATTACACTAAGAAGAATTAATCTGTCCAGATTAATAATATCAGTGATACTTTTTATTATTTTGAATAAGTAAAATTAAAAAATTAGAACAATTATTAATATATGAATTACACATATACATGTGTGATTACAAAACATTTCATTTGGCAAACTGAAATGTGATGTTATCTGAAAAATCAAAAATTACATAATTAATTCTATATCAAAAAGAAAAATTATATCATATTGCTGTAAGCCAAATGGTATTTGTTTTAGAAAATAAATGCATTTTTGGGAAAGAATTTATTATATTATATTGTTGAATTATTTTTTATGTTTACATAATTAGAAAAGATCATTAAAAATTGGAGTATGTCATTATCATTGTTGCTTAAAGTTATATAAAATATATTTGAATCCTTAAGAGTTAATTTGAACTTTATGTAGAAAATCAAAAGGCCATCAAAACATTTTTGTATATAACATGAAAAATTAACGTTGACAAAAATTGAATTATGCAACATTTCAATAATGGAGAACAAAAGACTATTAATATAAAGAAAATATTGCGTCAAATTCCTCGCTTGGAAAGATAATGAAATGAAATTTACACACTCAATTTTTATTTCAAACGCCTATCCTACACTATACCGATGCTACGATAGGGAGATTCGCAATTGAGGTTACAATTGATTTGTTTCCGGGTCGTACCCGTAAATCCACGATTTATCAGCATGTGATGCTCGAGGTAAGGCTTGGGTAATTTTCAGTGTGAGAGGGAAAATATTCGACATGACAGAGAAGTTTTAAGCCTTATCACTTTATATGTTGACACTGATAGAATCGACTTTCAGCAGTGCTTCCGTAAATAAAATCGTACTGAGATTGTAGCATAAATGCAACAGGGGACTATTATACTTCAAGCCATGAAAGCTATTAATTATTTTGGTAAGTTGTTAATTTTTTGTGCACATAATTCAGTAACTTATGGGTAGCCATCTTAGTACGTCCATCATTGGACTTATAAAGACATGATGTTGATGATACTATTGAATTATATTTCATCACTCTGAGACAAAGGTAC
This sequence comes from Odontocerum albicorne, assembly GCA_949825065.1. NCBI lineage: Eukaryota > Metazoa > Arthropoda > Insecta > Trichoptera > Odontoceridae > Odontocerum > Odontocerum albicorne. The sequence goes on along the minus strand of OX463860.1, from coordinate 20,699,759 downwards.
AAGAAAGAACTCAACACTGTATCTGAACATAGTGTAGCAAAAAATATTGCTAATCTGCGCTGAATTGAATATAAAATTGCTTTGCATCTTAAGCTGGACATGGCCCCTGCAAAAAGGGCTCTGTTCAGTAATCTGGTGGGATGTAGGAGGGTGAAGGGAAGTTAAGATGGCTGAATAGCGTGATGCAGTACTGTCACACTCAGGGTATAACCGACTGGAGGAAGTATGCTGCTGACAGAGAATTCCGCATGCAGCCATGACCCATTCCGAATTGTAATGTTAATGTTATTTTTTTTTTATTTTCAAAGTATGCAAAGTGTAAAATATTTTTTTTTACCACTGTAAATCTTATTCTTAATCACTATATAACCTAATTTTTTCAAATGGATTGCTTACCAAAGGATCACTGGGACATTGTACAAAAATCGACTAAATTGATTACAAAAAAATTCCCCTTAAAAAATTATCAAAATGTTCAATTTTTAAATGTAAAATCACAATTACAGAAATCGAATATTGAATGTTTCTTTAGTGGCATAAAAAATGTATTATTATTACTTTATAAATTTCATGTTTTAGAGTAGGATTTATTCTAAACTAAAAACTATGTTTATTTCCAAGAATAATATAAATACTTTAAATATTCTCATTGTAAATTGCAACCTTAGCAAATAAATTACTTATCACAACTCAATTGCTCTATTCTGCAGCTGTAATACCTGTAGAAATTTCTATTCGCATATATTATTTAACTCTTATTCTATTGACATAATTTTTTGTACATTTTGAGGTTTATACTTCTTAAAAGGCAAAAAACTGATTATTATTCTGTACCTCACAAACAAAAGTGTTCATTTTCAATTATTTGTGATTACCAATTGTAATGACGACCTTTGAGGTCTAATTAGTATGATGCTAGACCACCCGGGGTCCGATTCCCGATGATACTCGAAAAAAATAAAAAAAGGGTTTTAGTCTGATAGTAATACTCGCACTCTAGATGAGTAATATTGTCAACATGCGCGATGATAAACCACAAATTGTGTATCCACACTAGTGGTTCTAAATCTGAAGACTTAATTAATAGAACCTAAGACAAAGTTGTCTGCCAGCCTTCATCAATGTGTACAAAACATGAATTCCAATACGTTATATCCAATACGTAGGATACCATATGAATTAATAAAAAAAAACCCTAATTTATCCAACTCTGTGGAATATCATTTTACTATAAACATATATTATACTGTGAGTTAAGTGTCAGTGCAATACATGATTTTATTGAGGACTGTTTTTGCAGGTCGACATATGTACTTTGAACTAATATTTGTGGATGCCTGGCCTAGACATTCGTACGCTTCCTTAGCACCCAAGTCTCCCAGGTGTGAAAGGTATTTTTTCATCTGAAATTACTGTTGTCCTAGCCCTTAACAGTTGCCTTACATAAATTCTTGAAACGCTCTTGGTGTAAAAGGTGTTACAAAATAACATTTTAAAAAGTTGTTTTGTTTTTAGACATTAATATTGATAGAAATTATGTTACAGTTGTAACATTTACATGCCAAAATTAACCTTGCAAGCCATCGAGAAGAAACAAGATCAAATTGAATAGTTTTATATAAAATGCAGTTTTATGTATAGCAATGCGTACTTGAGATAATATATATTTTTGCTGTAAAAAGTCAGCCGAATTCACATTTTAGATATTGTAATGTACAACAAATCACTTTTAAAAGAATCAATGTTAGGACAGCACAGAAATCGAATTACAGAAAAACATTTAAAAGGAACAATGGATATCAGAATACCATACATGGGGTGATGCATAAGAAACTTACTGATAACCACCATTCCTGAAACCCTCTGGAAAGTTGGAAAACAGTTGCAAGTTTACATCTTGGACGAAGCCGAGTCCAATGTGGGAACAAGCCAAGCATCTTAAAACATGTTATATTTAGCTTTTTTGAACACATTAAGATTTCTGATACTTTTGCTACTGAGGTACAGAATTTAAAAAAATCATTTTACATTGTTAGGCATATATGGGTTAAAGTGTGTATAAAAATTCTGAGATTTCTTTGTACTTAATCTAGCAGTCAACAAAACGAAATTCGAAGAAAACACTTCAAATTTATATCTTAATAAATAATAATAAATAAATATTCATAAACAAAAACATTACGTTGAAAACAATACGAATTTAATTCTTAAATAAATCGTTAAAAATAAAAACGTAATAATATATTGTTTTAATAACTTAATAACCACGAAATAATTACATCAAATAACCCAATATTGGTTAAAAATCGAGGGAAATAGAAAAAATGGCATTTTAATGAATAACTTACACTTTTCCGAGATTACAAAGTTTATCAAACATTTGGCAAATTTGTTTTAATCTTTCAATCATTTTTTGTAAACATTAATTTGGCCTCACCTTCAAAAACAATCTTTTTCTCTTCTTCCACTTCGCAGTAGAATTTTACTCGAATAATTTTTCTCACGTCTACAAGTTCTACACTGATCGTCAGCTTTTCCCCGACAAAACATTGATTCGGAAACTTCATGGTTTGGGATATAACGACAGTACCCGGCCCTGGCAAATGTGTTCCTATCAAGCCGGCTACCAATCCATTGAGAAGTGCTCCGTGAACGATTGGCCTTTTACTTCCGTTGCTCAATTTGTGCAATGAATTGTGATCGTTCGTAAGATTTGAAAATGCATCAAGATCCTTTTGTGTCAACGTCTTTTGAATACGAATCTTGTCACCTGCCCGAAATGGCGTGCTCGTAAATGACGTTGTGTGAATTTTGCAAATCTTTTGATAGTTTTTATTGTTGACAATAAAGTAGGGGAACCGATTTGACAACATTTTTAACCTTAATTATAAATTGATTTGTATAAAAAACAAATTCAATATGAAAATTCCTAAGATTAATCAAAATATCACTGGATTTATTTGCAAGAAACTCTTCAATGAGTCCAGATAGTTAAAAATAAATTAAGTTAAAGATAACTTAACTTATATTCTTATAACTAGATATATCTCTTAGAGATAAGAGGTAGTTTACAAATAGATATAAACTATTTTCATTAATATTTAAAATATAATTATAATATTTTCACTCTGGCAAGGGTATTTCAGAAAACTTGTTTGTATTTTTATCAAGTTCTGAATATTTTTTGATCACGTTACTATCACAAACATCCTCTAAAAACACTGTAGCAAGATTCTTCAATCGAACATTCAACGAATCTCTGAATTGAATCATCAAAGATAACACTTGAGGTATGGTCACTGTTTCTTTTGGCACATAGTCTGAGAGATATATCAAGCTTGTGATGGCATTGAGTCTAGTCTCCTCATGGTTGGACGAGAGCTGCTTTATTACGAGGTTGATACCGTCGTTCTTGATGATGTATTGGGCATTTAGTGGATCTGAAATGACAATACTTTTTTAATGTGACATCAAAAAATTTGGTGCAAGACATGACATTCCAGGGGTCAACAAACTTGAAGCTGGAGGACATAACTTGAAATTTCATAATGAACAAATTTTATGAAAAATAAAAAAAAGCAGAACCAAAGTTTTATATTTAAAAGCATAAATTTAGAATATAAACATCTTAAAGTTCACTTGAGCGTTGAATCTATATATATACTCCTATATAAATATTTTTACAATATAAAACTATTAAATAAATACATACATAGCATCATGCCATTACTCTATTGGGGAGGCAGAGAACAGAACACGAGACTTTCCTATCTTGACACATATTCTTCGCCTCTTCTACATCTTCTCATACAACTTCTACGATTTCTTTGAATTAAATAAATAACCAAACTAATAAATTGTATTACACTTTCGTTGTATACAGTAAAACATGCTAAACAAGAAATCAAAAGATCAATCAAGCATAATTATGTTAGGTCCAGTTACAAGTCATACTATGTAAGCAAAGATTTATGGCCCTAGAAGTCAGCCTTGGACAAAATTAAATGACAAAAAAGTTTCAGTTTCTGGAATGGAAGCATTGAAATACTAACTCAAAAAAATTAAGAAAATGAATGAATTCATTCATACTTCAAATACAAAAAAGTTTACGTTGATATTCATCCAAACAAAAGAAGAATATTTTATTTAACTCTCTGAAGCTCAGTCCCGTGTGTACCGGACATATGCATCACAGAAATTAGGAATTTATTTTGTAAAACTGTTTGTTAAATTATTATTGTATTTTGTAATGTATCATCTATGTTTTACCATTGTTTGTGACTACATATCTGTACATATTGTAATAAAAAGTTCCTTATACGTGGCCTTCGCAAATAATCACTATTAATTATCGGACACCCCCTACGCGCGGAAAGCGTGTGGTATGCGTGACACTTGCAAGCCGTGATGCCATACACGGTCGAGTCAAGGGGTTTACACTATAAACGATGGGCATAAGGAACAAAAAACGGAAAAAATACATTCTCATCTGCTGGAATGTCTACTGTGTTTTTATTTCAACGAACTTCTACCTGCCACAGAGAAATCTCTTCACCCTGCTGTTCACCAAAAACGCAAGAAGCAAACTGGAATCTCTGAAGATTGAGCGACAGCCATCCACCTATTTTACATTCTTTGTACCGGTGCTGTACACCGTGTAATCATGTAACAACTTATGTATTGAGACCCGGTCCCAGTTGTGAGTCGCTAAATGGCACCAATATTCATAGTAGTGGCATCTAGCGACTTGATTAGAAGAATTTCATTGTTCATAGCAGAAACTCAACCTATTTAAAAAGTAGCTTATTTTGTATTTTCATTAAAAGAAAGTATCATTTCTATGTGGAAGTATCATTTCTATCTGGATATGTGAAAGTCTATTATGGTGTTCAATTCTTGTTTAAGTTTAAAGAGTGCTGACAAGGAATATTTTATTGAAAGAAATACATAAAACCTGTAGAACATGCAGTGTGCGCAAATCACAAAAAAGGAGTGAGGCTTGGTACATGTGCAAAAATCGTCGTGTGACTCCATAAAATGGGAATGCCGAGAACATTATAATACGAAATTAAATTATTGAGTGGCGGGGTACCTATTGGTAGGATGGGATAACATTTTCATTGAAGCTTTGAAGTTTTTTTAATAGAGACGTCATCTGTGTGTTTTTACTGGATGATGTTAATGTTAAAGCAGGAAGAAGGAATCTGGTGTCATGGGCAAGGATTTTTGAAATTGTCGTGAAAAGGTTGGTTTTCTTGGCAGGGTTCGCCTCGCTGCCTTTCTACAGAAAGAAGTAAAATATCTCTGTAATGGGAGAAAATTACGAACCTGGCTATAAAGATTATATTTCCATGCCATAAATTACGAACCTGGCTATAAAGATTATATTTCCATGCCATAAATTGTTGTTAAAAGAAAAGAGAAAAATTAATTGTTTTGAATAATTACATCAGGTTTCATTTGATTGAACCAAATATTATCATAATCAATTTCAGTAAGCCCTTAGAAGAAATCTATTTCTTTGAAAATAAACTAGGCACAGGTTTCGCCTGATTTGGGTCAGGGCTCAGTGTTAAATGCACTTAGTAAAAATATTCATAAGAATAACATTTCATCATTTAAATAAAAGGATTAAAACAATAATAATTTTACTCTCTGGAAGTACCTCTGCTCAGTTGCTTTAGTTTTAAACAATTTATACATACTTTCTGGAAGTACCTCTGCTCTGTTGCTTTAGTTTTAAACAATTTATACATACTCTCTGGAAGTACTTCTGCTCTGTTGCTTTAGTTTTAAACAATTTATACATACTCTCTGGAAGTACCTCTGCTCAGTTGCTTTAGTTTTAAACAATTTATACATACTTTCTGGAAGTACCTCTGCTCTGTTGCTTTAGTTTTAAACAATTTATACATACTCTCTGGAAGTACTTCTGCTCTGTTGCTTTAGTTTTAAAGAATTTATACATACTCTCTGGAAGTACCTCTGCTCTGTTGCTTTAGTTTTAAACAATTGATAAATAATGAAAACTAAAAATACCAAGACAAAGATTGCAGATCCCACAGCAAGCAAAATGAGTGAGAACTTCCTCTTGAGAAGACGCTAGCTGATGCAGGAATAAGTCAATCGCACTGGACTCTCTCAGGAATTCGTAGTTGATCGGGTCATATGCAAAGTTAGAAAGGTTTGCCAACACTTGGCATTTTGCATCTGGAACAATATTCGTATTGAACACTCATTATTTAGAAATACATACATACCATCCCTGTCGGGATAGGCAGAGGGCAGAGCATCAGACTTTCCTATCTCAACACACTTAGCCTTATCCACATCCATATACCTCATATACGAGGGTGGTTCAATAAGTACCCGTGTTAGGAATAAAGACGCCATTTTTTTCAAAAACAAATTATTTATTTTTCAACATAGTCCCCTTTTAGGGGTATATACTCTTCCCAACGTCCCTGCCATTTCTTTAACCCCTCCAAAAAATAGGAATTGTCGAGGCCTGCAAAATATGCCTGTCTCGACAATGACCTCTTCATTTGAGCAATTTTTTTTTCCTGCGAGCCATTTTTTCATGTTCAGGAATAAGAAGAAATCGCACGGAGCCAGGTCGGGCGAATAGGGGGAGTGCGGCAGCAATTCATAACGCAATTCATGCAGTTTGGCGGCGACAACTCCGAATGAATGTGCTGGTGCATTGTCGTGGTGAAACAGCACTTTCTTCTTCGCCAAATGGGGCAGTGTTTCCTTCAATTTCTTGTCAAAGCGGTCCAATAACTCACTGTAGTGTTGTCCAGTAATCATTTTTCCTTTTTCTAAGAAGTCCATGAGTATTACGCCCTTCGCATCCCAAAAAAATGTCAGCATAACTTTTCCGGCCGATGGGATCGTCTTCGCCATCTTTGGAGCAGATTCACCGGAAGTAACCCATTGTTTTGATTGTCGCTTGGTTTCTGGTGTATGATGATGAATTCAGGTCTCATCAACAGTGACAACTCGACACAAAAACTCCTTCGGATCTCGCTTAAATTGCTCCAAACACAGCTTCGAAGTCGAAAGCCGCTGGCACCCATCGGGCTGACAACTTTTTCATCGTCAACTTATTATGTAAAATATTAATTGCCGTTCTCGTCGACACACCTATGGCCTCTGCTACTTCGCACACTATCGATCGACGATCAGCGAGAATCATGTCGTGGACTTTTTCAATGATTTCCTCGGTAACCACATCTGCCGGACGTCCTGGGCGATCCTCATCAAAAACGGCTGTTCGACCACGTTTAAATTCGTTGAACCAATATCTAACTGTTGTCATTGATGGCAAAGGGTCCCCATATACAGGATCCAATTTCGCTTTTATCTCCTCACACGTTTTCCCATTCAAAAGCAAAAAGTGAATCACTGAACGATACTGACTTTTTCCATTTTAGCAAAAACTACGTTGCACTGCTTACTGGAATGGCTGTCAAATACAAAGCTATGAATCAGTGTTAAATTTTTTTTTGATGTCGTTTAACAGATGGCAGCACACGATGGTAACAGCAACTTGCCTTAGCAACGCCATCTGTCGTCAAACACGGGTACTTATTGAACCGCCCTCGTAACTTCTACGATTTATGACTTTCAACGTTTGCGTCTTTCAGAATGTCATTCACTTGATCCAATCATACTTTCTTTGGTCTTCTTCTCACATTTGCATGTTATCTGTTTTGTTTCTCCTTCATCATTCATTCCTTCCACATACCCAAACCATCTCAGCATGCTCTTCTTCATCTGATTCAACATATCAGCCTTAAGTTCACATTCTTTCCTTATCACTTCATTCTGTATTGTCATACATTGTCACTATGCAATAGTATCAAAGTGCGCATTTGTACAGCATTTATTCGGTTCCTTTTAGTCTATCTTCAGGTCCACGTTTCACTCCCATACAACGTTGCCACCAAAATACTATTGTGGACTATCATCATAGCAGATTCTGATACTGTCTGGTTCAAATATGTTTGAAATACATCTTATAAAATATCAAGTAAGTTATAAGTGGTAAGATGGCTGTCTTCCGACCCAGGGGTTACGAGTTTGATTCCTGTTGGTACATAATTTATTTGAAGGGTTTTAATCCAGTTTTATCTTAACGCCTTTATAACATCTTTCTGGTTCGTTGAGTGAGATTGCCCCATGGTAATAAGTCTGCCAGGTTGTATATTATACAATAAAAATGTAATACAATCATTTATTCACAGCCCTTTTATGCTAATTCTAACATATCATGTCATGTCTCTTTTAAGGCAGGCAGAGATGACAGATCTCATCTGAATCCAAACATATTGTCATATGTATTTTTGTTCCTCACATTTGTTCGAGTGAAAATGTCTTCTTTCAAATCATTATTTGGTATATTTACTCTTCATACATTTGATATATTTGTAAGCCTTCCTCAACTCATTCTTTCAATAAATCTTTCTCGAATCCATCGCAAAATTTCTTTATAGTATAAATCACAAAAATAAGTGAAAATTTTGTTTCTGTGCTTGATTTCACATCATTAACATTTCAGTTTTTACAGCATATCTATATAAAAATAAATAATAAAAACTTAACTCTATGTATATTATTATTTTGATAACCATTGTATTATATTGTTCATCAAAAATACTAGTTATGTTTAAATCATGAATTCTCGACCGACCCATTTCTAAATGAGCTAAATAAAACCAATGTGTCACTATTGATATTTCAACAAAAAAACGTAAATTAACTGAAGTTTCACAATAAAACAATTGAATTAACGTTTAATTACGTCTAAAAGTTAAAATTAAAGCTTTAAAATAAGGATCTTGCGGTAAATATAAAAATATTCGCTAGTCTAACCTTCTTGACTACAGCAATAACATTACAATGTCCATTACTTACCAAATGATTTAGTCTGAAGAAATTCTTCCACTAACAGATTTATAAATTGTTTCCTGTCGACACCGTCCTTTGGAGTACGTTTTTGTAGTTGATCTTTTCGACTAAACATCGAAAAAGAAACATTGGCTATTGGTAAACAATAAAATTATAAGCACACCCGTCAAACACATCGGACATTTTTCGGGAAATATTTCGCAGAATATTTATTAACCAATGGGCTTTCGGAATGTGCCCTGATGTCAAAGCTACCAACCTGAAGAGTTTTATTTTCTTCTTCTTCTTCTTGAATAATAGTCATGAACCATGGTCGTGATGGAGTATAAACTTTCTTTTATTTGAAGAGTTTTCGAACTAATTTAATAATATAGGTGTCCCAATAAAAGCGCCGGATTTAAATTGCTGGTTTGACGAGTTCTTGGGTCAGTTGGATCTTGCAGGCTAAACCTTTTGCGAGAATTCGCTCTAAGGTGATTCTTGAAACGTCTAATTCTTGTGAACGATGGCGAGCAACATTTGTCAAATTTGTTGTGAATTGTTCAGTAGTGTATAGCATAACACCATGGAAGATTATAGCGTTGAACAACGTGTGCAAATCATCAAAATTTATTTTCAAAATCAGTGCTCCGTTCGAGAAATTTTTATCCTCGCCACAACCGTCCGGCCGAGTCGACTATTCGACGTTTTTTTAACTGGTTCGATTAATAATCAGCCAACACCCGTACGTCACCGAAACGCGAGGTCTGCTGAAAACACCGCTGCTGCACGTGAGAATGTACGGGAAAACCCGAGGCAGTCAATTTATCGTCGTTCACAAGAACTTGGCCTTTCTGTGACTTCAACTTGGTGAATTTTGCGTCGGGACTTGGGTCTGCACCCGTATAAAATACAACTGACCCAGGAACTTATGGTAAACGACCATAGACAACGCCGTGTGTTCGCGCATTGGGCTCTGGAGCAGTTGGAAGCTGACCCAAATTTCGTCAAAAAAATCATCTTTAGCGACGAGGACCATTTTTGGATGAATGGATGTGTGAACAAGCAAAATTGTCGGATATGGGACGATACCAATCCACACGAGATATACCAGCACCAAATGCATCCCGAGAAAGTCACTGTTTGGTGCGGATTTTGGTCTGTCGGAATCATCGTTCCATACTTTTTCCAAAACGAAACTGGCATTGCCATAACCGCCAACGGCGAGCGCTACAGATCGATGATAAGCAGCTTCTTGTGGCCTAAACTGGATGATATGGATACCGACGACATGTGGTTCCAACAGAACGGCGCTACGTGCCACACAGCGTATGCCACGATGGACATTCTGCACGAGCGATTTGAGGGCATGGTTATCTCGCGCGGCGGCGACGTGAACTGGCCACCGAGATCGTGGGATTTAACGCCTTTAGACTTCTTCCTTTGGGGCTATCTTAAATCGCAGATCTATGCGTATAAACCGCAAACAATTGATGCCCTCAAAGTCAACATAACGAACGCCATCCACCAAATTCAGCCAGATTTATGTGACAAAGTCATCGAAAATTGGACCTCCCGAATACGTGCCACCAAGCAAAGCCGCGACGACATATTCCATACTTAATGCCATAAAATATTATTTAAAATAAAATAAAAAATTGAGTGGATATCTCACATACAACTTGTTTTATTTACATTAAAAAATTGAAAGACCCTGTATTATAAAACATGTCAAATTATTGTCACTAGTATTATTTGTATTTGTGTGTGTAAATTACATCGCATTTAGAAGCACATGCATTTGCACCTCAAGTTTAAAAGTGAATATATATCATTTGGCTATGGGAAAACAATCACAGAAGTCATATAACGCTGGGAGACAAACATTAATGCATAAATAGAATTTTGTTTTGGGTATTACATTTGTTTTTACTTAATAATTTTTTTTTCGGTTTTTTATTAATCATTTTTGTTTCATTTCTAAAATTTTAAATACTTCTGTATTTTTAAAGATTGAAATGATAAAAATAAATAAGTATCGTTTGCACTGCCTATCTTCTCTTAAATATTTGCGGCCATATGACTAAAACTAAAAGTTGAATGTGGCCCGTAAGTCTGAAAAGGTTGCCGATCCCTGTTCTAGAATAAACATTAATTTTTATTTTCTAAATATATTATGTCTTACATGTAGAAAATGGTTCCTTCTCCTGTTCTGTACTGGTAAGACTTTGCGTGATCGCGTAAGGAACACCACAATCCGAGAGGTCTGTGAGGTCCAAGATGTGATCCGATGGGGACGACAGCGTCGACGATACTGGTATCAACAAGTACAGAGAATGAATTCCATACATAGTTCTGCGTGGGGGGCTGGATGGACGGCGTCCACCAGGGAGACCCCCGAAACGATGGAGAGATAGCTGGAGCTCAGCATCACAGGAGGACAATCCTGTAGTAACAGATTCTTGAGTCTACGGAAAGTTGAAGAAGATGTAGAATATAATATAACGTTATACTAGCTGGAAGCCCGTCCAAGTACGCGTGGAAACAATAACGAAATGCTTATTAATTGTTAACATGAATAAAAATATATAAATGCTGAATTGAACATTTTTTGGCAAAAATCGAATCGGTTTTCTTTCAGTTATTTTCTTTAACTGGGGACAGGATAAATTTTATTTTTTACGCTTTGTTTGGCAAAGTATATCTAGTTAGCCAGTCATGTTGAGTTACACTTTCATTCAGATCAATTTTTCCCAAACTTTTTCAGACTACCGCTCTCTCTTTAGAGCATGTATTTCATCAGCCCTCCTCCTCTCCAACCTTTTTGGTAAAACATTTGATTTCAGACCCGGAGTTTAAGATTTGATTTCAAATAAAACCCAAAAAAAGTTTCCAGTCTAGTTTTCACATACTCGTACATAATTTAAATATTTTCTGGCTGGAAGAAATTACTGCATGGCAACAAATCAGGTTTTGGTCTATACAAAAGTGTAAAACAATGAATTTAATTCAGGTTGTACTATATAAAATGGATTTTTATATATTTCTTATGATGGTTATTGAAATTTACAGAAACTTTAAAAATGCTCTTTTGTAACGTTATTAAATGAAAATAATCTAGTTTGTGCTTTGCAAGACGATATTTATCCTTAAAAGAAGTAAAAGGACATTTTTAAATATAGATATTTAAAGCTACTGGAACTTACTCCTTACGACTTCTTTTTAATTTTGTCAAATTGGCTGAACTTATGCGTGAGCTGTCACTTGATTAGTTGTCAATTTTTCTTAGTAGCAGTGTGAAAGGTTATGTTAAAAAATATTAAGTCGTATGAGGTAATGTCTGAAAATAAACACCTGAAACTCGATGCAGATCCTAAATTAATATCGTAAATTTACCATCAAGCTTAAATATGGACCTTCCAAATCCACAAATGGACAAAGTAAGCACTATATAAAATATCCTTTGAATATTGTACATTTGTTTACATCCTTACGCTCGAATTTTTTTTACAAGTTTCGCAACACTACGATGCGGTAAATATTCATCTTTCACTTTTATCGATGCCGATGGTAAAATTCTTCAGTATCAACGATTGATGTACTCATTGTTTCATTTTATATTGCCTTTTGAATATCTATTTCCATTACTCGACAAAAAGACGAATACAATGCAAGATGTCAGTTTCGGTAGTGTTTACATTTTCATATTTTACAATTGTCGATGTAAAATACGAAAATATAAACATTTGGCGACATATTTGGACATCTCAGTTGCACTTTGGCAACATTTTCTTCAAATAGATATATCTATATGGTTTTAGAATTATGTTAACCAGTTACTAAAAACAAATCACACAATTTCCCAATCACAGTTGGCAGAGAGGACGAAGCTAAATACCAGTCCAAAATTTCAAATCAATTTTATTTATCTAGTAATACTCGACCTACCTCCGTGGTCAATTGGTAAGACGCTTGTCTTCCATCCGGGTGTTTCGGGTCGAACCCCAATGGAACCGAAAAAATAAAAAGTGTCACAGTTTGGTTTAAGAGTATGTCTGGTAATAATTCTTGTAAAATTTATAATTTCAGGTCGATCGTTTTTTTTGTATGATGTATGCCAATTCCCTTTCTGAGTAAATGCGATTGTTTTCCAATAAATGCTTGATTAAAATTTTCTAATTGTTGACAGTATGCATAATGGTATTTATTGTCACGTTCAATGTTCATAATTTACTACACCCTTAATATCCCATCACATACATAACATAACCTATTTCTGGCGCAATTCTCCTTTGGGTGTCTAAATGAGGATGTAAAACGTCAATAACTTTTGCATTAAACCAATAATTACGAATATCATAAATTATTTAATGTTTCGTGAATGATTGCTGTTCATCCAAATGTGCTCACATTTGATTCTTATTATTTCAGTCTTTAGATGACTCTTCTAAAAAGAGTATTCTTGACGACCTAACGAGGGATGAACTGGTGAAGAAATGTAAAGGGCTACTGATCATTGCGCAGAAAGCTAAACAGGCTAAAACAGGTATTTCATTTTTATCTATTTTTTCGTAATGAATGCAAAGCGATTAAATTCCTCAGTTTAAAATCAGATGCCTGAGGCTTATCATGTGATAAAAGAGACATTTCATTTTCGGCACTGGCGAGGTAGTTGAATCATGTATTAAGAATGTCACCTGGTAGCTGGCCAAGGGTTGCACTGTTTTATCCCCCACTAGGAGGTACAGATTCAACGCCCATCTTTCACTATCCACTCGTGTTTCGATAAAGAAATTTGTAGTTATGATAAAGATATTAAGGCCTGATGTAGGAGGATGTTAAGTGCATTGAGGCGTTTTGTAGTTTCCTTGTCTTACGAACGAAAAGATTGTTAGTTTGCATTGAATAATTAATGTTTTGATCACGGTGACAAATTGTAATTTGTATCTATGACATATATTATGTATACAATGACAAATTGCTCTATGGTGTGTGAAAGATAAATTGCTTTAGAGCAAACCATGGGAAAATTACGACATCAGTACCGTAAAGCTACTCTGGGCTCACTTATTTTTTAATTCACCCAAAGAAATTGGGAATAGAACGATGATAAGCATTTTGAGCACCCAGAATAAGCTTATATGAATACCTATAGGCATTTCCAGCTCTGAACGTGTTAATCAATCAATTGATATTTATTTACCACACTGACTTTATATAAATTGGTTGTTCCAAATCAATTCAATAGGGGTATTATGATGGAACAGTCTCCTGTCTTAGAGATATGGGCGACGTGTACAGCTTTAGAAAGCACTTAAAGACAACCCTTTTTGGGAGGTCTTATCAAAATTTATGATGTTATATGAACACTACACAACACACTAAACCTCAAGCCGAATGTGTTACTATTACATATCGGAAGATCTACAAAGGAATCCTGAGTTTAGGCCCTTGAGGAGAGTTTGCTCTCTAAATGGCATTGTATAAATTGTCCTTTTATTATTATTAATAATCTCAAAATAATATTCTTTGAAAAAAAAATAATTGATTATTGTATTTGTACAACTTATTCTAAAATAAAACAGATTTTAATGATTTATTTTTCTCCCATATTCGGTATAGTAAAATATTTTTTGTAGTCCCATGAATTTTGTTAGAGTGGGATTTGAGCTGTATTTGCTAGTATTTCTACAAGTGTCATGTTGCTGACTTTTAATTTATAATCTCGGAATTTTAACAGGCAGATTTTTATTTTTTTATTTTTAGATTTATCTGGAGAGTACAATACCCTGAAAGAAAAACATCAACAACTTGAAACACAGAAGCATGCAGACACAGAGAGTTTGAAAACAATGCAGGAGTTTGTGGACACACTGACAGAGCAAAAGTTGTGTTTCACAACAGAAATAGATGCATTAAAGAAACAAAATGTCCAACAGAAGTCAATCATCAAAGAGAAACAAGATGAAATTGATAAAATTATATCATTACACGAGACTCAATTAAAGAGCTTAAAGAATGATCTGAGGAATTCTAGTGAAAGTCTTTCAAAGTTGGATACTGAAGTCACGTCTCTGAGAAGACAGAACATTAGATTGGAAAAGGATAATGAAGAATTGATAAAGCAGTTGGATCAACTGGAGAACGAAATTGAGACTATGAATCAAGTTGGATTGGAACAGAAGAAACAACTTTTGGAATTGGAGACAAATGTCAAAGGTATTTGATATATAAAGTATGCTAAATAGTTAGTAACGTAGTCTACTATCTTGTAAGTGGGAATATTATCTGCATTTACATTTTTTTTTCTGCTGCTATTAAATAACAAAAGCTACTCTAAGAGGGACCTACATTTCAATTTAACATCTCTCAAATAGTGTGAACTGAAAATCTTTAGTATGAAGGATTTGTGATGGGCAGATGTCTCTAGTAGAAATATTGAAAGAAGTGCTGACGTGTTTAGAATGTATAAATGGGAGTGGGAGGCATGGGAGAAGAAGACCAAAGAATGGTTGAAACAAGTGAATAATATTTTGAAAGATCGTTGTTGGGCCTCGTAGTTGAGGATCCCCTCGCCATTCCAAAATCAATTCAGTTGGAAAGTGAAGTTGTGCAATGGAGTTTTTTGTGAGTGAGCTTTTGCACACCAGTAAACTCACCAGCCACACCGCTATACTAGATATCTGATGGCACACTGAAGTGAGACGATTGGAGCATATCAGCTTGTTTTTTCTTCTTCGAAAGAATAGATATGACTGAATTCATAGGTATCCTTATACCCCCAATACTAGGTGAAAAAATGTCCGTCATTTGAGGAAAGTAACATAGTGCGGGATTTAAACTGGGGACCTTCCGCACGGAAGTCCAGTGTCATGCACTTTGTGTGGTACTATTTCCAAAACGTAGGATGATGTGTGGTACTATTTCCAAAACATAGGATGATAAACTGTGAGTTACTTGCCTACACCAATAGTTCTTTAACCCAAGACTTACTGGTTTACATCTTAACGTGTCCACTTGATTAATATGTTGAGGGGTATCATACAAATAAATTATTGAATATCTCAGCTTTCAATATTTTCTTGCCTTTCTCGAATGACTTGAAGTGTGTTCTCTTTGAATCACAATTCCATTTGTATATGGGAGATTTTAATGTTTAAAAATGATAATAATTTCATTTTGATTTACATACATATTTTTAATTTCAGTATCAAGTGTTCCTGATGTGTCACAATCGCAAATTGACAGTGAGAATCTAACAAAAGAGCTGGACTTCTTCAAAAATAGCTTGCAGCAAGTGTTGGAGGAAAAAACAAAAATGACACAAAGCTTTGACACCGTGAAGAAACAGTTTGAATCCAAGACTGGTGAATTGTCAAAGATGGAAGAAGAAATCAGCAACTTAAAGACTATGTTGGACAGCAAATGTTTAGCATTGACAGAAACTGAAAACAGTTTATCCCAAAAAGACCAAGAGCTTACTGATAACATGAAATTGTGTGAAACAGAAAAAGTTAAGAAAGACAGACTAAACGCTAAGTTGAAATTATATAAAGAGAAGATTATAAAATGTTCCAATAGTATAACACAGTTAAAGAATTCTAAATTTGTTCTTTTAAAGACTGTCAGCGAATACTCGGAAAGTGTGCCCAAATGGCAAAAAGATATTTTGAATGCTTCAAAATTACTTAGCGAACAGCTATTGTGCCTCGAAGCGGAAAATAATATTTTGAAAAATAAACTAGCTGATACGAATACAAATTCCTCAGATAATTTTGATAAAGCCATTGTAGATAGTCTGAGAATTGAAATAGAACAAGCTGAAAGACAACTTAGTGATGTTAACGACGAGTTGGAGACTATGAATAAGAGAAACGAGGAATTAACAGGATCGCTTAGTGTAATGAGTAATGACAAAGAAACATTATTACAGAATATGAAGTCATTAGAAAGCGAGAAACTGATATTGATTAATGAAAAGAAATCGGCTAGAGAAATTATACAAAAGAACGAGACTGAAAAGTCTCGTTTGCTGAATATGTGTGATGAATTGAATGACAAAATATCTCGTTTGAGTTCTGAAGTAATTAATCTTAATGAAAGCATTAATGTATTAGAAACAGAAAAAATCAATGTCACGGAAGAATGTGACAGCTTAAAATTGAATCAAGCATTAGCAGAAAACAGTTTGGTAGCGTCATTAAAAGAAGAGGTTACGAAATTGAATTTGTCATTAGTATCTGTTGAAGAAGAGAATAAACTTCTTTGTGAAGCTAATGAAACACTTAAAATTAAAGTAGAAGAATTGACAGCTTCCCTCGATGAACCGAATCCGGAGATCGTTGAACATAACAACATGCTTCAGGCTGATATATCAAAACTCGAAACCAAGATTGCCTCGTACAAAACTGAAAACAATTCTCTGCTGTTCGAAATCAAGGAATCAAGGCAGAGATTGTCAGAATTGGAATCGACTCTACAAGAATTTGAAGATATGAAAGCCAAGATAAGTAATTATAAGAGTGAAAATGTAGAACTTCTTAATGAAATGAAGGAAATCAATCAAGTTTTGAAAGAAAGAGGCGAAACTATTTCGAGACAAGATATGGAAGTAACTGAAACAAACAAAAAGATTAAAATGCTAGAAGAGGAAATTAAACAAATAAAAGAAGAAAAGGACACTAAAAACAAAGAAATCAAAGAAATTGAAACTCGTCTTCAAGAAAAGGAGAGCAGACTGAAACTGGTTGATGTTCAGAAGAAAGTGGAAAGTGATGAAATTCTACATAACTTAAAGATGGACAAGGAGAATCTGGAAGCATTGCTGAAAGAGAGGGATGCTATTATAATTTCATTGAATGAAGACATTGGGAAGCTTAAACAGAATCAAGGAAATTATTCATTTGGTAAGTTGGAGTTATGTTTTTTTTATTTTTTAATGTCAATGCATTAAGTAAAGAAAATCAAATTAAACTATGTATAATTTATTTGATTAGCTAATTAATACAAATTCTTCTCGATCACTCCCTCAATTCTAAGGATTGTGATCACTATGGTCATCAGCTATTCCTCTTTAGTACAAGTGATCACTTGCCTATGCAGCGCTTCCTGAAATGACCACACCTCTGCTTATTTCACCTGGTTACTATCGTATGGGTGCTCGGATTCTGCTTCTTTGGCCATTCATACGTCCCACCAGAATTCACCACTCAAAGCTGTCTTCATCCCGCGCTTTATATCCAAAATATCGTAAGATTCTTCTTGCACATGGCACAGGGACGCATCTCAACCCGCTCTTTAATAATCGATCAATTGGTTCTTCTGGCAGTTCATGAGCTCGCAAGAGCCGCCTCCAACACCACTTCTCAAAGACATCAATTGTTTACTTCGACTATCGAGGTTTCTGCATCATATAAGAAAATGGAGAAAACGAAGATCTTGAATAAAAATTTAAATTATGCTTTAGATCAGCGGTTCGCAAATATTTTTTGTAAAGGGCCAATTAGTAAATATTTTAGGCTCTGTGCGTCAAGAGGCAAACTGGAGGATATTTATGTAGGTAAGGCCTACTTAAATAACAAGAAAAACAAAAGTTTTCACAAATTTATTGAACAAAATGTAACGTAATAATAATAAGTGGACTAGAAAAGGACTACAATTGTTTGAAATACGGGTCTAACACACTAATGAGAAAAATGGAATCGCTTTTTTTCGGATAACATTTCACCAAATTGGTGTTTAAAGTTAGTACTCCCTTTCATCAAAATTATTTGCAAATGTTCATCTGTTAATGCTAACCGGTATTGAGATTTTACATATTTCATCTTTGAAAAAGAACAGTGATACATGTGGCACTGGAAACAATGCCGAATTATAACTGCATGGGATCATAATCATAGACCACCAAATGCGAAGCTATAAGAGCTCCACATACGGTCGTATCTCGCAACTCCGCAATTCAGCGGTCGGCCGTTCCTTTATAGAGCTTACTTTGAAATTGTAAAATCCATTCTTAGCTCACAGACCGTACAAAAGAGGCGGTGGACCAGATTTGGTCCGCAGGTCGTAGTTTCCCTACCCCTGCTTTAGATTACTATCTCTATGATGTAATTAGATTCATGAGTGATAGGTTTTTACTGGAGTGAAGGCAGGCTGATGGTCAGAGAAATTCAACAGGATTATATTGTATTGTATGAGTACTAATTTTATCAATTAGTTATTTAAAAGACTATTTTTTATGTTCCTCATTATTTTTATAGATACTCCCAGTGAATCAATGTCAATATCGACAGTATCCAAAGTTGAAGAATCATCTAGATTAAAGGATTTGGATGAATCTTTTGAAGAAAGGTAAGCTTACACTATTAAAATGTTTTTTAACATTTCTAGTTTCTTTTGTGGCATATTAGACATTTTCATAACACATTGGACAAATTTTGACATATTGGACATCTTTGTGTGATATTAAACACTTTTGTACCACATTGAACAATCTTCATAGTATATTGCACAATTTTTACCTAAATCGCATACTTTTGTCATGTTAGACACATTTGTACCACATTGAACACATTATTAGGCACTATTGAGTCATATTGGATACTAGTGTCATATTAGACTTTTTGATACCATGATGGAAATGTTTGCACGTTTTGTGCCATATTAGTTGGGCACATTTTGCGCCATAATGTCCACTTTTGGGCCCTATTGTAAACTTTTGTGCTGTATTGGGCAATGTGTGTGCTGTATCAGACATACCTGTGCTATATTGGAAACCTTGTGCCAAAAGTGGACATTTACCATATTACGCATTCTTTTTAATTAAGTTGGTAATTTTTTAGCAAATTGCATATTTTCATTCTTATCATATGATCGTGTAATTTTTTATCCTATGAGTTGTGCAAATGCTCTACAGCAGTGCTTTCCAAACTTTTTCCTTCATTACACAAAACTGCTTACCTGAAAGTCTGCAAAACTGCTTAGTTGCACAAAAAAAACTGGTAAAAATAGCGAGAAATTTCTTTATTTTTTCAAACATTTCTATTTTATAAACTGGTTATTTTTATCTAATAATTTTACACCTAAAACCCTAAAATAAGTACCTCAGTTTACTTGTATTACATTTTTCCTCAATGGTCTAATTATTCTCTTGCTTGGTCGAGTACATGTTTAAAAATGGAATTTTCTTTTTATTCACATGTCAAAAGGTCATGTTAGGGTCTGTTTATATTTTTGTTATATTTGTCACACTGACAGCTTCACAATTAGATTTACATAAGTATTTATGTTATTTCATCGTATTCATCAGGTAGTAATCAATTTATTATAAAAGTAAAATCAAGATAAATAACTGTATAAGCAAGCAATGCTAGCATTGTATTAAAAGTTCAGTAGTGAATGTTAACATCAGGAAAGAATGAGAAAGGTGCATTTACTTATTAAAGACTGTCTCTGTGATCTAGTTGGTTAGACCTGGATCTAGTTGGTTAGGCTCTCTGTGATCTAGTTGGTTAGACCTGGATCTAGTTGGTTAGACTCTCTGTGATCTGGTTGGTTAGACCTGGATCTAGTTGGTTAGACTATCTGTGATCTAGTTAGTTAGACTCTGTGATCTAGTTGGTTAGACTCTCTGTGATCTAGTTGGTTAGACTCTGTGATCTAGTTGGTTAGACCTGGATCTAGTTGGTTAGACTCTCTGTGATCTAGTTGGTAAGACTTTCAACCCGGGGGTTATGAGTTCGATTCCAGAAAATAAAAGAGTTCCAGTCTGATTTTCTGGTCTCTTTAACATCTTCTGGGTTGATCAGAAGAGATTGCTACAAGGAAATCAATCCGCTAGAATGTATTACATACAATCCGCTAGAATGTATACAACATTAGTACTACAATCCACATAATTTTGTGGAAAAAAAATGTTGCTATCGTATATATAAGGTTGTATTGTATAGAACGAAAATGTCGTAAAAAAGACTATTTGAGCAGTGTAGAAGGTATAAGATATTTGAGAAGACCTAAAAAACATGGAATAACCAAATTAATCAAATTTTGAAAGAGGGACTAGTGAAGTCTTAAAAATATGCATAACAATTTGTATGGACGTTATAGAAGCAACAATATGCCACTATAGAAAAAAATGGAGATTCGATATCTAACTGCTATATTAGGGATGTTGCCTGATGGTGATGATGATTATAAACATTAATATATTGTATATTGACATTTAGTATGAGAATGCTATAAACCATATCTTCGAGATAGCTCATATCCGACATATCTGCAACACAGATGATATAGTCAGATGGAACAGGAAGAGAGGGCGGTACTGGCATGACCATGTAGATAGGATAGGCAGGGACAGAATTATATTCAACAGTAAATACACATTCGGTTATCATATCGAGAGTATGTACTTATCTGCTAATAAAGTTCTGGGATTTGTAATAAGAGTCTCTAGGGCGTTTAATGGTGGCGCTATTATGAAATCTCTTTATAATTCACTGGTTCCCAATAGGCTTAATCAATGGAACCCGAGAGAAATCCATAATTTTCTGATAGTCGAGCGAGTCCAAAAAAGATTTCTGTGACACTTTTTTTGCAAAGTATGGATTTTACCCATGGCTCTATCCTACATTTTTTTAATGGACATGCTTGGATCTACACACCTATTTATACTTTTGTTTAATGTACTGGGAAATTATTTACACCATCGTGAATTAAGATTGTTTTCAATGCTGTATACACAAACTGAGCTATTAAGAGCGTCATCACTCGGATTCGGAATGACCTTGTTGAGTGAATTTTCTGATGTTTATATTTTCCTTGCTGGATAAACTAAGGATTGATAAACTCCTTGATAAGTTTTGCAGGTATAACTGAGTCACTTCACAGAGAAACATGAGTAACATTGTTCCTGTTGTCATTATACTATATTTTGACTGATATATATTTTTCTCTTGTTATTGAATGTAATTGGGTTAAATCTGAATCAAATATAAAACAAATAAAAATCCCTTGACATCAAATACCACGAAGGCTATCTGAAGAGTTGAGAGACAGCTGATGCTTTTTTTATACAAAGTTATTCGACTGCAAACTAGTTACACTTTTAATTAGCCTTTTGTAGAACTACAAACAATCCATCTGCTTATTAATGACATATGTAACATTGAATGTTGAATCTTTTGTAGAACTACAAACAATCCATCTGCTTATTAATGACATATGTAACAGTGAATGTTGAATCTTAATTTCCTAAATGTTTTGGTTTTTAAGGTATTCCAAGTTGCGACTACTCGCATTGAAACTTAAAAAGAGAGTGGGCGAACTTACAGTTCAAGTGAAAACTATTGAAGAGGAAAAGGCTAAATTATCTGCCAAATTAGAAGCAGTTGGGGAGTATCCCAAGAATACGAACTTATCCAAGTCTATCCAAATGGAATACGACAAAGCTGTCGATGAGTTGGAACAGAAGGAGACTGAAATAAAGAGCAATGACAAACTGATTCAGAGTCTGAAAGTTGAAGTGGAAAAACTCAATCAAGACCTGGCTTGTTCTAGTGACAAGATCAAAGATTATGAAGATGAAATAATTATTGCAAAGCGAGAAAAGGCAGCGTTTGAAATGGCTGTCAAAGAACTTCAGAGTCAAATTACAACGGCAATGAAAGGTTGTGACAGTGTGAAGGGGAAAGATGCGGAAATTTTGCAGCTTAAAGGTAAAGAAGAACGTATGTTGATTTATAGAATTTCTATTGCAGAGAATGCCAGTCTCAGTGATGAACTGCCCATTAGGATAGGCGCTACCAGTGGTGCCTTTAACAATATGAGGGCCATGCTGTTAGATGAGTTAATTTTTTTCTAAGGAGATTTTTTTTATATCGGCAGTGCTGTCGATCCCATAATTTAAGGCTCGTGGTGGCAGAAACGCCTAATTTTTAAATGTAAATAAAAAAGACATTATACATGTTTTGCAAAGTTTTATTTTATAATCAGAAAAAAATAATGTTACTATTTATTTTTTTTGCTTTGTTTTAAAAATTATATCAATCAAATGCCGACCATAATTTTTTCTATACATGTCAGAAGCCTCAACCTGAAGTTCTAAGAAAATCCAGGAAATTTCGAGGAATATGATTGTTCATCGTCTTGAACACCATAAATCCAACCTTATGTTGAATCCTCTCCTCTATCTTCAATTATCCAACTATAGTCTTTTAAGTAGTGGTGGTTCGTATCATTCAAAATATGGCATGCAGCCACATTTAAAATTGATTGCAGCTTATTCAGTTTTGTCATTGTGTCTTAATATTTTTCTTTTTTCGTATGGGGCCTTCATATCTGTGCTCATCAATCAATCCACTGTATGTGAAAAAGGAGATACACCACCATTCTTCTTTGAAATAGTACATACAGTCCGCATTTGGAAGGAGGATAGTTGATAAGTTCACATTTGTTGATTAGTCTGAAAAGTTTGGAAGTTATTGTAAAAATATTGCGTATTAGAAGAATACTACCTTGATCAAAAAGTTTTAGGACCGACCATCGTGTGGCGCTGTCAGTCACCCGATTGGAATTCTTTTTTTTTGTTAGGTTACCACATCTATCATTGACACTTCCCTCCAAATTTCAGCGTCATAGCTTGACATTTATAAAAGTTACGCTGTACTGAGTACATCTACCTTTGTGCGTGTTTTCAATTTTTTACAAGTTTGAAAATGGCATCAACGAGTTTGCATTAAATTTTGTGTGAAAAACGGATTTAACAGTCCGCAGACCTTGGAAATGTTGGAGAAGTGTTTTTTGGTGGCACAAACGCTTCAGAAGTGGTCGTGAGTCGGTCGAGGATGACGAACGCAGTAGCAGTCGAAAACATCGATAAAATCAAAGAAATATTGGCTGAAAACCGCAAATTGACCATCAGAGAGCTGGCAGAGGACTTGAACATCGCTTATGGATCCGCTCAAGACATTTTAGTTAGTGATTTGGGCCTCAGAGGTGTCGCTGCAAAACTGGTGCCGAAAGACCTCAATTTCATGCAAAAAAGGACCGCGCTGAAATCGCAAAAGACATGATTTCCATGAGTTTTTGACCAAAAACAACACGACTACTATCCAGCAGTTAAATTTAACATTTATTATATATTAGCACCATTAAAATTAACATTTATCATGTTATTAAAAAAACTTTTCAGGAGAGTTAGCGTCCAAGGAGTCTCAGCTGTCTGTGGAACTGGTTAGCCATCAAAGCACTAAGGAGGCACTGGAGAAGGCCCGGAAAGACGTGAAGAAGAAAAGCGTGCTCAGCCTGGAGATGGAAGATTATGAGCGTTCTATGAAGGACCTCACCGCCAAAATGGAAGAGGACAAGAAGAAGATTGTGCAGGTTTAAATTGTCTTCTCTTTATTTATTCAGATAAATAGTTGGATCCTTTACTATCTTCCATGCTGTGATTATGGCTGTATTACTCCTGCAGAGCTTTAGACTCTAGAACGATACCTCTCGGATAATCGTGGGATTTTTGTTCCCGTCCTTCTCCTCCAGCCTGTTTCTTCAGGTCAGGCTGCACATTGTTCATGTATTGCTGTCCGAGTCTTTCCAAGTGTTGTGTTTTGCCTCATCATAGTGAAAATTTTCAGGAAGATATGATGGAATTACGAAATTGTTAATCACACAAAATAATGTTGACAGAACATGAAGTTTTCTTTGCTGTTGTGTTTTAATCCATTGAAGTTGAGTTCAAAACTCTGACGTGTGGTCATACTTATTATTAAGCTTTTATATGAATAGGACGCAAACATTTCAGAGTCTTTCCAACTTATTCAAATCTTCTGATTAACCTTTAAATAGTATTCACCAAATATTTTTTTTTTTATTCGTATGGTACCCTTCAACATATCTGAAATATTGTATTCGGTCCCAATAATCAAGCCTTTGGGTTAACCGGTTCACTGCCATGAGCGCGTTGACACGCTCTCCGATTCAGTGCTTGCCAGGCCGGCCATACAAAATGAACGCGTAAACGCGCTCTCCTTTGAGCTTGTCGCAAGCCAATATCAAATCCAATTGTAATAATTTATAAATTATAACACATAGGGACATCTATTGGGATGGTCAAGAAATACTTAAATATTACAATTTACCGATATTATCAAAGTTACAGTCATCTTTCTAAAAGCTTTCACTGACAGTCAATACGTGTCTGTGATACAGGGTTACCGACTATAGTTTTTTTGCGTCGTAATTGCGATGATTTATAATGACTTCGTTTGTAGTTTTGTTCAATGGTTGATTTTTAACCTTTGTGCGTTATTTTTGTTAATTTTACAAAGTATTTATTTACATAGTGTGTTTTCATGTATTCTTTGGTTATTGGCGGTAGTTTTGCGGCATAATACGACGTTTATATAGACTTTTTACGGTTTTATTTTAAAGTTTATTTACCTTTTGTGCTTTATTATACATCATACAGATAATTTGTTGATTTTAGTTTACAAAGTATATTATATTCCACTATATTTATAAGTCAAGTTGTGACAACCCTGACATTTTGTGAATATTTAAACTGTGTCTTTCTGAGTGAACGGCAGCTCAAACGCCCCACGGTGTATATATTAAGTAAGTTTTCATAATGTCCTTTATATCTGTATACAAAAAATATAAATTTTTTAGGTTTTATTTTTGTTGAAAAAATCCCGGCCTGCTGGGTACGGCCATACTAATACCTTCCGGCACTTAAAGGGTTAAGAATCCATCGTACATATTTTACCAACTTACATGTTCGAAATACTACTACACTAAATACAACACTCGCACATGTCTGTGCGTGCAAGTATTGTTATCAGATAACTTAAAATAGATCGCGACCCTTTTTATTTATTTTTATATTACCACTGGGAATCGAACCCAAAACTAGAAAATTATGCATCCTATCAAGACAATGCAGAGAAGCGAAGATCTTGTGGCTTAAATTAGAGACATGTTTACTCCAACTCAGATTTTAAATTAGAGACATGTTTACTCCAACTCAGATTTTAAATTAGAGACATGTTTACTCCAACTCAGATTTTAAATTAGAGACATGTTTACTCCAACTCAGATTTTAATCAATTAAGATTTTAAGAACTTTGAGATATGATGTATACGGAATCATTGAATTATTGATTTTATTGACAACCTCTGCAGCCTAATTGGTAAGATGTTTGACTTTCATCTTATACCTAATGCCCCTAAAAAAAAAAGGTGCTATATATAGCGTAAGAATAATATAATATAAAAAGCCACTAAGAAATATTTATAATTGATTCTTTTTAGATGGAGTCAACCATAGATACTCAAGACGCTACGATCACATCAGTCAAGACACAAATAAAAATGTTAGAAGAACAGTTGAACATGGAAGAAAAGGTGACAAGAGAGATGAAAGAACTTCTCAATACAGCTACAGAGAACCTCAAAGAGAAGGAGTGCATCATAAACTCCAAACAAGACTTCGTCTTGGAGTTGGAGAGAAAATTAGAAGAATCCAACTTGCAGATGGAAGATATTAACTTGCAGTTGACATCAGCTTTGGGTGAAAAGGAGAAATCTGCACTGTCTTTGGGCCAGGAGAAGTTGGATCTGATGGCGAGATTAAAGAGGAATGAGAACAGATGTGGTGAAATTGAAGAGAAATTAAGACTGAAGACGATAGAACTGGAAGACTTGAAAGCAGAGTTTGCAGGATATAAGGTACATTTTAGTATTTTCTCTTTCCTTTTTTCTTCCTTGCGATCTGTTTTACCAGCATCATTCTTGTAACACGAAGTGCCAGAAGCAAGTAGTCGTTTGCCATAACGGACTACTTGCTTCTTCCACCCTCTCAGGACATACAGCTAAAACAAGACAATTTTTGGATGTATAGACTCCTCCAGTGATATCTGAAAGGAACTTAAAGGGCTAGAAAGTGACCAAAGGCATGTTAGGTGAATATTGTATGATATTCCTAAAATGGAAGGTATTACATACATACATATCATCATGCCATTTTTTGTCAGGGTAGGCAGAGAAGACAGAGCACCAGCTTTTCCTATCTCAACACACCTTCTCAGCCTCTTCTACATCCATTCACATTCTTATACAACTTCTACCATATCTCTAACTTTCTATGTTTTCTATATTCAGAATATTATTAGCTTGATCCAACCATACTTTCTTTGGTCTTCCTCTCACACGCCTTCCATTCACATTCACAATATATATCTGTTTGGTCTTCCTTCATTCATTCGTTCCATATGCCTAATCCTTCTCAGCGTGCTCTTTTTCATTTTATTCAACACATCAGCCTTAAGTTCACATTCATCCCTAATTAATTAATTCCGTATTCTGTCATACACTGTTACTCCATGTATTCATCTTAAAGCATGCATTTCTACAGCATTTATTTGGCTCCTCCTTTTTCCAGGTCCACATTTCACTCCCATACAACCAAGTAAGCACCAAAATACTAATGTGAACTATCATCTTAGCATACTTGGATAATGTCCGGTTCAAATATACATGTTTTAATGCTTCATTGACTTTGTTTCTTATACACACTGTTCAATATCCCTTCCATTATCTGAGAAAATACGACCTAAATAGCAGAATTCCTCAACTTGTTCCAATCTTTCATTATTCACCCATATATCGCATTTACTTTTCTTTTTTATCACTATTACTTTGGATTTTGCAACATTCATTCAAACTCTGCAATTCATCTTCACTGATCGCAAATGTCATCTGCATAAAGCGATCCGCATATGTTCCCATTGGACATTTGTATGCCACCAATTGACAATCGGAAGGTATTATGTTGCTGCAAATGGCAATGGACAGACGATTTTGTAGAAGTCATAGAAAGGCCTATGTCCAGCAGTGAATATTTAGTGATACTATGGCTCTATTCTACTTTCAAGCAGGTCGGTGTATGTGTAGGTAGATTCTACTAAATGGTAAGGAGTGACGAAAACAACCGGCAGTATAAAATATGTACCGTCGTGGTGGAAAAAAAAACTGACTGTAATCTCCAATGCCCACTGTCATCGCACAGTTGTTGCTAAATTGAGATTACAGTCCTTTATGAGTGTTGCACTCTTGACTCTTAAACTGTTAAACATGCAAACTGTTAAACAATCTAGCCAGGAACAGTGACAATACAAAGAGCATCATGCGGTATTTTCCTCTCATTTAAAGTTTCCACATTTCTGTACTGTGGCTTTATCGTTCCTATGAAAATTAAATTTCCAGGTGAGAGCTCAATCAGTATTGCGACAGAACCAAACCAAGGACTTGAGCCTGGAGGAAAACCTCAAGGAGGAGATGGCTGCCCTCAAGGCGGAACTGGAGGCCCTGCGACCCGAGCTGCAATCTACCAAGTGAGTTTCCAACACTTCGCTAGTCTGGTTTGTCAAAAATCTTCAATCTGAGAAAGTTGCATATAAGCAATCGCTGACAAATACACATATTTTCAGTTTCATATGACATCTTTAACTGTCCCACAACCCCTTCAGATCTTGCTGAAAATATTCACTACTATCAAGCAGAGATCACTTTAAGGCATTTCCAGTTGACTGCTTTTTTTCACATTATTGTTCATGCCATCAAAACTTAGAACTCACATTTGGCAAGCATTTTTACTGCCTTGATTCAATCGATTTATAAAACATATCTCTCAACATACTGTTTTTTTTCTTATTCCCATTCTCTTTTTCATCACCAGTTCCTTTCTTCAGTCATTGGTTATGTTTTAAAATGTTTTTATGTACATATTTCTTTGTGACTTGGATCTGCTCAACACAGCGAAAATTCTTAAGGTTGCATCTGGTGGCTGTCATCAGACATCTTGAGAAAGAGATAACCTATGCTAGGTCTCGAAGAGCATACTGTGAGAGTAATGAAAATTTGTATTTCTGACTTACATGGACTTATTAACATAATTTAGTCTCAATATATAAAGGCTTTGCAATTATTTACTACTGCGGGGTTTAATTTCATATTCATATGTAAGCTTAAGTAAAGTACGATCATATAACTTCATACCAGAAGGCATTGAACTGGTTGAATGTTAGAAATAGACGCCAAATTCACATACTGTCTCTATTGTATAATATCCTTAACTGTCCCGCCGCACCCTCTTATCTCGCCGAAAATTTTCAGCGTCTTTCCAATCATGGATTAGCGCTACGCTCAAACAGAGATTGTTTATTGGCCTTTCCAGTTCACCGCTCTTCTTTTTTCACGTCGTCCTTTACTGTCCATGCAGTGAGACTCTGGAATCAGTTACAAACCAATATAAGACTCGCTCCGTCCTTGGCATGCTTTAAGAAGCGACTGAAAAAACTCTTAATTTCTAGTCAGTAAAATAACGTGTTTCATTCCTGATTTTTCTTTTCCTTTCCTCTCCACCATCCTTTCCTTTCCTTTTGATTGATGATATCTCACTTTATATGAAAAATAGTGTTCGGGTGATTGTCCGTCTTTGTGGGGTTTGTGGGCATGTTCTCACGTATATGTTTATGGATTTCGTGGGGATGGATAGTCATTTGAATGATTTATGCGACCACGTAACTTGCTTCATTTACTTTTGTCTGGTTGGTTGGAAGAGATTGCCGCCTGGCAATAAGCCCGCCAGATTGTATTGCAATAAAAGTGTTAAATAAATAAATAAATAAATAAGCTTTTCAATCTCAGGCCACTGAGTGATGATATTGGGTGTACAAATAAGTCACCGCCGTTTGACAAAAGTTGGCGCCACCAGTAAGTTATGGTTAAAATTGTCAGATGTAAAATGTCATTATCGTAAGGTTGGACATCTGTCAACAACATGACCTTGAAATATTAGTGAATTTTTATCAGTATTTTTTATTACATATTTTTTTGTGTTACATATTTTTATTACATATTTTTTTATAACATATTTTTTTGTGTTCGAAAATGTCAAGTTTTGAGCCGAATAAGCGTCATTTGCGGGAACTTTTGATTTACTTCTTCAATTTGAAGAAATCTGCAGCTGAGGCGCATCGATTGAATTTGACATCGAAGACAAAGAACGTAGCGGAAGGCCGAAAGTGTACGAAGACGCGGAATTGGAAGTATTATTGGATCAAGATTCGTGCCAAACGCAAGAAGAACTTGCACTTACATTAGGAGTGACTCAACAAGCAATTTCACATAGGTTGAAATCATTGGGAATGATTCAAAAACAAGGAAATTGGGTTCCATATGAACTGACACCGAGAAACGTTGAACGCCGATTTTCCACATGTGAAATGCTGCTTGCCAGGCATAAACGAAAGGGTTTTCTGCACCGTATAGTCACTGGTGATGAAAAATGGATCCACTATGATAATCCAAAAAGGAAGAAAT
Source organism: Odontocerum albicorne (assembly GCA_949825065.1). Lineage (NCBI taxonomy): Eukaryota > Metazoa > Arthropoda > Insecta > Trichoptera > Odontoceridae > Odontocerum > Odontocerum albicorne. The sequence continues at coordinate 20,669,486 of OX463860.1, read as the reverse complement.
CATGGGGAACCCCTGGCCATGCTTCAACATCTACGGCTAAGCCAAATATTCATGGAAAAAAACTCTTGTTGTGTATTTGGTGGGATCAGCTTGGTGTCGTGTATTATGAGTTGCTCAAACCGAACGAAACCATTACTGGGGCTGTCTACCGAGCACAATTGATGAGATTGAGTCGAGCACTCGAGGAAAAGCGCGCCCACTGCTACTCCACACACGACAAAATTATTCTCCTGCATGATAATGCTCGTCCACATGTTGCGGCGCCGGTCAAAACCTATTTGGAAACACTCAATTGGGAAGTTTTACCCCACCCGCCGTATTCATCAGACATTGCGCCTTCTGATTTCCACTTGTTTCGATCGATGACGCATGGCCTGTCTGAGCAGCACTTCACATCATATGAAGATACCAAAAATTGGGTCGATTCGTGGATAGCCTCAAAAGATGAATCATTTTTCCGACGCGGTATCCGTATGCTGCCAGAAAGATGGGAAAAAGTAGTGGCAAGCGATGGGCAATACTTCGAATAAAACATGAGGTTCCGTTCTTTCACAATAAATGCCCAATTTTTGATAAAAAACGGCGGAAACTTATTTGTACACCTAATAGTTTTTATCTTATTTGTGGCTGTATTGCATTGCATGGCAACTTTTGGTTCGCTGCAACAGAGGGTAGAGGTTTTCAAATTACGGTCTAGGACAATCAAGTAAAATATTTTTATTTTGCCCTTTCTTTGTAACCAATAAATCAGCAATTTGTACAAATCTGCGTGAATCTTGTCTGGTTGTGATTTGGTGAGTTAATTGTTGTTGTGGCCTAACAGTATTGAAAGGGTTTGTCAGGTTATACGACAATGAATTTTATGTGCTTTCACCTTTTGACTTTTAAAGAATTTTTATATGGGCAAAGCTTTCAGCACCGTCGTAATTTTAAAAAACATTTCTCAGCATTCTATGTGCTAACCAAAGATGCTCTACATAGAATTTCAGATCCCTCGTGTCCCAAATTTTAACTGTTTATTTTGTATGAAACAAATTTAAAGTCATTGTTCATTGTTTTTTGTTGTTGTACAGAGAGGAATTAGAAGTAGTCATAATGGAGCGCACCCGCCTGGCCAGCAGATGTGCCGAGTTACAGAACAATCTGCAGCATGAACGGGAACTATCCGCCACACAATTGCAGAGGGAAGCTCAAGAGCAGAAAACCATCAAACTGCAGGTTAATTTAACTTTAATCATTTTTATAATGTACAGTAAAAGTCTGTTCATTAAAACAATGATAATTCGTATTTTTCGCCATTCTAGGCCCCGAAATCAACTTTTCGTAATTAATTCGGAAAACCACATATCTTGTAATTCATAATGTTTTTTTTTTGCAAAAACCTATTTATGAATTCTAATAATTCAAAATTTTCCGCAAATCATCTATCTACATAGTAGTTAGCCCTGGCGGCGAGACGTATTATGAAAGCTGGTGTATTACGCGCGAGCGAGTGGTTAATTTCCTGAAATATTATCCTGAGTATGGGAGTGTTCTTTTTATGTAAATTATTATGTATTTTTAAGATTATTTTAATTTTACTTTTAATAAACTCACAATTTGTGAACACATGAAATTTAAGCATATTAAATCAATTTATTTCATACATGTTTTTTTTTTTAAAACAAAATAATTAAATTTTTTACTTAAAATATATATTTTTGAGTCGTTTATGCTGAGTTTCTTGGGATATAGAATTAATTAATTATATGTTTATCTTCTAGATGACAACACTGACACAGTGCTACAAAAAACAGATTGCAGAGTTGGAAGAACGGACCTCAGAAGAAATTTCCAATCTGCGGAAAGAGTTGGAGTTCTCTCGGATGAGCTTAGAACGTGCTAACACAATCTCTCAGGATCTTGCCGCTTTGGAAAAGAAAAAACCGCAGTTTTCTCCCAATGCAAATGTTACAGATACTAATTCTAATGATAGAAATCCAACAAGCGATGCGAATGACTCGATTGGAGAAATCAATGTGGCTCTTTTGCAACGAGAGGAAGGAGAGGTATATATAATCTGGATCCTTTATTTTATGAAGGTTGTAGAAAAGTTGAGAAAATTAGTAGCGTGTTCGTATCAGATAGCCGCAAGATGGGTGCTATAAAGAGGCAATAGACTGAATGGTGGGTTATACAATGCGTTTAATTACTGGAGCATTTCAAAAGAAGCAAAGCTGGCAGTTCAAAATAGAATTGTGATTTCAAAATATGGATATTCAAGTGAAACATGGTACATGTAAATAGACTGACAAAATTAAGGTTGAAGTGCATGGCTGCGCAGTAATTCACTGGAATTCCGTGTGGAAGGTTGTCAGTTCGAACCTCGCACTGTGCTACTCCCTTCGAATGATACAGGCATTTTTTCCGCCTATTATTTGAGGGTATAAGGATGCCTATGACTTCGGTCATATCTATTCTTTAAAAAAAAAATAGAGTGTTATGTAGAATGTATGGAAACACTATGTATGACAGAATAGAGAATGAGGACATTAGGAAAGAGTACGAATTGAAAAAGATTCTGTGCAAGATCCACATAAAAAGAATGAATGATAAAGATTAAAAAAAAAACAATACAAGTAGTATAGAATGTATGAAAATTTTGAGTAGACCTACAAAAACGTGGCACGACTATGTTAATCAAATTTTGAAAGAAGGAAGAGCGAGAAACATTTAAAATAAAGGAATAGACATGCCGAGGTGTATGGACATGGCAGAAACTAAAGACGTGTGTTAGGATAAAATGAAGAGAAGATATGTTCTCTCTGCCTATCCTTATGGGGAATTGGCATGAAGAGGACAATGATGATATTGGATTTCTTGAAAGAGTTCAAAAGTAAGCATCTAAATCTAAAACTCGGACGAATCAGTTTTATCAAGAGCATCATCATTCTCTCAGTTCAATACTATTGCTCCTATCTTTATCCTATCACTGTCACAATGTCGTCCATCCTGGCTCGTGGTATTCCTTAGTTTCATCCTCTATATTGATTGAACAAGTGATGAAAAGCTTTAGAAGTTACGTGTCAGACTTTCATGACATTCCAACATTGTGTCATTGAGTTACAGTGGTTTTAGTGATGCTACTTTTGCTATTTTCAAAACAATGGAAAAAACCGAATTTTATGTGTTGATAAAACATTGCTTTTTAATGGGAATAATACCCTTCAAACTCAGCGATGGCTTGAAAAGTGTTATCCGGGCTCTGCTCCGTCGAAAACAACCATTTGTCGGTGGTATGCTGATTTCAAACGCGGTCGTACAGACACAAATGATGCTGAATGCTCTGGTCGTCCAAATGAAGCTGTTGAATGCTCTGGTCGTCCAGAAAACATAAAAAAAACCCTCAAAATCGTGATGGAAAATCGCAAAGTAAAGTTGCGTGAGATAGCTGACATCCTGAAGATATCATTTGGTAGTGTTTACACTATTTTGCATGAACATTTGGTCATGAAAAAGCTTTTTTCGAAATGAGTGCCACGTTTGCTCACAATGGAACAAAAACAAAAACGCATTGATGATTCAGAGCGCTGTTTGGCACTATTTACGCGAAATAAACAGGAGTTTTTGCATCGGTATGTGACAATGGATAACCCTTGGATCCACCACTTCCGGAATCAAATCGTCAGTCATCTGAGTGGAGAGCAGCCGGTGAAAGTCGTCCGAAGCGACCAAAAAATTAACATTCGGCCGGGAAGGTTATGGCCTCTGTATTTTGGGATGCGCATGGTATAATATTCATCGATCACCTTGAAAAGGGAAAAACCATCAATATCGAATATTACATAGCGTTATTGGAGCGTTTGAAGGCAGAAATTGCAAAAAAACGGCCTCATATGAAGAAGAAAAAAGTTCTCTTTCATCAGGACAATGCACCGTGTCACAAGTCGATTGTAATGATGGCCAAATTGCATGAGTTGAACTTCGAATTGCTTCCGCACCCACCGTATTCTCCAGAATTGGCCCCCAGCGACTATTGGCTGTTCGCAGACCTCAAAAAGATGCTCCAGGGAAAGAGATTTGGCTCCAATGAAGAAGTGATTGCCGAAACTAACGCTTATTTTGAAACCAATGATAAATCGTTCTACACGGCTGGCATAGAAAAGTTAGGAAAGCGTTAGAATGAATGTATCGCTCTTGAAGGAGACTATGTTGATGAATAAAGAAGAATTTTGAGAAACAAATGTTGTTTTAGTAGTTAGTCCCGGGGCTTATTGATCGATGTGTTATATTAGTAAGAAATATGCCAATATCCGAAGTGGTCCTATTTAGAGGAGATAAAGCCTTTCCAATGTATAAAGAAACTATGAAGGATGAAGCCAAGCGCTACTATGTATGACCCAGAGAAATGAAGTCTGAAAGTGTTAGTTTAGAAAACTCTGAAGCAGTTTTCAACAGCTGCTGCCTCTGGATAGCAATCTCATACTTTAAGGTGGGTTATCGTAGAAATTCTTGAATTGAATTGTTATATTTTTAGTCATAAAAGCTATGTACAGTATTGAGTTTTATTTATCAACGTTGACATACTACCTTGATCAAAAAGTTTTAGGACTATTTAGCTGTTTTTTAAGTCGGTTGAACAGGAAAAAGTCGCAGGGAGCCAGATCAGGCAAATTCGAAGGCTGCTGGATAGTATTCGTGTTGTTTTTGGTCAAAAACTCATGGAAATCATGTCTTTCGCAATTTTAACGCGGTCCTTTTTTTGCATGAAATTGAGGTGTTTCGGCACCAGTTTTGCAACGACACGTCTGAGGCCCAAATCACTAACCAAAATGTCTAGAGCGGATCCATAAGCGATGTTCAAGTCCTCTGCCATCTCTCTAATGGTCAATTTGTGGTTTTCGGCCAAGATTTCTTTGATTTTATCGATGTTTTCATCGGTTTTCGACTGCCACTGCGTTCGTCATCCTCGACCGACTCACGACCACTTCTGAAGCGTTCGTGCCACCGAAAAACACTTCTCTAACATTTCCAAGGTCTGCGGACCGTTAAATCCGATTTCACACAAAATTTAATGCAAACTCGTTGATGCCATTTTCAAACTTGTAAAAAATCGAAAACACACACAAAGGTAGATGTACTCAGTACAGCGTAACTTTTACAAATGTCAAGCTATGACGCTGAAATTTGGAGGGAAGTGTCAATGATAGATGTGGTAACCTATCAAAAAAAAAAAGAATTCCAATCGGGTGACTGACAGCACCACATGATGGCCGGTCCTAAAACTTTTTGATCAAGGTAGTAGTGTTTTCTTTCTCTTAAATTTGATCTGTGGTTTGTTATTATCAGGACTGCCTCTCTTGAGATGTTGACCCCCAGCTACCCTTCCATCTTTTTGGAGGGGTCTTTCAGGGGGATGACTGCTAACGGGTATTTAATATATTGCTACCTAGGGAACTGTTGTGTCCTCCATTCTTTCCAATGTCTTCTGTAATTTTTATGATATCTTATATCTTCTACTTCACACGGGATCTTTAACTCCATCTTTAAGTATTTTTGCTGAAATAACTCTGACGGTTTTCAATTCATTAGTTCTGAATATACTTTTTGTTTTTGTTGTATCTCATCTAGAATTTATGCCAAAAGTCATAATTGTCCTTTCACATGCTTTGTTAATTTTATCCTTACTGTATATTCTTATGTATTGCTTTGAAACATAATTTTTGCAGATTACAATACAATTGAAATCTTTTTGAGTATACTTATTTAAGTGCCCCATTATTACTTGCTTGATTTCACATTTTTTACAATATAAACACCTATTCAATTTATTCAGGGTTCTGAAAGCACTCCATCTCCGTCACCCACTAATATGAGCAGGTCTGCGAGTGGCACTAAGCAGGTCTCTTCAGGCACTTCCACATCTGGCAGTGCCAGAAGCAGGCGAGAGCCTGTGCCCCTAGAGCAGCTGCTGGAAGCGGGTGTGCCGGAGGAGGCCTACAACGAAGGCGACCTGGAAACCAGACTAGAGGCTGCACTGCGGCAAATCGAAACACAGGACAAAAGGTAGATAAGTTTTCATTTTTGTATTGATCAGTATCAAAATCTCAACCAAGCATGTCAGCAGACTATTAAAACAAACCACTAAAAGTGGTGATAAAAGGGCAAACACCTATTGAAAGGCTTTCGAGGATATGGAGGACTCAGTAAGAAAACATTTTTTCAAGGCACTTAAGGACGGAATGGGTGTTGGTTAGGGATGCTATAGTTAATACTGATAGATGAAAGGGGATCTTGTCATTGTTTTTACTCCGACTCTGAATGTGAAAAAAGAGAAAGATTTGAAGAAGTAATGGAGTTTTATATTGAAACTGGAGATTCCTGGTGCAGAACCCTAAGGCTGGATTCTCACTAGACTGCCTTATACCAGGGTTTACATCCACATTTTTTTTATGGTGTATCAATTCAGATTCTTAGGTTTTCTGCCTGCAGATTTTTTGGCTGTTGTGAAGTTTGTGGAAATAAACTCATAGTATGACCATGTGATATTCTGGCCACTGACCAATGAGAGAGAATAATGTTATTTTCATGTTAATTAATGTCACTTGAGCTTGCTTAATGTGGCTCAGATTTCAGATACCATAAAATTCTATGGCGATTTGGTAAAGAGGTACAAGTCATCAATTACTTATTTGTCAGTTTGAAGTTTTGCAACAATTGTATTCCTGAAATACAGACCTCAGGTAAATTTTAAAGGTAAACTTTGAATACATAAATAATTTATGTATTCAAAGTTTACCTTTAAAATTTACCTGAGGTCTGTATTTCAGGAATACAAGTGTTGCAAAACTTCAAACTGACAAATAAGTAATTGATGACTTGTACCTCTTTACCGAAACGCCATAGAATTGTTATTAAAAATCATCATATTCAAAATTTGCTTTTCTAGGTTGACGCATATGACTGAAATAGTGGCGGAGGCAGAGCGGGAGGTGGCAAGACGGGCGCAGCTGGGAGAGGCTCTCAAGGAGGAGGTTCGCAGATGTCAGAGGGCGCTAGACAGAGCATTGCACCACCACAACCAAGAGTACCTCAAGAATGTCATTGTCAAGGTGGGTGTTAAGTGATGCTAAGGTATTGGGAAATGGTGAACGGGCGCATCTGGGAAAAAGATTTTAAAAAAGAAGCACACGGAGATGGAGGTCTCTGAAATGAGCTGCCTTTTAAAGTACATGCTGTCAGTGGTGCCTTTAACATTATGAAGGTCATATGCGACTCTTCAGTCTTTATTCTAAAGATGAAGTGTTGGTTGGCTATTTGGTATCTGCATTCTATTTTAGTGTACAGCTCTGAATCTTAAAATAGAATGCAGATACCAAATAGCCAACCAACACTTCATCTTTAGAATAAAGACTGAAGAGTCGCATATGACCTTCATAATGTTAAAGGCACCACTGACAGCATGTACTCTAAAAGGCAGCTCATCGCTGCCATCGCTGCTCATGGCAAGCCATCGCTGAGTTTGAATGGTATTTTTTCCCATTAAAAAGCAATGTTTCATCAACACACGAAATTAGTTTTTTTCCATTGTTTTGAAAATAGCAAAAGTAGCGTCACTAAAACTACTGTAACACAATGTCGGAATGTCATGAAAGTTTGACACGTAACTTCTAAAGGATCGCTTACACTAACTGAGAATGGTATGGATTTGTTATTAGAGGCGCCATCTGTTAGGTAGTCCCGGGACTTATTGATCGATGTGTTAAATATAGTATATTGGTGTCCTTTGAATAGTAATAATATTGGAACTGATTGGTTAATAATTTTTAATATACCCATTACGTGGAAAGAGGTAGATACTGTATTTGCAATAACATATCTGGTTCTATAAAACTATGGTTCATTCTTTACAGTTCTTGACTCTGGGAGCGGGAGACGAGCGCAGTAGGCTGGTGCCAGTCCTCCACACCATCCTCACACTCAGTCCAGAGGAAACACAGCAGCTCACAGCCGTTGCTAAAGGTACGGCAGACCTTGTTATTTTTACTGGACGTGAAAAATCCCATTATATATTATTATTCCAATTCTGATTTGTTTCTGCAATGGTTTCCTGCACAAGAAGCTTGAATATGATTGTACCTTGAAGCTCCAAAAGTGACAAAACTAAAGAGTTGGATCAGTTCCTTGTGCTAATGAACAACCATAAATTACTTTTTAAAATCGCGTTGTATATCGTCGGTTTACATACTGTCAAAATTGATCAAATACACTCTTGAGGTAAATGAGACTAAAACCATTATAAGTAGCGATATTCAATTATCTTTGGCTGACTAAAATTTGTAAAATTTTAAATATAATGCTGTTAAAGCTTCTTTGGTAAAGTAGCACTGTTAACAGCTAATTTACAATCTGAAGTAGCATGCTACTTCAGCCAAGTAAAAAGTAATAGTGGCGCTTCTTTACTTTTGCAAAAAAAAACAGCTACTTGTAGCGAGTTTTTTTTGCAACACTACTCAAAACGGATTGAAAAATTGTTTAAAGCACATAAATGTGCATAACCACGTGATGATGTGCTAGTTTACTCGAATAATACGGGCATTTTTCATCTATTATTCAGGGGTTTAAGGATATTTATGTCTTTGTTTATAATTTATTATAACGACCTTCAACAACCTCGTTCGATAATAATAACATACATGCATACATATCATCATGCTGTGTCCATTGCGGGGAGAACATATTTCCAGTATTTTTTATCCATGCATACAACCTCTTCATCTTAGTTAAAACATCCATTTTATCCATACATTCATTTCTGATGTCTTTTATTCTGCCTTCTTTCAAACATTGACACTCCACAAATTTTCCTTAGTGTATGCACGCATCTCTTGCATTAATCTTACTCTTATCCTTTTTCTGCCAAGTCCAAGTTTCACTTCCATACATCAAGGTAGGCACCAAACACACTATGAAGCATTGTCACTTTTACTACTGTTGATACTGCATAGTTGTTGTATATAACATTAAGTGTTCCGTTTACCATGTTCCCTGTCACTACCCTTCTTTCACTGTCCCTTTCAATTCGTCCATTACTCGTAAATATATTGTCCAGATAACAGAACTCATCAACCTGCTTCAGTTTTTCTGAGTTAATCCATACGTTGCACACACTTTTTACTATACTCTTTCTATTGTATAATCATCACCTTTGATTTTGCTACATTCATTTTGTGTCTATATTGTGACTATAATGATAATATCTTAGAAGAAAGCAGATGTATCACTGGCCCCATAGAATGGGAGATCATTAGCTTAAGTAGACAACCTTAATAGAAAATCTTGTTGCTCCAGGATCCGGGAGTTGGGAATTAAGTAAAATTAAAATATATTGGTTCATGAGGTTAAAGCTCTCAAATGGCTGTGATGCTTATGACCTTATTTAAGGATGAAGGTTTGCCACTTAACAGGCTTTAATTAGATCAAAGTTTTCTAAACTTATTTGGTTTACTGCCCCCTTTTTATAGATAATGTATTTCAGCGCCCCCCTTAGGAAAACTATCTCTATCTCGACTGATAATAAAATTGTAAGTGTAGCTGTGTTTGTAATTTTTGAATTTCACCAAAATATTTATGTAGCTGTGTGTGTAATTTTTTAATTTCTAAAAGCTAATTTGAAAATAAAACAACTTTTCCTTAGAAAATAAAGCGACCTTTACATTATACGATCGTTGGTTCAATATGTACGAACAGTTGATAGTTTTGATTCTTGCGATGATACATAATGATGCATCTTTATAGTCAAGTGGATAAGTGTTTGTTTAAAAATATTTAGATGACCAAATTTTATTTAGCACCTTCTTATTATTGTCCACTTGCTCTTCACCAACCCCCTATTACCCCTGGAGCCAGCAACGCCCTCCTGTATCGAACCACCGCCCACAGGGGGGTGGTAACACCCACTTTGGGAAACAATGAATTAGGTGATGTCTGGAATAATATCTTAAAAGTTTCATTGTGATTAAATGTATTTGTCTTTTTATTTTCCAGGTCTGGACCCAAATTCGAATCGAGGATGGGGAAGCTACCTCCCTTGGCCGGGGAAAAGTTAAAGCATGTTTATTAATCCCATCAATATCGGTTTAAAGTACTTTCATACCTGCTTTGTAGCATAGTCAATTGTAGATCATTGTGTAGATCCTTCGGATTTCTTTATCCTCATCCAATGGATCTATCTCACTTCTTATTTGAATTTTGTTTATTCAAAATCGAATTATGTCACATTTCTTCGAATATCAGAACTCCATACTTTGAGGGGTATTGCCGAAGTGTGCAAAGATTGTTTCTAGGTGTTGTACATGCTATAATTAATTCTTATTATTTCCTTACTATTATAAATATTTGATGCCTTTTTGTTGCACTTTTGTGAAATGATGTTATCTATTTCTCTCTCAACAGCATTACTTTTCCGATTGGTTATATTCAGTGTGCAGTAGTTCTCTTTAACACTATCCAGTCATCTTAGCGTTGGTCTTCCCATTCTTTGATGCCACATCAGATTGCTGAATAAAGCCTTCCTTGCAATGTCTGTGTTCTGCATACGCTATAAATTCCCAAGCCAGCGTGTAGAACTCTGTCTTCATGCCCCATTGTTATAAATTGGACCATATATTCTGCAGAGAATCTTTCTCTCAGACGTATCGAAAACTCCTTCGTCCCGCTTTGTAAGTATCCAGGTTTCTGATGTGTAAGTTATCACAGGTCTTTTATAATCTGTTTTAAAGTCACTCAATAGTTGTTATTATTACGACTTTACCACAATTCATTACAACACCCACACAACGTGACATATAATTGCTTAGTTACAAATAAGAAATTTGATTATTACATTTCCTATTTTATTTTAAGTCTATATTATAAATATTCATTTTAATTTTAAATTTATTTAACAATTGATTATTTTCATTTTATAATTTTCATCTCATAAGTGAGCCTATGTTTTAAAAAAATATTTGCTTTTATTTTTAAAATATATTTTGATCCAGTGTGAATCAGATAAATTTTATTTCAGAATTATTATTTGAAAGGAATAAATAAATACATAATGTTTTTTTTCTTGGATGGAAAATCTTATGATTTTCTAAGCTAGTCAATCTCATTAAGTTGATGGAAAAGTAATTGCTGTTTTTTTAAATAATAAAAGTCTTTAATATTTCAAGAGAAATAATGTCAGTTACATTATTGAATATAATCTTTTCCCACCTATTAGTCAATTTACACATCCCATTCCTATAAAAATCTTTAAGTTTTAGTGGGACAAACTCATTAAGGCGTTTTTTGACTTCTTCCACAGAGTTAACATTTCAAAAAAATGAAAAAATGGTAATTGCTAGGTGTCAAGTCATGAAAGTTGTAAAATTTTCCATTTCAATTTAATCCATTTTTTTGTGATGAAAGTCACTTATAATTATTGTGGTGATAAACAATGTATTTTCTGTTCAGTAAATGCAATAGTTTTTCAACCAATGTCTGATTTTAATTGTCTAATTGTTGACAGTACTTAACTTTACTTATTGTCTCGTTCAAAGTTCGTAATATATTACACCTTTAATATTCTATCACATATATAACATAACCTTTCTTTGGTGCAATTCTCTTTTTGAAATAGGAAGGGGCATTGATCGAGGGGTGTGTAAAACGGCAATAACTTTTGCATCGACTCAATATATATCATGTCACGGATTGGTCAAACCATATGAATAACTGCTGTATAGCAATATATTATATAATTCTTTACACAAAAGAATGAAATAAATAAATGCTACTTAAGTGATAACCACAGAAAAATCAAACTAATAGATTATTAAAAGTACTCGTATTATGATTGATAAAAAAATTGTTATGTAATATTTTTTGATACAAGTAAATGACAACCTTTGTATTAAGGTTTGAATGGAAACAAAAATAAATATTGAGACATTTGGCTTTAGGCTAGTTGTGTATTCCCTCATTTATTTTTTCACTTGGAGATTTTGATTTTTTTTCTGAATGGACAAAAATGTCCTATTATTTGGGCTTTTTAACACCATTCTGTTTGGTTAGGTGAGATGGTCAATATGACAATCAACCAGGCAACAATATTGTCTTGAATACAATTAATTTATAATACAATGATTCCTTATGATCCGTGTAGGCTAAATTTTGTCCATATGCTGCAGGTAAAATGACAAGGCATATCCATAAGTATATAGTATCTATCCCAATCTATCTAAACGGAAAATATAAGAACCGTTTTAATGATGGATATACCAAAATGAACACAATGCACAATTAGATTTATATCAGGAATTCTAGAATTCTCTAAATTGTTGGTCAATAGAGCTATTTTTTTTTATATATTTGCCTGACAACTGACGGTGAGGTAATAATATCTTTTTTATTTTGAAAAAATGCAATTCAAATAAAGTTGAAATTATTTTAAACATCTTGTAATGTTGCTCGCCCAGTAATTAACAGTTACAGATTCCAGATTTTCATTCCAACAATATATATTTTTATGCAATACTATTTTTACGATGATAATTTTCGCTATTTATAACAGCAGGTAAAAATACTGCATATAACAAAGTATTACTGTATATGTGTACCAGATTTTTAAATTATATATATACATATAGTATAGTGAAATCCTGTTAATATTTTTTTCAGCGATAATTTTACAACTTCTTAAGAAGTAGTAATATTTGAGGTGTATGTTCCATTAATTCTCTGTATCCAGAATCATTATTACTAATTAGATATTCCATCCTATATAGAGGATGATTTGGACTTATATATGCAAAAGGATGCAACTTACAAAATGTGCTTCTTCAGTTTATTTTATGTACCAAAAATACCTCAAACCCTGTATGTACAAAAGTATCAAGCCAGTAAAATATGTATTTCGTGGTCAAAATTTAACACATGGCTAGAAAGCAACAGTATGTTTTCAAAAATATCTCAAAACAGGTTAAATATGGATTGGATTCCTATTGAGAAAGGTCTACAAAAGTTTCTTTATAATTCGTCCTCCCTTGGTAAGTTTTTTGCGGTTTTCTTATTAATATGTTTTTCTAAACGGGGAAGTACCCAATCTAATGGCCACAGCGCTAATTATTTGTAATATTTTCAATTTATTAATAAGATTCGTTTTGATTCCCAAGTTAGAATGACTTTAACATGTAAGCGAGTATGAACGCAAGGGTGTGTGCGAGCCTAACTTATCTCAAGTTAGTACGAACGCACCGGTGCGTTCCGCATTGACATCCAAGAAAATTATAGACTATACCAAAAAAGTTAATTGTATTGATATATATATGGATAATTTGTCATAACAAATACTAAAACGAAATATGTATCATAATTCTTCAACCTCACAAAAAAAGTAATTAAAAAACTCACTCCCTGGTTACATATTGTTCCTATATAACTCACTAGCTTACAGGTTAAAGAGAATCTGCTCTGTAAACAACATTATGTAAATTGTCCTTTTTTTATTATTATATGATATAATTCCATTTGTTATTCAGAACCATTGTTCAGTTTCAAATTGTAAAACTTTGGTTTTGAAGTGTAATGTTTATTTAAAACGGTTTTTGTTTACATTAATCCTTTTTAACATTATTGTATTGTATTACACTTTTGTTGTATATAGTACAATCCGGCGGGCTTATTGCCATGTGGCAATATCTTCCAACTAATCAGAAAGATGTTATCTGTGAAAACCAGACTGGAATCCTTTTTAAAAAAATTTGAGTTCCAACGGGAACCGACCTGCAACCTCCGGCTTGGGAGACAAGGGTCTTGCCAACTAGGCCACGCAAGTCATGTCTTAATGAAACTTAAATATACATATTTCATTTTTCAGTCTAAATAAATTTATGTTATAAATTTATGAGTATTTATTAAAAGTTAATTTTTTTGTTAATATTTTATAAAAGTATTCATTTGAGGTAAACTAATCAGACTTTATCACATTTACTTAATCCACACACAAAATAATATTTTAAACATTAAAATTTTATTTTTGACACAAACACAAAACCATAGATTTCTTCGAAACAAATAGGAGAATCCTATTATAATTCTTATATTTATTTTATTATGTATTCAATAAAATTACAATGCTAATTATTATTATTATTATGGAAATATGAATATTATTTTTTTTCAATTAGAATTTGTGACATGATTTTTATTATTAAAATTATTACATTTTGCTACTTTGGACTAATCTTTATTATTAAAATTATTACATTTTGCTACTTTGGACATATCAAACGAATGTGTGATGAAAGACTGACGAATTACTGGGAAGCATTACATAGGGGAAAAGACAGAAAAGTACGGTTGAACCAAGGATGCTAAATTATGAAAAAATAAAAGGTGAGAATTAAAAGAAATGAAAAGAGTTGTATCAGGAAAAAACTTATAATATTAGTAAAAATCTGTAAATTATTCCGTTTTGAATGTTATTTATAACATGGTATTATTTGTTTTAATGTTGTTCTCTTTGATATATCTGTTCATTACACGAATTATGGAAACTTGTATTGTTCAAAGGACTTAAAAATAAAATACATAAATAGAGGATATAGTATGGATGTAAAGGATGCAAAAGATCTATGTTATGATAGAAAAATGTGGCACTCTGTCTTTTCTGCATGTCCCGACATTGAAACTGCATGATGGTATCAATGTATAATATAATGTTATCTTTGTATTTTAAACGCTTCTAATGTGCATTTTTCTAAAATTTAGACAGGAGGAACAAAAAATGAGTAAAAGAGTAAATAAATGTGTGTAATATTATAGTTAATCTTATTGTATTGCAGTACACTTTTGTTACATACAATAAAACCTAGTGTGTTTATTGCCAGAAAGCAGAAAGATGTTAGAGGCCGTAAGAGAAAACCAGTGTGTAAGTGTTTTGTTGCAAAGGTCGTAAGTGCTACTAATGGGAAGGAATGGATCAAACCCCCCCACCCCTCAGCAAGCAACATTCAGATGACTATACACAATGTCATATCAAAGACCCAAGTCACTGATGGGCATTATCACCAACTGTCAAAACTTAGAAGCCCTCATATTTGATAATCTTTTTTTCATATCGCTTTGTTAACAGTTAAGCTTAAATGTATGACATAGTTCAAATAGCTATAATTTATAATACACATTCAATGAGATTTGTTGTTTGTTAACAAGTCTATAACATATCTCTCTATCAAAATTTTGGTCTAATGAATATTGGAGCTATTAAAAAAACATGTTTTGTTATAAAATGTATATAAAATAATAACAGTGTTGCCATTAATGATGATAATTTAGTAAAATTATATTTTTTCATTAAAATGATATGCATATATTATTCGGAAAGTTTTGTTTTCATTATAATGTTTAAAAATTTTGTAAATGAATGTGATTTAATATATTTGGCCATAATTTGATTTGTGCCAGTATGCGGGCATGGTATGGCTAAGCTTACAACCATGATTTCAAAAGCCAAAACTAAAATCATTTTTAAAAATAATACTATTTATAAATATACTATTAGGTGTACAAATAAGTTTCCGCCGTTGTTATGTTCGGTAGACAGCCCCAGCAATGGTTTCGTTCGGTTTTGTCAATTTTTGGTATCTTCATATGATGTGAAGTGCTGCTCAGACAGGCCATGCGTCATCGATCAAAACAAGTGGTAATCAGAAGGAGCAATCTGGTGAATACAGCGGGTGGGGTAAAACTTCTCAATTGAGTGTTTCCAAATAGGTTTTGACCGGTGCCGCAACATGTGGACTAGCATTATCATGCAGGAGAATAATTTTGTCGTGTCTGGCGTAGTAGTGGGCGCGCTTTTCCTCGAGTGCTCGACTCAATCTCATCAATTATGTTCGGTAGACAGCCCCAGCAATGGTTTCATTCGGTTTGAGCAACTCATAATACACGACACCAAGCTGATCCCACCAAATACACAACAAGAGTTTTTTTCCATGAATATTTGGCTTAGCCGTAGATGTTGAAGCATGGCCAGGGGTTCCCCATGATTTCTTCCTTTTTGGATTATCATAGTGGATCCATTTTTCATCACCAGTGACTATACGGTGCAGAAAACCCTTTCGTTTATGCCTGGCAAGCAGCATTTCACATGTGGAAAATCGGCGTTCAACGTTTCTCGGTGTCAGTTCATATGGAACCCAATTTCCTTGTTTTTGAATCATTCCCAATGATTTCAACCTATGTGAAATTGCTTGTTGAGTCACTCCTAATGTAAGTGCAAGTTCTTCTTGCGTTTGGCACGAATCTTGATCCAATAATACTTCCAATTCCGCGTCTTCGTACACTTTCGGCCTTCCGCTACGTTCTTTGTCTTCGATGTCAAATTCACCGTTCTTAAACTTTTGAAACCACTCACGACAACTTCTCTCACTTAAGGCAGCCTCACCATATGCTTCTACAAGCAATCGATGCGCCTCAGCTGCAGATTTCTTCAAATTGAAGAAGTAAATCAAAAGTTCCCGCAAATGACGCTTATTCGGCTCAAAACTTGACATTTTCGAACACAAAAAAATATGTTATACTGATAAAAATTCACTAATATTTCAAGGTCATGTTGTTGACAGATGTCCAACCTTACGATAATGACATTTTACATCTGACAATTTTAACCATAACTTACTGGTGGCGCCAACTTTTGTCAAACGGCGGTGACTTATTTGTACACCCAATATATTAAAAATAAATTTATGATCGAGAAGTCTCTCTTACTCAATATTATGTGAATTGGAGAATTAAAGAATGACTAACAGTTTTTTTTAAACTTAAAATTTAGTGTTTATTTACATTATCAGTTCAAATATGTTTTAGTGCCTATTCACATTATTGTGCATTTACACTATGATAGATATATATCCTGAATTCACGCTTGATTATGATTGACTCAGAACTAATTATAGTGTAGTTGGTACAATTAGATATTTAAAAAAAATCTGGCACCATTTAGTGACTGCAAGGACTCCTACATTTTAAAATAACACTAAGGACGCCTAGGCTTTAAAATCACATCTATAGCAGTGCTACTTAAACTATAGTTCCCAGAGCAGTATTGGTCTGCGAACAGTTTGTTACTATTTAAAATGCGTAATTCTTGTTTTTTTAGCAAATTTGTTTTATATTATTACATTTTTTAATTTAGTCTTATAATAAAAAAATATTTGAACTCCATTCTTTTCATATTTAAATGATTTTTATTGAACTTAATTTCGTATTTAAATAATTTTTATTGACCACAAAAATAATGGTCTGCAAAGGATTGGAATGGAAAAAAAATTGGTCCATGAACACAGAAAGTTTTAACCTCTAAGCGAGTGAGATTTTGTAAGTAAAATAAAAAAATGATTTTGTAAGTAATATAAATAACGTAATTGCGGCCGCCATATACAAAATAATTGAATAGATAAAAACATTTGAGTTATGTCCATTTTATGAATAAATTCATGTATTCGGGAATAAAAACATTAGACGTACCGTGTACGTCCATACTCTCTTGAGGTAAAAATTCGCTCGCCGTACACTGTACGGCCATACTTGTTTAGAGGTTAAAAGCATTGTCTTAGAGGATATTTTTCCTTTCAATATCAAAGCAATTTAAATTTGAGTTGATAATCATAATATTTATGCAAAATATTTGAATGAGCCAACTTAACTTTCAGTTTTCAGTCAATCAAATGTGAATTCAATCTAATGATTTCAAATCTCTAGTGCCGATTCACATTATGATGCATCAACACTATGATAGAAAAATATTCATTAATTTACTAATAATAGTTATGGTATACTCATAATGTGAACTGCTAACTACAGACAGAAATCAACCATAATAAAAATTAAATGATCACACTTAAGAATATAAAATTTATACAGTATACAAAATAGATTTCCTTAGATTCCACAAATATAATGATTCTGACTCTCGGGTAATGGTTATATTTATTTGCATTTTATTTAGTAAGTTATAAAATTACCACCCAGTGTATTATTTTTAGGTATTAAAAAATATGTTATCAAACCAAAAGTAAAGAAATGTCACATCAGATATCTACTGACAAAATAAATATTCACTATAGAATAAGATTTGTCTTCAATACCATAATGTATAGAATAATGTTTTTTTTTACACTATGGAACACCATATAATTTTTTAATACTATTGTTTTTGGCTTATACTTCTTCATATATATATAGGAGTTCACAGCCATTATTCAAGAAATAAGAAGATTGTAGTTTTGAGCGATGTCAATGAATTGCTACATAACAATAAATAAAAATTTATCAATTTTTACATTAAAAATCATTTTTATGTATATAACACATTTTTATATCTAAGTATTTTAAATCTCTTAAAAATTTTTGTATAGATAAAACGTTATTATTAGTGTTGAATATAAGTACAAATTTCTACAACTCTTATTCATTTCTTATTTATAAATTCTGAATATTTTTTTATAGATTTCTCAATTTGAGTCGCACCAGACAGTTCATCATTGCATACTGCATAAGTGTGAAGTTGCTAAATTTATGAGGTTGATTAATTAAAATCTAGATGATGACATACTTTTTTAGTAGTGTGAACAAGACAACATCTGATCTAATCTGAAGTTGGCATAGATTTTATGTTATCACTAATATTAGATTCATTGATCTATAGAAAAAATCTAAGGGCGAAAGAAAAGTGGATGCAAATAACAGTTTAATGTTTTAAGGATCGTTGTCTCAGTATTTTGTTCATTCGTTTGTTTAAAAAAAATGATTTCTCATCAATAACCTTTTTACTAATTGGTGCTATGCATGATCCGAAAATCGCATGCAATTTTCCAAATAATATATACATTTTTGTATTGTATACCCTTACGTTCGCTTACTTCAAAATAATATCCTTTAATGTTTTTATGAAATGGAAGCTATTTAGAGTGTCAATGTATAAGCTGAGTGTTTTTGTATTTAAGACAAATATATGAAATTTGTTATTAAGAAATGATTTCACAGACCTCGTCTAGTGAAGTAATTCTGTATATTAACAAAATGGACAGTTTTTAGCATTGTTATGTATTTGTAATTTACGTGTCACGTTCCCGTTAAAACAATGTAAATTTTAAGTTATGTATTATGGATAGTAAAAAAGTATATACAATATATAAATTGTAAAGAATATAGCTTCATGTCTAACGGACATACATATACAATTTGCTTGATCTAAATATTTTCTTTCTATCAATTCATTCTTTATAACTACTCGTATTTTGCGTGAAAAATCAATTATACAACCGCCATTTTGCGTAGTCATTATATCAGATACAACAACGCATGTGAACTTGCCCGTTAATTGCCTAGTCCTAGATTTCTCATGTGACATTTCTCTTTACTTTATGAATAAATTTGCCAAACAAAGTGTGAAATTCCAGTTGCTGAATATGTGGCATTTGTCAAGCTGTGATATTAGAAAAGATATAAATGCATCCTGTATCTCGGATAGGGAATGAATTGTAGGAAAAGTGGTGGAAGGTTTAATATATTGAATTTATTTGATGAATCTTATGTTATGGCGTGGATAAATAGAGCTACCTATGTATTTTAATGATACTTTTTTGTTATAATTTTAAACTTAATTTCATCATAAAATGTGTTTGCAATTTGAAATAGTCAATAAAAGATACTTAATTACATTTGAAAGTCTTTTATTGTAACTGCCTTATATATATAGTATATCGTCGTTGTTCTACGAAAATCATTTAAGTCCATTTTTGTTTAAAATGCCTTTTTGCTGCCATTTTACTTAAAATAAAAATATCTTCATATGGAAAAAACATTTATGTCCAAAAGTTTTAAGGTTTCGCTGTTATGAAAAGATAAAAAAAACATATGCCGAAGAAATTCCATAGTTGGTATTCATCCCTGCCAACCAGCACAAGAATTCATGACTTAATAAACCACCACACATCAAGTCAGAGGAATAAATAATAAAATAATATAGAAAAAACAATATTTTAGAAGCGTTTCAGTCACCTTTTTGCAGTTGTTTTCACCAAGAAAGGATTAAGTCCAAAACAGGTGTCCATATTTTTAGTTTTTAAGTAATGTTTTTAAGTTACTCATTTTTTTGTAGTAATTCTTATCAACAAATAAACTGTCTAAATAACATCTGTTTGTATTTTATTTTATTGAAAACATGATTTTACATCGCCTTCCGAAACTTAAATTGCATTTATCTCAAAACTCAATATTTGGACTTAAATGCTTTTTGCAAAACAACGACTATATATTATATTGATCATGATAGATAAAGCCCAAATTGGCGGTATCTTGGTTTACAGAGCCAAATAAAATGAAGGTTGCTGTCCCACACTAATGTTCTTTTCTTTAAATGTATTGTATTACACTTTTGTTGCCTACGTGACAATCTAGCGGGCTTATTGCCATAAGGCTGTCTCTTCGAACCAACCAGAAAGATAGATAGTTAAAGAGGCCTTAATTAAAAATCAGACTGAAATCTTTTTTGAAGAAATTGGGTTCCAATTAGAATCGAACCCGCAAACCTAGGGTTGAAAGACAGATGTTTTACCAACTAGGACACAGAGGTCATCTATTTCTTCAAAACCAGCAATCCTCAGCTGGAAGACAGGCATCTTATCAACTAGGCCGCGGAGGTTGAAAATTTACGGTTTATGTTTATTGCATTTTTATAAAAAATCTCTGAAAATGAAATAATTTGCTTGTAGGATTGTTTCAAAGTTTATTAATTTTATTGGAAAAGCCTTACGCTGTTAGTTTTCAAATGAATATGTATAATTTTTGAATAATTCTTCTTCTTATTTTAGGCCTGTTGGCCTGTTATGGTCCTGCATCATTGTTTGCCTCTTGTGACGTCGACTGCCAGCTGTCTCCATCTTTTGGGAGGTCATCCTGGAGGTCTGCTTGCTTGGGGGATACTGTCCCTGGCCATTCTTACGGCTCTTGGTTCCGCCATTCTGGATACGTGTTCGCTCCAGAACCTTCTTCTCTGTCGTCCCCATCTGACAATATCTTCAACTTCGCACGTCCTTCGGATTTCTGTGTTTCATACTCTATCACAAAGGGTTTTGCCAGCGATACTCCTGAGTACCTTCATTTTGCTGGTTCGAAGGAGATTTTTGGTTCTGACAGTGTCAGCTCTGGACTATATGATGTATGTCATTATGGGGCGGACACAGGTCTTGTATATCATCACCTTGCTTTGGATGTTCATATACTTGTTGTTCCAGATAGTGTTCTTTAGACATCCGGAAATAGCTGCGGCCTTTTGTCATTGTTCGAGCACTTCGCCATAGAGGTCATTATTACACATTATGCTAGCACCCAAGTATTTAAATTTTGTTACTTGTTCAATTGGTGTGTCGTCGATCGCCACGCTGCATCCAATTTGCTTTCTGGCTAGAGTCATGCATTTAGTCTTGCTGATGGAGATAGACATGTTGTATTTTTTGGAAGCAGTGTGGAATCGATGTAGCATTTGTTGCAGGTCTTCCTCTGATTCGGCTATGATGGTGGCATCGTCAGCATAGCATATGATGTTTAGCATATTGTCGCCCATCTTGTATCCCAGGTTAAGGTCGGCAACTTCTTCTATAATTTTATCCATAACCAAGTTAAATAGAAATGGGCTTAAACTATCTCCCTGTCTTACTCAGCTTGGTGTTGGAACGTCATTAGAGAGTTCTCCGTCTACGCGAATTCTTGTGGAGCTATTTAGGTTTATGTCTCTAATGGTTTTGACGATGGATGGCGACACGTTCCTTTCGAGCAAAATGCTTATTACACCTTCTAGTTGAATTCTATCAAAGGCCTTGGTTAGATCGATAAAAGCAAGGTAAGCAGTCTTGTTGTATTCCAAAGACTTTTCTTTAATTTGCCGCAGTATGAATATAGCATCTGTAGTAGATCTGTTTCTTCGGAATCCTTGTTGTTCATCTCTATTTTCAATTTGTTGTTCTAATTTTACTCTTAGGATGTTGGTGAAGAGCTTGAGAAATGCGCTTAAAAGAGATATTCCTCTGTAGTTACCAGGATCAGAAATTTGTCCTTTTTTGAAGATGGGAATCGTTATACTGGCCCTCTATTCATCTGGTATTGTAGTTTCAAGGATCAAGTTGTAGAGTTTGTGGAGACTTTTCGTAATTTTTTATAATTATTGTACTATGTATAATTTATTCAGCCGGGAGACGGGACAAGGGAGGGGTAGCCGGGGCACTGGCCCCAGGCGCGATAACTGATGAGCGTCAAAATTGGCAAAAGAAAACAGTATAAAATAATTATAAATCATATCTCAATATTGATATTGCATTTCATATATTTTTGTCAATGCGTGACCATAGATTTTCATCATGTGAAAGAGTTTTTAGTAAATTAAAAATAACCATTGATATTTGACCACCCCAATAGCTCAAAAAAATAAAGTTATAAATGTTTGACAATCCATTGATTCATTTTGTGGGGTAAATGACCGTGCCTTCCCACTTTTTCTGAAGACTAGAGGGGATTGATTTATGAAAGAAAGTCTTGTTTGCGCTCCCCTGAAGATGAGGTGAAAGCCTTGAAACCGGTAGGGTTATACCGTCACAAAAAGGTGGAATAAACAGTGTTTGATAAAAATAAATTACAATGTCTTTAAACCTTCACAACGTTAATGCCTTAACTATATAACAACATAACAAAGAAAACAAAATAATCGTCCATTTAAAAATAATAGTATAACAGTAATTTCCGAAAGGACTTTGGAAAAATTGTCACCTTATTTATTGTAGGGGCGCGCTTACTAATGGGTGCCCCAGGCGCCACAAGTGCAAAATACCTCTTCCTGGCTCTGACTTTTATACTTTTTCGGAAAAAAATATCTAACATAAATCATAACTATTATTATACATTAAAAATGAAAACGTGATTTTTTTTTGTTTAAAATTATTAATTTAATGAAAATAATCGCACTTCAGAAAAAAATAAAATAAATACGAGTTTATAGAAATGTGTAAAAAATTCACAGATTTGGAAATCAAAAGCTTACTAAAATTTCATGCAAGTTTTTATGAAAATATGTTATTTGATTTTTTCGTGAAAATATAGAATAGTATAATTATATAAATACTTATATGTTAAGAAAATGAGTTATTTCAAAATAAAATAAACGATTAAAATTTAAAGTTTTTATTACATTAGTACAAAAAAAGATCCGAGAACCAGTTTAGAAGTAAATCCGCTGGGAATAAAACCCAGGATGATTGGACGCTAAGCAAGTATGTTCACCACTAGGTGTATATAAACCTCTTTCAAATTAAATTGAAAAATTAATTACGTCCAAATCTATTTTATATTATTTATATTATAAAATTTTCTACAAACTAAAAAAGGTTGACCATCGCTGTAGTATTTTTTTTAATTGTATTTATTGTAAATTAAAAAAAATCGTTACTAATTTAGTGAACTAATTCATAAAAAATATAAATATGTACGTCAAAGTGGAAAGCCAAAAATAAAAACCAGGTTTATCGCAAAATCGGAGTTAAAAAATATGCAATTTCCAAATAAATCTATTTGCGTGGGTATTTACCTAATTTTCACCTGTTTCAGGCAAAGTTCGCAAAAATAGGTTTTCTCCCCGAGCGGAAGTTAAATTTACCTCAACTCCTCAGCTCTTCCGGAGCTTTTCAAAAATAGAATTCAAACTTCATTCTTTTTCCTATCAAACAAAAGAATATTCCTTTGTTTTCATATTTGTTAAAAATATTAAATAAACACACTCATATTTTAAATAAATTATTTAAGAAATAATCATATTCGTGTCTTTATATTTTCGCGTATTGATCGCGAATCCCTGGGAGAGTGTGAGCTTCGCGCGCATGCCCGGAAAATCTTGAAGAACTTCAGCGGCCGCTGGGGGTGAGCAATGACTTTCCGCAAATTTTTGATATTTCGACTTAAAATACGTTAAAAGTTTTAACAAAACCTTATTATTTACATCTATTTTTCTGTGTGTTATTGTTATTTATATATTTAAGCAATATTTTACTTTAATTTTGTCACATTTTCACATCGCGCACATGCCGGTACATATTGCATTACGCAATTTGCCGGCAAACGCGTTGAGGAATGTAATAAAATACCTTTTGTTATATTTTTTAACGTATTTTAATATGTTTTAATGTATGTTTATCACTGTAATATTGTTTTATCTGGTATATGATTGACCGCCAGCAGCGTGTCTGACATGATGCATGCCGCCATTATTTGTCATACCTCGTGCCGGACTTTTCCGACAAAATTTTCCTCAAATCTTCAACAAATCATTTAATCCACCCAAAAGTAACGTAAATTTAGACTATTCGTAATTATTTGTCGATTTTATGTCAAAATCTGACAGGAACTATTGTAATTAATCTTTAAATTAGATTTTTTTTAAATTGATTCAAGGCCATTTGTCAAATACCGTACTACCCTCGTAAAATTTTCAATCGTCTTTTATTTTTTACCATAGAGCTGAGTCAGTCTTAAAAAAATATACATTTTTTTAATGAACTAGAAAACGATATTATTTGAGACGTATGAACTACATTTTTATGTTAATAATTTTAATTGTTTTGTTTCTGAGGAAACGTTTGAATGAGTTTTAGTTCATTGCTAAAAAAAGTTTACGTTCCTAATGTATTTTTTTCGGTTAATCAGTTCTTTTTAGTATATATTGTCAACCATGTGATTGAATTGGTAGCATGTTGCGTGTCGTTTATGTTACAAAATGGATGCCGCCGCTTGTCGTCTGTCTCGTGGATGAATTATATTTTAGGAATACGCGTAAAATAGCGCGAAACTATATTTAGACTCGGATAGAGGTGCATATTTACAAGATGCATTCTCCTACTTTTATTTTCCTCTATTGTTTCGTACAAGATGCCTCTCACTGCACATGTTTTTTTTTATATTTTTACGAGACATCAACGATCGAAGCCGGGTCGTCTGGAACACTTAACTCAGCCGGGGGTTAAAAAGAAATGTTATCTTATTTGATCTTAGCAAAAATGTAACAAAAAATATGTTTAAACTATGTAAAAAATTGTATATATTTTGTAAAGCCTAGTGTAGAACGACGGTTAATCACATAGAAAAGTTTCTAGTTCGATTTTCGATTGCGAAAAAATCAAGTGATCGAAAAGGGTTTTTGTACATTCAGACCTTTAAACACCTTTTGAAATATCTGATTTGATCGCATTGCAATAATATAGATATCATTTTAAATCGATTCTACGGTTTTCAGAATTTTGCTTTCTTTATTTTCCACTTCCGTGGTCACCTGGTATGACGCTTATTTTTCAACCCAGGAGTTACGGGTTCGATTTCCGTTGGAACCCAATTAAAAAAATGTTATTAATATGGTTTTAATTTTTGTATTCTTTAACGCCTTTCTGGTTGGTTAGAAGAAATTGCCACATGGCAATAAGCTTTCCAGATACGACGAAAGTACACAATACAATATTTTTTTTAAATAATGAAAAGTTTACTTCACATTCATTTATTTTTCAGCCCTAGGATGATTTGGGCAACTCAACCTAGAATGATTTATAAAACTAGTCATAGGGCGAGTTGATTGCCAATTCATTAAAAAGTGACCAAAGATCGCTTTAAGGCATATGTTACAATGTAACATCTTTAAAACAGTGAATTTATGATGACTTTTAAAAGTCTGTAATCCATCAGATTGCGTACTCCAGAGTTAAACTATTTCATGCTATAGGACTAGGCACCCCAAAATATTAGTCGAGATACCTCTGTCTGTTCTTTTGATTTACCTCAACTAGACGGTTAACACTATGAGACAATCTCAGTGTGGTATGTTTCACAGAGGGCATACCCTAACGCATTGTTTCTCAGTCTTTTTCAGACTTGCGATCCCCCAAAAGATAAAAAATTAAATTAAATTAAGACTGCGCGACCTCCCTGCAAAAAAATATCTTGTTGATGCATTTGGCCGCACAAATATTGTACTTGCACAAAGACAATAAGCCTTATCAGGAAAGATATATATTGTTTTACGTCACTAATAGGGCAGCTAAATAGTTTGAACTTGCCGCGAGTATCAATATGGGCGGCAAGTCCATACTGTTAAGCTGGCTTGGTAGCGACTTGAAAGTCACAATGACACGTTATCCAATAAATATATAGAGGTAACCATTGGAATAAACAATGGACTGCAATTTTTTAAAATAAAGGTGTTCGTTTTTGTCACAAAATATGTTATTTTCCTTTTGTACACGTAAGCTATTTTTATTAACCACACACAGAGAAATGATGCCCTAACGCATCGTTAATTTCCTCATGTATCGCGAGGCCAAACCGTTTCGGAGCTTTGAACGATATAAGACACAGCTTAAAATCTACCCTTTCAGGAGACTTCAGCCAGTGAAGCTCTTTCAACAGGGCAGTTATTCGATTTTAAGCATAAAAATTAAACGTCAGATTTAATCCGCGGTCAGAGCCCTCTAGGTATTTCTTGATCTTCCTACATGAATTTATCCTTTTATTAGTGTTACCAGTAGTTTGGCAGCCGATTATTTGGAAATCTGATAGTCTCAATATAAGATTTGTCAGTTTCTCTAATTGTACAATATAATCACCAATGCATCTCTTATAAATCTCATATCAAGTGGCTGGACCCGAGATCTTTTTATTTTGGATCTACATTTCGTCTTAATAGGATAGCGTGAACCGAAAACTTACGCGACTCATTTTGCATTTGGATTTGTTGAAAAATCTCATATGCTCCTATTCTACAATAATAAATACTCTCATTGCTACCAAAAAACGTTTTGTATGTTTCAAGTTGACATTTATTTTGTGTGTTGACGCCATACCATGCCTCTGTTCCTTTTTATATACCCGTATCGTCCCATACATATTGTCATACACCCATCGTCTGTTTCTTCTATTTTCTCCTTTAGTAAAATTTCTCTAACAATCTCCTTGGAAAGTTTCTTTCCTCGACTTTCTGCCTCCTCACTCTCATTTCAAGAATAGTTATACCCAATATTTTATTCTAAATATACGCGTTATAAAATAGATCAACCCAGAACACGTACTCGTATATTGTAACCTTAATTCGATTAACCAACCGTATTCAATAGTATAATATATTGATCGCTTGGTCTAGAGTTTATTGTGGATTATTTTGAACTGAATGCGGCCATTTTGTGTTGGGTAGACCCCTTTCAGGATTCCCGTCAGCATTTTCTTTAGAATCGTCAGAAAACGCAAGCCCCCTTCGTTACGACAAGGTAGACGTGAAAATAATACCTGATATATAATATTTTTTCTTACATTGGATAAAAAACTATGTCAATAAATATTGCATAATAAAATCTATACACAACATATAACGTCCTATTCTTTCTTATACTAGTTGAACTACGCATTATATGCGTCAAGAAATGTTATATACTCTTATGTACATTGAAAATCGAGCGTCCATCCGATCGATTCGTGATTTAGGGTAAGTTAGAGCCCAATTTGCTTGTGCTAGAATATAAATGGTCTTGCTGTTTAACGCATGCTGATACCAGTCGGTTTCTTATTGGACTCCAACCGGGAGCATGTTCATTTTGACAGGTTCGGTAAAAAATGTTATGAACGTTTTTAACTCATTTGAAATAGATAGCCGGAGAAATTTTAACTGAGGAAAGAAAGTGTCAGTCAGAATACGGACAATTTATTTAGAATTTGGTCGAGTCCGCATTTTAACATTTTTATTTTTCGGAAAAAGTAATGAAATTTCGGTATTATATTATTGTATAACACTTTCGCTCTGCAGTGCAATCTGGTGGGATTATTGCCATGTGACGATCTCTCCCAACCAATCAGAAAGGTGTTAAGCTTTAAGTGATAACCAGACTAAGACCCAACAAACAAAGTTCCAACAGGAATCGAACTCGTAACCCCCTGGTTGATCTTACTAACTAGACTACGGAGTTCGTCGTTAGTCAGTAAAAAATATATTCAATCTAAGTTTTATATACGAGTATATCATATGGGTTTCGTAGAATTGAAAAAAAAACAATTTTCTAATAGTTACTTTCAAACAGAAGCTCTTTTATATCTCCTTTAAAATCTAAAGTAGCACGCTACTCAAGTAACCAAGTGAAATATGGTAGTATCGGCGCTACTTAACAGCTGATCTTCGGACGAAGTGCGCTACGATACTGGAAAAAACATATATTGATTTAAGAAATTTATATTTTTACTCAAATATCATATTTGCTATTTTCATTGTAAAATTTGATAAATTAACACTTTATCATGTTACAAAAACACAGTGAACTACTGTACGCGTTACACATATACATAATACCGGAATTCTCGTTACACAACGTAATCGTTTCAAAATGTCATTTTTAAATCGCGGATATTAATTATAATTTTTGTGATTGCTAATAAATTAATTTCTAAATACTGTATTTACGTTGTTTTTTTATTTGTCTGACTCCAACCAGGAATCGATTGCGACAGTTTGATACTAAAAAAGTACCTAGTTTTTAGACCTGTTAAATTAATATTGTCATTATAAATAGGGCTGGGGAAAATTGGTATATAAATTAAATAATTTCTAAATCTTATCCGAAGCCACATTTTCTTTATATAACTTTATTGTTGTTACACTAGGTTATGGTATTGTATAATATAACTTATTATGCCGTAAATAGGTCGAAAAGGGGGAAATCGAGATAAAAGAGAAGAAAAGTTGAAAACGTTTTAATCTCTTTCAAATATACACCTACAAATCTACATTGTTTTTGTACCTGTTCGCATTGGCGTAGTCGCAACATTTTCGAGAATAATTTTAAACCCATGACATTTGATCCTAAATATGTTTGCTACGTTTAATAACGTAAGATGGCGGTATACAGTCATGTGACGATATGACTACAATTCATCTGCTCAGCCAATTCTACGGTGGTTTGAAGGGGATCTTCATGAATAATATGGTTTAAGTGGTTCTCATCGAATTCCACTGGTCGTCCGGAACGCTCCATGTCTTTCAGGTCGAAATTACCGTATTTGAAACGCAAACACCATTGACGAGCTGTTCTTTCATTCATAGCATCTTCACCGTACATTTCGCAAATATCGCGGGCAGCTTTATTCCCTCGATTGAACGCGAACATAAGGAGGTGTCGAAAATGCTCACTTTCGTCTACTCGACATTCCATTTTGAAGGCTTGTAATCAAATAAAATAATATATGTAACGTAAAAGCAAACGCAATATCTTGTAGAGCAGAGAATTTTCTTTCGAATGACGTATAACCTTTACCATTTTGTTTTACTTTTGGTGCTCATTTTTAAATTTGGAAAAAACGGACACAACTTATGTTAACACCCAATACTTTCACAGAAAACTTCTAATGCAGCAAAACTATCATTTGACGCCACTAGATCAGAGTAGCTGATTGGTCAAAATATCTACTGCTTTGAGACTGAATAGAGATCCTCTCGGTAATGAGTGACTCGACTATCGTCGATTGCTCCAGATGGCCGCAAAAATTACAACAGGGCGAAAGTTAAGATTGAAGTTGAAAAATTTGCCTTTAAATCTTCCATGGTTAGAGATAAATCGGGTAGTCGAATAAGTTAAATACACCTACGGGAAGCCGAGGCACGCCCGGGAAAAAAATAAATGTCTATCTTTCTTTGCAATTATTATTTGAATTATCTTATGTATAATAAAACTTTAAAATTATGTGCTCAATTCACCCGAACCAACTTGTCAAATTCAAGATGATTGGGCTAAACCAATCGGAAGCGTAAAAAACGCTGAAGAACTTTAGTTTCTTTGATTATTTTCTTGAATTTTATCCGTTCTTTACATATTGAACATTAAAAAAAACTGTTTTGTCATCCCACTACTGGTAATTTTTATTTCTTAACAACCAGTTCGCTTCCACCCCTCCGCCATCATAACCAAGACCTTCATTCTTATTTTGGCTATTTGCTAGGAATATAGCCATTACTTTGGATTAGCCGTTCATCCTACATTCAATCGACTATTCTCCCCGCCAACCAGATTCTGTAGCTGTTAAAACTGTTCTCAGGGTTAGTTTTTCTGATCCGGCAATAAAAATACTTATTGCCCAGCCTGATTGATAAGTCTATGTATCATACAGTAATACTTGAACTAATCTCTAGTGGTTGATAAACTTGTACCTGGATACACTCATTAAATTCTGGTTTGATTCTTCTAGAAGTACATTTGGGACTTACTATTAAGACTCCTGTCTTCCGACCCGGGGGCTATGGGTGCGATTCCTGTTTGTACCCAGATTTAAAAAAAAAGGCTCCAGTCTGATTTTCACTTAATGCTTGTTTCAACACCTTGGTTAGTTGGAATAGATTGTCACGTGACAAAAAACTCTCCAGGTTATATTGTATATAATTTAATACCTATTATAACAACAGACTCGCTGAACCGGTATCAATTTTAACAACTGCCTTGCAAAAACCATCGCGAACAGTTTGAATAACACCCCCGATTGTGTCTTTTATAATTTTCTCTATAAATATAATTCAATATCCATCAATCAGCTGATTTTCATTCAATCTCCCCGTCCATTTATTACTTCTTGGCCCCCGGCTGTTAAAATGATGACCCTCAAAAGGTGCCGACAGTGGCTAAAAGAGAGAGAAGCGCGTGCTGACCGAATTCTAGACGGGCGAGTAGGTGAGGGGGGAAAAGCGTCGCGACGCTGCTATGACGTATCCGAGGGAGATTTCGATTTATTTTTTGCCGACTTATATTCGTCCAACACACCACCACCTCGGGTTGTACTCGTATCAGCTGGAGCAGTCTGTACATCTTTGATTGGATCGTGGTACGACTCTCTTTTTTTATTTCTCAACCGTTAGATTTTTTTTGTTTCACTAATCTAGAAAATATCAAATGGACGTATAACGATCCTTTGCTAACTGAAGAATTTCTTATACGATCTTTCGATTCGCATTTAACGTCCAAATAACTATAGGACGATTTATATAGCGGTTCAGTGAGTAGAAATTTGAATATAATCAACTTGTTATCAAAATAATTGCTTAATTTTTCCAAAAAAATAAATACTGAAATATTTTCATATTTTCCCCTAAATCGTGTAAAAGAGAACTTTATCATTTGTGAGTAGAAGCCGAAGAGAAATAAAGCAGTCCAATCTTTATTCTAAATACTAAATATTATCTATTTTTCTTCTGGAGAAATCAGTTTTTAATTTTTGTACACATTTGTCGTAGTTTTGTTAAATAACAGAGTTGCGTGGTTTCATTACCTTACTTTAAAGTTTGAAACGTTTAAAGTCTGACTCTGAATACAAATAAAATAAAACAAGGTTAGAAAATAGTATTTATTATTTAGCCTGCAATACGAATTCGGGCTGAGGTGTGTGAGTGTTTGCGACTCCAGTGTATTGGACTCAAAGGAGACATGCGGTCACAAGGACTTGAACTCTTTATGGAGTCTTGTGGAGGTTTGTGTGTAATTTTAAGATATAACTAGAGAGCGTGAAGTAGTTAATCGTGTTTTGGAATTTTAGATATGCGATATTTATTCAAAACTCCACTGATTTATTACTCCAATATTTTAGAGTCTAGCTCACTTGATACTTGATTCATCATCATTATCTTTGGCATTACATACCAGTCTGGATTTTGGCCTCCTCTAGAATTCGCTTCCACCGATCTCGGTCCTGGATAGCTCGTTATGAGTTTCATATTATCAGTAAAAGTTAGGTTTCTGGAAACGTTATTATTCCATTTAAATCTCGGTCTGCTAATTCGTCGTCGCCGATGCGTTTTGGAATGCGAGACTTTGGGATTCAATGTACGTGCTACATCCATCAAAGCCTCCCAATCTTTGTATATCTGGACATTCTGGTTCCTTTCGTATACCCCATCATTATAGTGTTTGCGCCAAATTTTGCTTTCATGCACAGCTCTAAAAATATTCCGAGTATCTTTCTGTCGAAGACATCAAGAGTGTTCTCGTCTATTTTCGCCATAGTTCACGTTTCACACGCGTGTGTTAGGTCTGATCAACGTCTTAATCGTGTTGATTTTTGTTTTCTTGGTCACAATTCTAGACTTCGATTTGATAGTATTATTGTTGAGAATTAAGATAAATTCACTATCGTCATAACCGTATACGTTCCATCAGGAATACACATGCTATAAAACTCTTCCACCCGGGTCGGCTCATAGCTCGACACTCGTCCTCGAGCGTTGAGTAGAGATTGCAAATATTCCTATTGTAACACCGGTATGTGGTATAGAATTAGCGTTCGATTCGTCGAATCCCTTGGGAGTGATAAAACAGCGCAGTTCTTCACCAGTTACAATTCTCGATATGCGACCCGACAAACTCTGGCACCTCACTATTATTGGCTATAGACGGCTGCTGAGTCCGAACAATTGTAAACCGTCTCATTCGTCACTTGCTCGTACTACCTGACACCATCATCCTTCTGAGGCCAGATAAGTTCTCTCTTGAACCCTGGTGACATTTCAAGATTGAGAGCCGAGAAGGTAATCTCGCATAGTTTGAGTTTTGTACGTCTCGATTTCGATTCACAGAATCTTTTCAAATACCAACATTACCTTTAAATTAAGATTGAAGGCAGTATGGGGAGAATTCTTGCGCTTTATCTGAAGTTACAGCTCAGCGTGTTAATTGATATGAAAATAAAACTTAAGAAAATAAGCTCACCATTTAGTATTGTATAGTGGAAAACAATATTATGATGGAGGAATAAAAACAATCAATTGTAGTTCAGTAGCGTCTGTTGTATACGAATTGTGACTTCCAACTAGTTCCCATAAAATATAAATTAATCGTGTAGGATAGGAGTGATCGCGCTTTATTCATGATATAGATTATTTATTTCCATTTCATACATAAATCATCCACGCCTTCAAGTCGTCACGTGTTTATGACATCTAATAAATTACAATCGTAAAGCCGAGCGTTGGTGTACTTAACGCGCGTCGTGTTTTTTGGCACATTCGGCGAGAAAAAAAGTAATATCGGCTGTCAGAAATATTTTGGTCTATAAGGAAACAATCTATGGCATTTTAAAGCAGCGTTTTTCAAAGGATAATGTCACACCGCTTACGGAGGCGTGAACCAAAACATTTTTTTATCTTTGAAACTGGACCAAAAAAACTTTGAATATGTACGAGTACTTTGTGACGGATTTAGGACACGGAGTGCTATTTTTGTTTTTATCTGAAAACCTGCAAAATATACTGGTTGTTTAAAAAATTGCATAAGCGAATCATGATATTGCAATGTGCATTTTTTGCGTTTTGCCTATTTTTTTAAAACTTTTTGAAGCAATTATTTTATTATTGTCATCGTCGGACATCACTTGTGCGTCAATGAATGACTCTTAAGAACTCGAAGAATGTAGCTTAAAACGTAATATTTTTAAGTTAATTTCAGTAGAGATAATCTCTTGTATTACGGCATTTCAGTAGAGATAATCTCTTGTCTTACGGCATTTCAGTAGAGATAATCTCGTGTATTACGGCATTTCAGTAGAGATAACCTCTTGCATTACGGCATTTCAGTAGAGATAATCTCTTGTATTACGGCATTTCAGTAGAGATAATCTCTTGTATCACGGCATTTCAGTAGAGATAATCTCTTGTATTACGTCATTTCAGTAGAGATAATCTCGTGTATCACGGCATTTCAGTAGAGATAACCTCTTGTATTACGGCATTTCAGTAGAGATAATCTCTTGTATTACGGCATTTCAGTATAGATAACCTCTTGTATTACGGCATTTCAGTAGAGATAACCTCTTGTATTACGGCATTTCAGTAGAGATAACCTCTTGCATCACGGCATTTCAGTAGATATAACCTCTTGTATTACGGCATTTCAGTAGAGATAACCTCTTGTATTACGGCATTTCAGTAGATATAACCTCTTGTATTACGGCATTTCAGTAGAGATAACCTCTTGTATTACGGCATTTCAGTAGAGATAACCTCTTGTATTACGGCATTTCAGTAGAGATAACCTCTTGTATTACGGCATTTCAGTAGATATAATCTCTTGGATTACGGCATTTCAGTAGAGATAATCTCTTGTATTACGGCATTTCAGTAGAGATAACCTCTTGTATTACGGCATTTCAGTAGAGATAACCTCTTGTATTACGGCATTTCAGTAGATATAATCTCTTGGATTACGGCATTTCAGTAGAGATAATCTCTTGTATTACGGCAGTTCAGTAGAGATAACCTCTTGTATTACGGCATTTCAGTAGAGATAACCTCTTGTATTACGGCAATTGAAAAAATAAAGAAAGAGCTTTCCGTATCAGTATTTTGAATAGTTTTGTCTTACAAGAGGACTTGATAAAAATAATCCCCAATATATCGCAGTTGCTTCCTTCTTAGCTGGTAGGATATATAATAGATCTGATGTCAACATGGCTGGAGCGGAATCAAATATTAGATATTAATAAAAATCAGCTGCGTTTATATACGAGTATTATATGTGTTTGACATTCTTGATTGTTTGGCAAAAGTGCGTTAACGTTGAACGTCCGCGTATGTCTCACTATTCCCTATTTCGGACGTTCTGCTTTCAATCTCTCTCAGATACTTTTTTTATATCATCATACAATTGTTGACGATCTCCGTGACCCAGTAGTTAAGACGCCCGTCTTCCAACCCGGGGATATAGGTTCAATTCCCGTTTAATCCAGATTTTTTTTAAAGAATATAGTCTGATTTTCAAGTGAAGCATCTTTAACATATTTTTGGTAGGCTGGAAGACGTTGCCACATGATAATAAGTCTACCAGTTTGTATTGTATACAACACAAGTGTAATAAAGTGCAGTGCAATTGTCTTAAGGTTTGACAACATTCTTTTTACTAGTTCTGGATCGCTATTTAAGGAACTTGTAGTATGTCCAGGTATTTATTATCTAGGCATCTAATAATGTTAGTAATAGGTTAGTTGTTATTATTTATACAAAGCTTCTATTATTTAGCTTCAAAATGTGTATTTACATTATCGATTTGTGTCTAAAATTACAAATTCTTTATGGACCTACCGCACACCTTCACAAAATTGATGAAACCACTCATGTGGAGAACTTTACACACAAATGATCTTCCTCACCCCTTGAGCTTTAAGATATCTCTATATAGAAGCTTTCTTTATTTGGAACTAAATTAGAACGACCATGAACAAAGATCATTTCGCAGCCTTAAAATAGCAAAATATTCATACGAGTGTATTCACAAATGTATTTTGCATGACTTCTAAATTTAGTCCCAAATCTAAATTAACTTTGTGATCAATTTATCTTTATTACAAATAAACGTATTTCTCTCTTGAGAACCGAAATAATTTTAAAAAATTTGAACAAGAAGGGTGTTTACTGGTAATATTTAAGAACATAATTTTTTGAATTCTTTTTTTTTTAACAAAGTAAACTGAGTCATATTGCGGTCAGTTTCATTTCAGTTTGATTATCTGGGATCCGATATTCCTGTTCATCTTCTACACTCAACGCTATCTCGCGCTTCGTTGTCGACCACCTGAGAGTTGTTAAGAGTAAGGGTCCTTGGTCGTCGCCTGTCTGTCATTTCGTTATGAACGGAATTTCCTACATACTCCAGTAATTTGCATAAATCGTGTACATGCCATTTAAGTTTACTTTTTTCAGTTTTTCTTGAATGCAGCGGACGTTAAGAATTTGGCATGATGTCATCAAATATTTTATTTCACTTAAGATGAAGGAAAGTAGATTAGACCCTTTAAAATGAACTAGACCATTGAGTTATGAGAGGGAAAAAAAACGATATTTCTGATAATGAACAGTGAGTTGAACGGCCATTACCATTCATTCGTTTGGTAGCCCTCGACATATCTGAATTGATAATGTGAACATATTAAAGAGCGTGACTGGGATATAACATTATATCTTCGACTCCAGGTATCGAACTTTTGGGTGAAGAATCACTGGACTAGGCAAGTAACTTACGAACGTGGGCAGGCTATAACACTCGCATATGTCTAGCGGATGCGAGTGTTGTTACCAGACAGAATCTTTAACCAGAATCCTCTTTTTTGTTAACATTGGGAATTAAACCCAAATCCTCCTGGAGGGAAAACAGCGTCTTACCAACCACGTCACAGTCCGTCATAATAGTGATTGAATTGTATCGAATTACACACTTGGCGGACTCATTGACATATTGCTATTTGTTCCAACTAAACGGAAACATGTTAAAAGGTTTTATGGAAGAAAACCAGCATGTGATCCTTCTTTGGGTTATACCGGAATCGATACTAAAACCTTCGAGTTGGAAGTCAAGCGTTTTACCAACTAGGCAACTTCACACAGTGATTAACAATAAAGGAAATCGTTAAATTATCATATTTTTGAGAAGTTATCGAAGCACTCTCGGATTATTCAATGTGATAATCGTAATATTAATATAATAATAAAAAAAATACAATTTATATAGTGCCGTTTAGAGAGCAAGGGTGCTGTAATTTAGGAATCGAACGTAAAGTTATATAAGATTAAAAATATTACAAAAAAATGAATGGTTGAATGTAAGGATAGGAGGTGGCGACGGCGGCCATTAGATGATTGGGGACTTCCCCGCATCTGGATATTTCGCTTGTTATCCAACATAGCGTCCTAAATAATTTCATTCAGTTCTTATTTTACCTTATTGGCGCTTATTAACTATCAACATTCGGAAGATAAAGAAAACCAAGCATTCGAGGTGTTATCAATCCTCTCGATAATATATTTTCTTTCAGTGTTTTGTCCGATAACGGTGATAACTTAAACGTTAAAAATATCTTTAATTTAAAATTTAAGCAGAACATTTGAGAATTGCAGTTTACACGCGTGAATTTAGAGGTGAATGAACTGTTAAGCTTAAACACTTTCGACTCCACTCGTCCGAAAAATTGTGCATGGCATGGCATGGCCCCAGACTTCCTGAAACTTGAATACATTTTTTTTCATAATTTTCTAGGCTCTCGTTATTTTTTAATGTTAACGACTAGACATTTCAATTTTATTTAAAGAAACTGCGTTAAGACTACAGAATAAAAAAACTGATTTTAAGTTCCATATATTTATTTCTAATGCTTGGATGACCGCTGGATCACTGATGATGGTCTAGCAAGCCGAAATGATCACCCAGGCAGTGAAAAAAATATATTGAATTCAAATAATTTTTTTTTATTTAATATTGTATTATTTATAAGTAGG
This sequence comes from Odontocerum albicorne, assembly GCA_949825065.1. Lineage (NCBI taxonomy): Eukaryota > Metazoa > Arthropoda > Insecta > Trichoptera > Odontoceridae > Odontocerum > Odontocerum albicorne. The sequence goes on along the minus strand of OX463860.1, from coordinate 20,632,114 downwards.
CATATTTTTTACGACTGTGCTAAAATAACCTTATCTTTGTATCCATCCGTCTTATCCACGCCACCATATTTTTTTAACTTTTCACATTTCAATTTAGTCTACTGACAATATGTCCGTAGACGATCACTTGCGGTGATGTGGATTACTTCGAACATTTTTCCTACAAAAGATGTTTGTGGGATCGTAGTCCACTTGCAGATATATCGTTTTGTTACTTCATTTTGTCAAAACGGGGCGTTTGGTACAGTATTTCTCCTTTATATTGTAGAAAATGTTTCTAGAATTTGTATTTTTTTCGCTACAAGAATAAATTCTAGAAAACATATTTTGATACATTTATACATTATATCGCGCCATTTCCTTGTCGGGGCAAGCAGAGATACTGAACGCCATACTCTTCATACAGCACCTTTCGTTGATTATTTTATTAATACTTTCATGTAAATGTGTATAATATAATTCTCCATGTGGATTTTTGTGGAGCAGAAATTTCTACCAATCGGCCAGTATTTTTTTAAAAATAAGTGTATTGAATCCGTGTTTCGGATTTTCCTCAAACATCAAACATTTGTTTAAAAATAAGTGTATTGATTGAATCCGTGTTTTGAATTTCCACCAATCAATACGCATGTTTCAAAATAAGCGCATTTATTGAATATGTGTTTAGAATTTCCACTAGCGTTTGTTTCAAAATAAGTGTATTTATTGAACCAGTGTTTTGAATTTCCACCAATCAACTAGCATTTGTTTAAAAATAAACGCATTAATTGAATATGTGTTTAGAATTTCCATTAGCATTTGTTTCAAAATAAGTGTATTTATTGAACCAGTGTTTTGAATTTCCACCAATCAACTAGCGTTTGTTTCAAAATAAGCGCATTTATTAAATTATTATTTTGAATTCCCATCAATCAACTAGATTTTGTTTAAAAAAGTGCATTTATTATATTAAAGCAGTGTTTCAATTTTTCACCAGTCAACGTAGCATTTGTTTCAGAATAAGTGCATTAATTTAATCTATGCTTTGAATTAAACAACCTCAATATTCTTTCCGCCCTTCTTTTACCTCGGTGTTCCCGCCGCAGTAATGACTCGGCGATATTTCACGGGGCAAGATAATGAGTTTGCCGAAATGTTTCGTCAATATACTCCGGCCACCACCCCTCGGCGACAGCAGCTGCTGGATATCGATTTAGAAATGGCAATCGAGTCACCCAGTGCCGAGCCTGAATATGCTGCGTGGACCTGTGTATACCTATAGACTTATAAAGAGTGTCTCGCAGAAAAAAAACGGATCGGAGCGGTAAGCACGCTAATCTCGTACTAATGCCTATTCCGTGGGGAAGACATTTTCGGGTTGTTATCATATACGAGTATATTCGATTTGGTCGAGTCCTCGCTTTCTCTGTGAGAGGTCTCTGTTGCGATCGTGACTGACTCCCAGTATCCGAAGATATTCTTGCAACCCACCAGTTCATATTTTCTTCGAACGGCATCTGCCTCGTCTTTACTTTACTTGCATGACACGCGTCCGGCTAGTATTTTCTTTGGGTCGTTGAATTTCTTTGAATTATCGCAGTTTGCCTTCTTTCAACTTATTGGCAGTATAATGGTTTTTGCAAATGCTTCATCGTTATCATCATCATTATGCAATACCCCTATTGGGGTAGGCAGAGAGAACAGATCTCCACTTCATTCTATTCTGGCATATTTTACTTCTGCCACATACTCTCTGATTATAAAGACTAATTCTTCCCTCATTCAACATTTGATGTACATATTTGATCGTGCCATGTTTTTCTAGATCTTCCCAAACGCGTTGTATTTTCTATAGTTCTCGTATAGATTATTTTTGTAAATCTTTCGCCATTGATTTTTTCTACGTAGCCGAACCATTTCAATGTTCCTTCTTCATCTTAAACCCTGCATTTTCTTTCACTGTGCATTGTTTCCTAATGCCCTCATTATTTATTCTGTCATACATTGTTGTTCCAAAAAATTAACGCAACACTCTCATTTCTATCGCATTTATTTTTTACCATGCCCTAGTTTCGCTTGCGTACCCCACTGTTGGGACCAAGATTCCACTATGAGGAGCCAGCGTTGGTTCTCTTGAAAAGTTACGGTCGGTTAACACATTGTATTGTATTGTATTGTATTACCCACCATTCTATTGTTTAATACTTCTCTTCTTTCAATATTGTACAATATGATACATCGCGCGGGGCTAACCAATGTTAACATACGAGTATGTACTCGTACTTCCAAGGTACAACATTTGCAAATGCCAATTCATAAAAAAAACTGAATGAAGAATCTTGATTATTTTTATTGATATATCATAACTATAGTTGTATCGCGTGTATTTCGTTCGACTCACAAACTTTCTGAAAAGCCTAAGTTCGATATTCTGAAAGTAAATGCCCTGTGGAAAGCTCCGTGGAAAATGCCTACATTATCCGAAATTAGTAGCTCACTTACTACAAACTATTCGCCGGCATCCCGACAATTCGTTAAAAGCTTACAATGTAAACATAACTTATTTTTGTTTCCGTTTTCTTTCTAGCTAATACCGCAACTGAATATCTGCAGCATCAGCCTTAAGGATGGGTAAGGAGAAGATTCATATCAACATCGTGGTGATCGGGCACGTCGACTCGGGCAAGTCCACCACTACTGGCCATCTTATCTACAAATGCGGCGGTATCGACAAGAGGACCATCGAGAAGTTCGAGAAGGAGGCGCAGGAAATGGGCAAGGGATCCTTCAAGTACGCATGGGTGAGTCGCAATTTCTAATAACGCGGAAGATAAAAAAGGAGGTGTATGTTAATCGCTTTACGCAAAACTGCTGATGAAATAGAAGTCTTTTACCGAGTATATCTTCCAATGTTCTGTTTGCTTAAAAGCTATCTCAAGAATCAATTAGCGATGGGCTGGGCATGATGCTTCCAAAACCGATGGATGATAGATAATAAAATAGCTAATCTGGGTATCAAGATGCCAGTTTATCCATTTATAATCCAGATGCCAGTTGAATGCTAGGGGGACAGGAAGGACGACGAAGAACCATATTATAAGTCTGCATATAGCTTATGTCTAACAAGGATGAGTGGTGTCTGGTGAAAGGGAGTCGCAATTTAAACAGTCTGGTTCAAATATCGGTAATAATATAAATGGCGTATAGTTTTTAAGTTTTTAATATTTTTCCACAGCGGAATTTAGTCTCGAATTCAAATACAAGGCTGCAGTTTTTTTTTTAAATGTTTGACGTCAAAAACATATACGATGTGTGTTTATTTGTTTCTCAGTGATATAGTTCTGTGCATTGTTTTTAAACTTTTGAAAATGCTGATATCCCACAGGGATCACTGTTTTCCCAGTGCTATTTTTATGAATCCAGTTTTCTTTTGTGGTGCATTGGTGAGAAATATGAATCATCTTTTGTCATTTTCGATCTTCGATCCGAAGAAGGTGGATTTATTTTGGATGTTGTTTTGTCAACAATGTTTCAACCCTTTTTATTTAAATTTCCTTCAGGATTGGTAAGTACATGAAGTTTGTTAGATTTTTGAAAGTTTTCTATAATTGTAACTAATAAAATATTTTGTTGCAGGTATTGGACAAGCTGAAGGCAGAGCGTGAGCGTGGTATAACCATTGACATTGCGCTGTGGAAGTTCGAGACTGCCAAGTACTATGTCACCATCATTGACGCTCCTGGACACAGGGATTTCATTAAGAACATGATCACAGGCACCTCACAGGTTAGTCCATATTATTGTTATACAAATGTCATCTGCATCTAATACTCCCTCTCCCAGTTCCCATCTTTGAGTCATATGGCCAATAATAACTTTCTGCCAATATTCCTTTTCAACTGGAGTTGTTCCTTCTATGATATATGTTTTCAAGCTCAGAATTAGCTTATTTATATGATATATCGATCTTTTTTTCACTATATTTTTGGTTTAAAGAAGTCGTTCCAGCACAAGTTCAAGATCTGAGGCAAATAAATGTTTTTGAAGCTCAGCAATATTTGTTTCAAAGCCTTAAACAAGTTCCAGAATTCGTATTGAATATCCGTTGAATTCGTATTGAATTCGTATTCAGAATTCGTATTGAATCGTATTGAATATTCGTATTGAATATTGAATATCCGACACACAGTATTTTGAGAATAAATCGGCAAAATCCAGATGTCACGCTATCGAATGTGACATCGGCCATACTAATCCGAAAAGCTAGTTCCTTTTTCGGATCTCCATCTTCTCTCTCTCATTTCTGTTGCTTTATTATCAAGTTTTATGGCAGCTACAAATGCTATGTACACTTGCAGGCTGATTGTGCTGTGCTCATCGTGGCGGCCGGCACGGGCGAGTTCGAGGCTGGCATCAGTAAGAATGGGCAGACGCGTGAACATGCGCTGCTGGCCTTCACGCTGGGTGTGAAGCAGCTGGTGGTGGGTGTTAACAAGATGGACTCCACTGAGCCACCCTACCACGAGGCCCGCTACGAGGAAATCAAGAAGGAGGTTTCCTCTTACATCAAGAAGATCGGTAGACATAATTTCATTCATGAACTGTCTATCATCTATTTTAAATAGGAAACTGGTGACGAATGTCAAGAGGGTTCGATATAGACAACTTCTGGGTTAATAAGAACCTCACTATATTTTATCACTGAAGATAATGGATGGAGGGAAATGTCCTAGATAGCTTTTACCATTATATATGCAACTATGCCGACTGGCATTAAAGAGTGGAAATGAATCTTGGTGTGTTTTTTCATATCACTATGTTAGCAGTTAACTTAAATGTGATATTCTTATCACTGAGGCGGCCCATAATATGAGCCTATAACTGGAGATTATAGGTTTAATGGACGTAAATATGCAAAAAGCACCCAACCCACATTTTTCCTATTCTGAGAGATAATTGAGGAAATACTCGCCACTTTCTAAGGGCTTATATGGTAAACACTTTCAGGCGTAATTAAACGATCAGATATCCATTTAACTGGTTTGATGTTTTTTTACGTACATGATTGATGTATACTTTTATATATTTTTTTTTTTTTAATATGGGTTTTCTATTTTTTTGGATAATTCTGTGGTCTAGTGGTAATTCGAATTGTGCATTAGGAGGGTGTTCTCTGGAACACATGCTACAATAAGGTCGTCTGGGTATTAATCTTCTAGTTGAAGTGGATCAGACAAACAAACTGGACTACCTCGATCAATGTTTTTGAGTTGCTGGCTTTATAGCATGGAATATACTTCCTCTGGAGTATAAGCAGGCTGATGACGTAGAGATATTCAAAAGGATTCTGCATTTTATATTATTTGAAAGATGCTACATTGAAACAGCCAACTCTTGGAAAGATCTTTGATCACTAAATGGTACCAGACAAATAAATAAACCTAAATGTTAAGTGAATAGAGAATCGCTATTATATTTCAAGTATTCTATCATAATATATTCTTTTCTGATATAATTTTTTCCACATGGAATTTTAATTTTTTAGAACTGATCCTAATCAGTGAAAATATTCATAATTTTGAAATTAATTGAAAATTGACTTTACATGTTATTTTTTTTGTAGTGAAATTATTCAAAAAAAATTATGTATGATTAGAAAAGATTCATCATAAAGAATTATGAATAATCAAACAAATATTTAATAAATTTTCTTAGGCTACAACCCCGCATCAGTGGCATTCGTCCCAATCTCAGGCTGGCACGGTGACAATATGCTGGAGCCCTCAGACAAGATGCCCTGGTTCAAGGGGTGGTGCGTCGAGCGCAAGGAGGGTAAAGTGGAGGGCAAGTGCCTGATTGAGGCGCTCGATGCCATCCTGCCCCCATCGCGGCCCACCGAGAAGCCCCTGCGCCTGCCCCTGCAGGACGTCTACAAGATCGGTGGTATCGGAACGGTACCAGTCGGCAGAGTTGAGACTGGAGTCCTTAAGCCAGGTATAGCTTTGATGTCTGAATCACTTTAAGTGGGTTATGGGTCTGTGATGACTACATTACCAAAGCTGTGTGTATTTACCAACTTGTCAATGATCATGTAATACATAGAAAAGGAGTTCAAGGAGATGAATTATTGAGATGGAAATGTATGTGCAGAGAAGAATATATATGGTGTGTCATTTTATGATATTTTATGAATATGAAGTGTATTTATTAAAGTTGAATGTCACCTAAGTAATGATGCTTTAAGTAGAATAAAACAGAGCAAAGGCAAAACACTGATTGGGTGTTAAAAGGCTGACTGAAAACAAATTCACAGTCATCGTCGTTGCTGGGTCCCATAGTTGATGATCCCCTCGCCACTCCAACATTAATCCTGATCTGCTTCTCCGTGTCGATCATGTGATCTTCTGTGCGAAAACAGCTCGATCCTAGATTTGCATTTTCTCCTGCAGATTTGTGGATTCTGCTGAGTCACCCGGTAATGCTGACACATGTTCATAATACATTGACTATTTCACACATGTCTAGCTTTTGTGACGCCATCAGCCCGAGAGCAGATGGCTCTCCACCCTTCAAGGTCTGAGCCATCTGCTCCCAGGCCTCAGGTGCCCCACACAAAGTCAGCACGTAAATGAGAAGCATTGTAGGGGAGACACAAATGAGAAGCATTGTAGAGAAATACTGAAAAAGTATGGTTGGAAATAGCGAAAATAATTTTGAAAGAAAGTAATATAACAAGTCGACAAACTTAAAGAAAAACTGTTTAAGAAAGTTTTTGCATTTAGAGGAAGCGAAAAGTGTACGAGCATGTTGTGAAAGATAAATGTAATACTCTCCTATATACGAGTAGTATTATATTAATTTAAAAATATCTATAAAATATTAAACTTATATGACAATTCACATATACATTTATCTGATTTACAATGAAGATAGTGATACTTGAATATGCTACAGAATCTAAATATGTATAAATGCACATAGAGATGAATATCTACTAATTTTAAAACAAAAAGACTTGAAAGACTCATTCCAATATGTATTTAGAAGATTGAGAAATATCATAAGCGGAATTAAATGAAATCAGTACATTTCGGCAATTTATTAATCAGTTATTGAAAAGATTATAAGAGGTAAGAGTAGTGCAACAAAAACTACAAAAAAGCCCAACTTGAGTAAACAAGACAATCATTACATCATGGGTATGCTTTTTTTCACCCACTAGAGACTTGACAAATGGGACACTCATCTTTCACTATCCACTGTGGTTATGATAAAGAGATTCACAGTCTTGCCCTAGTGTGAAATATGAGGCTGTGGACCAACCTGGATAGATACATCATGTGGTGTCCTTGTGTTCTTGACAGAATACACCAACTCTGTTTCATTGACTTAATAAATGGAGCTATGTAATAATGTTTGATTATTATTACAGGCATGTTGGTGGTATTCGCCCCGGCAGCGCTGACCACTGAAGTTAAGTCCGTGGAAATGCACCACGAGGCTTTGCAGGAGGCTGTGCCCGGAGACAACGTCGGCTTCAACGTCAAGGTACATTATGAGGCTTGGCACTTGACTTGTGGTCTAATGTTTAGCATTGTAAATGCCCCACTAAGCTAATTGACCCATTACCATTAGTCGGTGCATCCCTAGAAAACATATTTGGTGAGTAAGTTTATGTTATGGACTTCCGCTCGGGTTTTTATTTCAGAACTATTTCGTCTATTTTTGTAATTTATTTGTTGCCTCATGTTAAGTGTAAGATCACTCACTATGTAGCAAACGGCTACGGCAGACTAAACATGCCGGTAGTTTTATAACATGGCTTTCATTACCATAAGAACTTCAGGTTTGATCTGTCAAGATATTCTATTTGCTAAGTGCAACAGATTTTACTCAAACTAATGCATACACAATCCTTGTTTACTTAGTGTAACAGTTTTCACACAGTTAACTAATTAATGTATACACAGTCCTTCATAATTCTACAGCATGGACTTACAAACATTTTCAATTGCAATTTCATTTCACTGACTGACATTTCACTTTCAAATATAATTCTACATTCTAATGAATAATCAGTTCGTTATCTCTCACTGTCAATATATTAACTTGAGTATTTATTTTCTTCCAGAACGTATCTGTGAAGGAATTGAGAAGAGGATTTGTGGCTGGCGATTCCAAGAACAACCCACCCAAGAGCGCCGCTGACTTCACTGCCCAGGTAAGCGATACAAAATTGCAATGCATTCCTTCTTACAACTGGTTATAGTATATTGGTTTCGCCTTTTACTTATTTTATCTGATTTACTATTTATGAATTTTTATAATAATTATATTTTTTATTTTTACTATATTTATTTTAGATATGATATACGAGTAGCTTCTCAACATGAATGTAATGTACATGTTGATATAATCGTTTCGAATCAATTACATTATTTCTGAATAATATAATCACGCTAAATGCATTTGAAAATAATCATATGAATCAAAAAGCTATAATGTTTTGGTATGAAGGTAAAGAAAGGTGGTAAATTTTTTGAAATTGCTCTTTATTTTTATATATTATATATATTTTTAAATTTTGGGTACATTGGGGATTATATTAAAAAAAACCAACTATCTTGCTCAAAATTGAATACATATAAAATTCTTACCAGAGATCGATACCATCAAGTTGTTTCCTTTTTGGAGATGTCATTAATATTCAAAACAAATTAAATGCTTTTGATAGTTAAAACAATGTAGCTAATAAAATCTGTTAATTTTTATAATAAAATTAACATAGTTATGGTGTTATTTTAGGTAATTGTTCTAAACCATCCTGGCCAGATCTCTAACGGCTACACCCCAGTGCTGGATTGCCACACGGCCCACATTGCTTGCAAGTTCGCTGAGATTAAAGAGAAGTGTGACCGTCGTACAGGTGATTTTAATACTCTACTCTACCACTGATGAAGTTACACACTAGCACTAGCTATGTGTTATATCTTCTTGTGTTATTTCTTCACCCTGAATTCCATTTAAAAGAGAAGTGCTCTTCTCACAGCTATAGTTCGGAAAATCTAGGATGAGTCCTGTGACAGCTCACAAATTTGCCCCAATACAACCTTGTAACGATGTTCAGTAATTTTAATTATTTTATCAACTTTAATATAAGCCTCAATTCTAATAAATAACAAGTTATTTAGGTAAATATATTACATTAGGTTGTATTGATGCAAATTTGTGAGCTGTCACAGGACTCATCCTAGATTTTCCGAATTATAGTGAATAATCTCACTGCAGTGATTTGAGCATGTTATCTGCATGCTGGAAAATAGAACGCCAAAGAAAATTTTCAAGTCAAATCCATGTGGTAGAAGACTAGTATGAGGATTGAGAAAAAGTTGAAGTAAACTAACAAAGCATCTGAACCACCAAACACCAGAATTGGTCCAACATTATGGCAATCATGTCAGAAAGATGGCGAGGACGAGGGACCAACTTCAAACCCAAAAGGAAAATAAAGGTCAACAAGAGTGAGGGAAAGCTCTCAACAGTATTCAGATTTAAGAAAGTATTCATTAAATACTTAATTTTGTATGGTACAACAATAATTTAAACACAGTAAATTATTATTAACTCAATTATATTTGTTTAAGGGAGAATTACACACAAAGTGCAGAAGAAAATCTGATTACTAATTATTGTCAAACTAAAAGATTTGTTTGTAGACAGCTTAAAAGAACTATCTTCACTTTTCCTGTCATTTTTGGATATCATAAAGCTATGTAGCTTTTTTCTAAAGTTAAAGATTGTACTTTCTTGGCAAAAACTGGGCTGGCCAAGCCGATTTCTATAAGCTGATCTATTTGCAGAAACTCTTTGGGAACTAAGGAATGTCTTAAAAAATGTATACATGTACTTTAAAATGTTAAGGTAATAATATGAGTAATGTCTGAATCCAGGTAAAACCACTGAAGAGAATCCCAAGGCGATAAAGTCTGGTGACGCAGCCATTGTGTGTCTAGTGCCCACTAAACCTCTCTGTGTGGAGTCCTTCCAAGAGTTCCCACCGCTGGGTAGGTTTGCTGTCAGGGACATGAGGCAGACCGTCGCTGTGGGGGTCATCAAGGTGAGCTATATTAAAGTTACTTTCCCACATCTACATATGAATTAGAAGCATACTTTCCCACATCTACATATTAATTAGAAGCATACTTTCCCACATCTACATATGAATTAGAAGCATACTTTCCCACATCTACATATGAATTAGAAGCATACTTTCCCACATCTACATATGAATTAGAAGCATACTTTCCCACATCTACATATGAATTAGAAGCATACTAAGGTAAAAAATACTTACGAAAGCAACACGAATTTCATAGATTTTCTCATATGCGAAAGCGACAGATTTAGCATTTACTGGAAAATCTCTCGAAATATTGGTCCCCGCAACAATTATTTCTATTTAATTTTATAATTGAAACTTGTGAAAGTCATATATCATATGTCTCCAAATGGTTAATCATTCCAATTTTAAAATAAAAATGAAGACCTCTCGAGTGTTAACTATGCTTTATGAAATTCCTAAGAAAATTATCTCTTTAGGCGAGTTAGCCTTTTAATAATTAAAATTGCTTATATTAACAGTAAATATGCAAAAAAAATAATGAGTGTACCTAAACCTTTAATATGCAGAAATATATTCAATTCATTTATTTATGTGACATTATGAGAATAAACAAGATAAAAAAATGCATAAATTATATTTTTTCAACTTTTGCTTGTCTCATGTCTCATTGGGAACATAAGAACAAGAAAAATAGGTTAATACATTTTACCCATTTCTGATTATTTAATTCCCTCATCGAAAATTCTTCTTTAGTTTATAAGTTGTGCAACCTAGTTACAAGGATGTACCACATGAGTCAACCCTTAGAGTACTGTATCAATTTAAAGAAACTAACAGCTGCTCTTGGAATTTCTTCCATTCACTCATCAAAAACATAATTAAGAAATAGAGACGGCTGAAAAAAATGCCCAAGAAGATATCTCTGGAGAAGATTCAACACAACACTACTTACACTTACACTATCAATAATATGCTTTGTATGTATGATATAGTTTTACCACAGTTGGAACAGGCTGCGTTCAAAATATTACAGAACTTTTAATTAAAAATATATGTATTATAGCATGCATATATGATATATTAATGCATGTTCTAAAAATACATGTCGACTTTGCTGTGTCACTTTGGAGTCTTGGCAATATACAATATAAATATGTATTTTTAGAAGGAAATGGAACCTGGCCAGCAAAAAGTACCATTCTGAATTGGAATGAACATATTGTTTACTTGATTTATCCTCACCATGAATCATTCTGAGATGAAGCTATAGTGGAATATAAATTAAATGTCTCGTAGGCCCTAAAGGTTTATAGTGAATAAATAAAAATTGTATTGATTATAAAATTTTTATGGTACCTTCTTTTCGAAATATTGTAGCTACTGGCATGGCACCTTTTGGGCATGATAGGCTATCCCTCGTGATCGAGTATGATAGTCAACCATCTTGTCGATGGAAGATTCATGAGTATGTATTGATTTATTATATGCTTCAGTATGCTCAAAGTTCAGGTGGCAATCATATTCAACTTCCAAGATGTCAGATTTAATTTACTACAGCTTTTTGTAAGCTGGAGTTTTATAAAGCATTATTTTTGTGTTCATCAAAAGCGCTATTAAAGTTATATAAAACAGCATATAGGCTACAGAAAAATACAAATTCAGATGTAAAATTGTCTCAGAGTAAACCTGTCAGGGATAAACCTGATTGGGAAGGGAATCTGCCAGGGATCAAACCTTGGGTGCTCGTTGTTGTTACTTCAGCTTCTGACATGGTACTACCTCTAGTAGGAAGTAAATTCATTTAGTGATTCTCATTTGGTAAAAACTTAATTTTAATTTATTTCCAGAGTGTGACCTTTAAAGAAGTAACTTCGGGCAAGGTAACAAAGGCCGCGGAGAAGGCACAAAAGAAGAAATAACTAGGGGGCACCATCCTCGAGTCACGGCCAGTGAAGGCCCCCATCCCCGCCCCAACCCCCCTAGCTCTGTACCACTCTTCTTTTCTCATCTCCCATACTTATTCTACCAAATATCATTTTTTACTTTTATATATTTTCAAAGGACGTTTCTCTCTCGTATGCTCTCTTGGTAGCAACCCCACTTTGTTTAGAAATAGCGTACAAAGCAAGAATAATATTGTAACAGGTAAAAACATATATTTGTTTGTTTTACGAAATGTCATTCTCAATTGTGCGTACGGTGCCACCGCGTCCCGTACTAGGTTGTTTAAGTTGGATGAATGCTATGTGTTTGAATACTGCATTTATTTAAGTTCATTTGCGCGTCATAATTGTCGTATCTCGTCCCCGTGTCTCTGCCAATCACGTTTGGTTCCATTTTTCTATCATAAGGAGTTTCGGAGAAAAGGACAGCCGAGCCTTACGGAAACCAGCTTGAACCTCGCCGATCTGATCTGTGAGTATTATCGTCTCTTGACAAAAAGGCTCGTAATTTTTGTATCATTATTTGTCACTTATCTCAAGTTCAGTTTGGATTTGATATTTTTAAATATGTTATTCGATTATAATTGTGTTGGTGTGAGAAGGGTAGATTACGGTGTGAAAGGATGCTCTAGTTGCCAAAATGGAGTGCGTGCAGGAACCGCTAGCGTTTTAGATACAGAGTGGAGACGGTTGGTACTGGAAGTAGATAGCGTATATTCTCATGTCACACCAGCGGTGAACACCTGACATTCTGTATACACACAATGTAATGTTTGGTGCGAGAGACTGCCTTTTGAAATTGTCGGTTAATATTCCGCATGTTATAAGATGAAGGATTTGAGGGTTGTTTATTTTTATTGTTGATTGTTTTGTTTTGTTATGAAAATGGTCATTCCAATTTATTTTTAGTTGTAACAATTAAGTAAAATCTATCTCAGAAAATATACGTAAATTTCATCATTTATGTGGCTTCACATCAATTCCTTTCTGTTTTTGTCATGGTTTGCTCAGATAAAAGAATTCCTCCTTAATATATTGCTTTTCTATAGGTGTAACATTAATTTATAAATCTTAATTGCTAGTTGAATTTTCAATACTCGAAACATCAGAACAACCATTTTGGAAATATAATTTTTTATTTGGGATTGCCTGTCTGCATTTTTTACATTTGCTATTTTAAGTGTTACAACTAAAAATAATGAATGATACATTAGTGTAGATTATTTTGTAGTTTGGAGAAAAGGGATCCCAAAAAATGGAAAGCAACTAACTAGTCATATTATAATATGTTAATAATTTTATTTCTATAAGGCCGGGGCATTTGAATAATGTGTGTGAATAATCTTTTATTTACTTTTATCTCTTTTTATACTATTTTCAAAAACAAATATTTTCTTATGTACCACAGTTTTTGTTTGAAATTCTTTGAATACGCATTTAAATATTGTTTTTTATTTAACCTGCAGTATTTTATCACAATGCATCTCATAGAGGTTGAAAAGTGAATGACATCATTTGAAAATATTGATAATTGTTTTAGTGTTTTCACTCAAAATATAATTCTTTAAATGTCTCAACATTTCATTAGTTTTTGCTATAGTTGTCATATTTTATTTATTAAGTATTAAAAAAATCTTGTTGATTATTTCTCATTTTAATGCTGATTTTGAAAATTTACTTCTTATATCGTTGGTGAAAAATATTTATTTTGTTGGAAATGGAAAAATGGTGTTGTCAAGTATTATATGTGCTGAATACAAAATCTTATAAGATTTTCAAATAATCTTGGTAACAAGTTCCATTACGACTTCATGGCTGTAAGTAAAAGAAAAAAATGCTCAAAAATCGAGAAGTGACTATTTTCAAAGTCTTCATTAAAAATATGAACATTTATTTAAGTTGTTTTAATATTTTTAAGGGAAATTTTGTATCATATTGTAAGAAATCTTTTGGAGTGAAATAAACAGTTTTATAATTGCCACATTCAGCATCGTGCTTCACCCATCTCCTACATCATTTGTACACACCTATCCACTTTTTGTCTCCGAAAATGTTTCTTTGAAAAGTTATCTCTGAATCAACAATAATGCGCATTATCAAAAGATGGAAGCCTCTACAAATAATGAGTTTCCCCAAAATCTAATCATATTGCTTTCTTAGGATATGACACCTGACAATATGGTAGTAGCCAATATGCTCCATTTGGGAAGCAGGAACAACAATCACATAAGAATATTTGCACCCTGAGTTTGACTATGGGAAACAATACAGTTACATATATTATTTTGTCCAAACTTGTCAATAGGTAAAACAATTCATAATATAAAGTTGCTATTTCAAATGGTTGTAATACTTTAAAAAATGAGAATGAGGAATTGATAATCAAAACTTACAGGGAACAAAGGTTTAGTACAATCTCCGAGTTAAAAAAATATACAATCTGTGTCAATATTTGTCTAATTTTATTTTATATATTGTATTAATTATAAAATATAATTTAATGCCATATTACTATTAAGTATCGCAACTTAATTTATTTCTACTTGTTATATTTATTACTAATTTAATATGCATATACATATACTGATGTTATTTTTGGTGAAAAAGAGATAAGGTCAATATTTTGACACATCAAAAATAGTGTTGTTATTGTAAACATATTCTCATGTGAGCCATTTTTAGGTAAGTAAAACTTCAATATAAATTATTAAAAGTGCATTTGAGGTGACATTATATCAACTATGATTCTGCAATCTGTGGGGTTAGAGTGAAAACTGATATTTTTTGTCATAATGAGGTCATTCTTAAACTATTGTTTATTTTTGTTGAATCTATGAGGGACTTAGTATGGAAAATATCAAATTATTTATTCTATAAGATCTGTCTTGGAAAGTGCTTTTTACGATACGAGTACCTCAATTGGTTTCCAATAATAACATTTTATATATTTCTAATATTTTATAGTCCTTTGTGGTGCAGGTGACACATCAAGTTTTACTTTAACGCCACATTCAATATTGTTAGTCAGAGCTTTTCATCGTGAACAAATAAAATATATATATATATATTTTAAATGAAGTTTATAAATAGATTTTTTTAAATTTAATTTCACCACATTATATATAGGTATATGTCAGTATCAGCATCTAATAGTCATAGATTTATATATAACCCATGTCATTAATCGCCGTAAAAGAGCCCAACATTGAGTACAATAAAGGATTAAGTGTAAAAAGTCTTATATTTAATTCTCTTCTGACTTTATCGCTTTGGAATAGTTTTTAAAGACACATTTAGTTTTGCTATTGTCACATTATTCCACTTGACGGAATTTTTGTCCTCTTCCAAGCCTCATTAATTAATATAGATGTACACAACTTATTTTTTAATAAAAGGTGCTTGCTTCATAGTCGTTACAACACTGCAGAAGGTATTCAGCGCTAGCTCAACCCATTTTGTGGGACAAAAGGAGGGAGATATTAATAAATCGTTAAATGACCAACACGATACAGAGTAACATTATTGAGGGATTGAAGTCTACAGAATACGGTTGACAAATTTCTTTGAGAAGTTTCTGGTTTTGAATTTATATAGGTATTTAAAATTTTGTGTTAATTGACTATTAATGGCTATGATACTTTGATTTTTATGTCATTAAATGTCACCAAAAGACATTAATTCATCAGCAATAATTAGTAAGCACTCGATAAATACAATATCCTATTGGAATTATAAATATTAAAGGGTAATTAAAATAAATATGACTTTTCCAAAAGTATTACAAAACTAAGTGAAATACGGTAAATATTTAGTATTTTAACATAACATAGATTTGTGTTTACTAAAAAAAATAACAATAGAAAGTATTCATATTAATTGGATACAAAGCTTCCTCACTAACGTTAATTCTAGCTTAAAAGATTTGTGAATGTTGTTTGCTTGTTTGAAATAAACAACGGACTAATAAATTAATTTGAGTTAAACTGAAACAAATTATAAAACAAAGCTAAATTATTTTACAATGTGCGACATCTGTCACATTTTTTTCCTAGAAAATGATTATATTATTATGAATAGATCTTTTACGGCTGCCATTTAGAGATGCAAGCACCTTTTAAAGAATATATAGTTAACATTTGATGTGTAGAATGTAAGGGAGCTACCTAAGTGTTGTGAGCCCAAACCTGTGAGTACTGTAATGCCCCATTGTCTACTTCTTGACACTCAATGTGTATTATTATTATTGACTCGTATTTATTCATTAGCGAATATGGTATACATATAGTACATTTAATATGATATTCATGTATCTTGGGCGCCGTACCATTGGGCGTCCATTTATTATTATCAATAAAGATGCTACAGAAAAAAACTAATATAGTTTTATTTAACAACTTAACAATTCTAACAGAGATTCAGATTGAAAAGAATCTGCAGATGGGAAACTTCAATGTCATCACAGTTACATATTTCTGGGCTGATAGGATATAGATCTGGCGTTGTCGACATTATTGGAATGAATAACTTATAATAAATACATAGTAATGTTTCATGATCACCTGAAGAGATGTTTGTCTTTTAATTTGTAAAAGTAAGCTTATAAGGTATAGTTTGAAAACACATGGAATCACTAAATACTTGTAATCCTCGAAGCACCATATTTAGATTTATAAAACACTTCTGAGCCCAGTAATTTTTTACGCTTCTGTATATAAGATATTGAGTAAGAGTAATGAACAGACTCTGCTTGTGTTTAAGACAAGTATTGTTTAACATATTTGGAGGTGTATGGCAGGATGAGGAGGGGTATATTCAATATAATCAGAAGCTTTATGTCATGTATGGGCAGTTTTATACAGTACGACTTATGAAAGCAGCTTGTCTGAGATTCAGTCAAAATTGTGGAGGAAAGATTGAAAAATCATTCTAGTCTGATAGACAATCTCGTGTAATTCTTAATTTATCTCCCATGAAACAGTAGAAATGGGTAGTGAGGAATATTCAGAGAGCAACATTGATATATAGATGAGTTTATTAAATCCATGGTCATGAAGAGCAGTAGAGTATCAAATAAAGTTGCAGTTATAATCTTTTGAATTTGTGTGGAGGCTTCAAACTTAAAGATTTGAAAATATTCTTATGTTAAATTTTTTTTTTATTAGTTCCATTTCAGGGCACCCTTCATTCTGGGCCCTGTGCCTGTGCCCTTTTTAGTTACAACACTGAGTCACAATATTAGTGGAAACTTAGATGAAAGGGAATGGATTCTGAGATCTGCCAGGAATTCTACCTTGCGATATCAGATGCTTAAGTAGTGTGTTAATCATTGGAATTAAGTTAATGATCTAAAATATGAAAAAAATCTTCCATATACAAAATTATTTTATCTTATTAAAAAATATAGAAAAAACAAGCATATTAATACATAATACTATTTCAAAATATAATATCGAAATAGGCAATACTCAATTAGAATTGGTAAATCATTAATATTTCCGTTACACATGAAAAAAACTCAATTTACATGTTTATATTCTTATTTCAAGTTCAATAAGAACTTTCCTCTTTGTTTCTTCCTGTGTCTATAAAATATGTGAATAAAAAAAATTATAAGGCCAATTTCAATTTGCATTCCAGTTAATCATATTTTGTGAAGGAATTCAACAATACAATTGAACTGCAATACATGTATTGAAATAATTCAAGCAGAGTCTGTTTGAATATTAGAAGAACTAATTAACTGTTAAGGATGCCAAATTATGAGAAACTCCAAATTCAAAGTTGGGTACCATAATTTAATATTTGTTTGGCCGCATTCTGTTTACATAATAATAAGGCCAATTTATCACTATTTAGAGAGCAGACTCTGACTTACTTGGGAATCAAACCCACTTTTATTGGAAGATTAAAAATATTACAAAAAAGTTGAGTATAAGGATAGGAAGTTGGTTACTGGGGCCATTAGATTGGTTACTTCCCTACATCTGTAAATGTTTGGAAAAACATAGATAAATTTGTTTGGAAAAACATAAATGAATATGTGTAGTGTTCATATATAATCATAAAGCTCAAAAATACCTCCCAAAAAGAATTGTCTTCATGTGCTTTCTAAAGCTGCGCATATCACTCATATAATACTTAGAGGTAAATCATTTCACACTATGGAGACCAGCAACCGCAAAATCCCTGCCATAATACCCTCACCATATCGGATAAATTCGGAACAATAAATTTATTTAATGAAGATGAGATAAAATGTTAAACTGTCTTATTAAAATGAATTGACAACCAAATGCAATAATTTTCCTAAGAACACTGATCTAATCACATACTCCATTATTTTGGAAGCCCCAAAGGATCATGAAACATATTTTTTCATGTATTTTCATATATTTCTAATTAATGTATATGTGTATGCGTGTATGTATATACATATGTGTATTTTAATGGGTGTCTGTGTGTTTTGTGTGTTTATACACGTATCTATGAATTGCATGCTATGAATATACTCAGGCATTTGATTGGTAGGTACTCTGTAAAAATATTTTTAAGAAGTATATTTATACCTCTTAGATTTCATTTGAATAAATACTCTATGGTTATATTTTTCTGTGTTTTTTTTTGTACATGAAGGTGTGGGCAAAAAAACATTTGCGATGGTTGAGTTTTTTCTATAAGGTGATGCTTGATTGGGGAATTCATAGGAAATAAATTCAGACCTAATGATAGAATTTGATTTAAATTGTTTCTTATATGAATCATGTGAAACCTATTGTTTTGTATTGCTTTGTTTTTGCTATCAATAAACAAGACTATTATTCTCTTTATTAAACTATCATCCACTACTACAATCCACTACTATCATCCACTACTCAGAGACTATATAGGGCTGTCCACTTAGAATAGAGGAAAATAAAGCACTCAGATTCAGGAAAATAAAGCAAACAGATGATGAACTTGTGGCTAAGCAGACCAAAACATAAATAAATGGAAGGCTGCCAGACATGAGGAGTTGAAAACTAGAGGAGGTAGGCACGAGAGTGACCAGGGCAAACAGAGAAAATAGAGTGCCAGACTTTCCTATTGCAACACATATCTTTAACCTCCTCTACATCTATATAACCTTTTATAATACTCCTACAATTTCTCTGACTTTTAAATTTCCTTTTTTTTTTCAAAATATATTTCATTTATCCAACCATACTTCCTTGGTCTTTCTTTACCACACTCTCCACTCACAATTGCATTATATATTTATTTTATTAATCTTTCTTCATTAATTAATTATATATCTTCAAACCATCTCACAGTGATCTTCTTCATCCTTAATACATGATACATTGGAGCCTTCTTTAAATTTAGAGTGGGACTCAGGCCTATATTTTATGTTTTTATTCGGTCTTATCCCTTGCCAAACGTCTTCAATCAGATCCTACAATGATCTTTATATTATCTGACTATCGTATCTTTGGTTTGCACATATTTTTGAATCCAGTGGCGCAATGGTAAAAAAATTATCAAAACAAAAAATGTTGATAAAATATTTTTATAGATTCAGTGCGCCAAATTTCCTTTCAAAGGCCCTGATTGCACGCTATATTCAGCCACTTTTAATTTATCAAGGCCAGCAACTTACTATTTCCTGGTATGTGCCAGCCTCTCACTCCTAACACAATTTGGCTTCTGGCATTTTGTTGTAAATATTTATATTATTCTACCATTACCAAATGGTTACGTATTAAAGCGTAATTGCGTTTAAACGATAATTATCACGCGAGCTGACGAAAAAATAATTAGAGTATTTAAGGAAATATTTGGAGGAACGTCATAAGTGTAGTTTAAATATAGATTTATAGTTATTTTAGAAATGCGTTGGTTACAAACATATTGTTTTAAAAACTAGAGAACTAAACAACTGAGATTCTAATAGTATATTTTCAATATTAGGACAAAATAAATCTAATTTCTTGCAGCAAAAACGCTTTTTGACAATATTAATTATGAAATAAAAAAAATCTTTATAATTTAAAGTAATTGTCTTTGACATGCTAATAAATATAAATAAAAATCTAGTTCAGATGACAAAAACCGACATTTTACATCTCTAATTATTCAAACATCCGATTTAAAATGTATTATTAAAAAATATCGACTTTGAAAATCCCGCTTCATGATTTTTCACTGCCATCTAGATAAACTGTAACGAAATTTAGCGGAATAGCGCTTTCTCAACTTAAGAAGAAAAAGTAAAGCGTGTGAGAGAGAAAAAAACAGTTAACTAGGAAACATTTCAGTTAACTAGGAAATGGCCGTGGACTATCTGTCAAAATCGGTAAATGTCTATCAAGGATTTGTGATTTATTTACATTTCTATTAGAAAAAAGTGCAATCTGCTAGTGACGGGATGCAAATGAGTGTGAATATACAATTCTCCGATTGCAACCTCCATTGTGTGCCGTAAGAGTCGCGAGATAACAGAATATGGTGACGTGTGCCGGAGTGGGAAGTGAAAGTAAACTCGTTTTACCGTGGCATTTGATCGTAATGTCATACTGACAGCGATCAGCTAGCGCAGTCAGTCAGTAGCGGGGCGCGAAGTCGTATAGACGTGTTAAATAGTTAACCCCGAGTGCCGAGTATTATTCGGTCGAGATGTGTGGAATATTCGCTTATATCAACCATTTGACGCCCAAGTCCAGGAAGGAGATCCTGGAAATCTTGGTGACTGGGCTGAAGCGATTGGAATACCGCGGGTACGATTCCGCGGGAGTTGCTATCGACTCTTCCGACAGGAAGGATATCGTCATTGTCAAGAAGAGTGGCAAAGTCCAGGCTCTGGAAGATGAGCTTAAAGAGAAAAGTGTTCAATTGAAAGAGGATGAAGTTGTGGAGAGCCATTGCGGTATTGCGCATACTCGTTGGGCAACGCACGGTGAGCCCAGCGCAATCAACTCGCACCCTCAGCGCTCAGACGAGAATCAATCCTTCGTTGTCATTCATAATGGTATCATCACCAACTACAAGGAGCTCAAGACTTTCCTAGAAAAGAAGGGACACGTCTTCGAATCCCAGACTGACACAGAAATCATTGTCAAGCTTGTGCATCATCTATTCTCTCAGCATCCTGATTACACTTTCCAAGAGTTGGTGGAACAGGCCATTCAGCAGCTGGAAGGGGCCTTCGCTCTGTGCTTCAAGTCACGTCACTTCCCGGATGAGTGCGTAGCGGCTAGACGAGGCTCTCCGTTGTTGATCGGTATCAAGACTCGCCGCCGCCTGTCTTCCGACCATATCCCTATCTTGTACAATAATAACAAAGCAGCTCGAACTCTTCTGCCGCCGACTCCGAGAACTCCAGTCACCACGGAGTTTGAACCTGATGAGGACAAAGAAGTTGAATATTTCTTCGCTTCAGATGCTTCCGCTGTCATTGAACACACAAACAAAGTGCTTTATTTCGAAGATGACGATGTTGCGGCTGTCAAAGATGGTATTCTCAGCATCCATCGCTTGTCCCGAAGCAACGATGATCCTCACGCTCGTGAAATCACCACGCTCAAGATGGAAATTCAGCAGATAATGAAGGGTAACTACAAATACTTTATGCAGAAAGAAATCTTTGAGCAACCAGAGTCCGTGGTGAACACAATGAGGGGACGCCTCAATTTCCAGACCAAGACTGTCACCTTGGGAGGCATTAAGGATTACATTCCAGAAATTAAGCGTTGCAGAAGACTGATGTTAATCGGCTGTGGCACAAGCTACCATAGTGCTGTAGCCACGCGCCAGCTGCTAGAAGAGCTAACTGAATTGCCTGTAATGGTTGAACTCGCCTCCGATTTCTTAGACAGAAACACTCCTATATTCAGGGATGATGTCTGCTTCTTTATTTCTCAGTCAGGAGAAACCGCAGATACTCTTATGGCCCTGCGTTATTGCAAACAACACGGTGCCTTGATTGTTGGAATTACCAACACTGTAGGAAGCTCCATTTGCCGTGAATCAAACTGCGGAGTGCATATCAATGCAGGCCCTGAAATTGGTGTCGCTTCCACAAAGGCGTATACATCTCAATTCATCTCCTTGGTGATGTTTGCATTAGTCATGAGTGAAGATCGTATTTCTCTGCAGAATCGTCGTGTAAATATTATTATGGCTCTACAGAACCTTGCTGAGCAAATCAGACAAGTTCTGGCTTTGGATGACGAAGTGTTGGCTCTTGCGCAAGATCTTTACCAACAGAAATCATTCCTTATCATGGGTAGAGGATATAACTTTGCCACATGCTTAGAAGGAGCTTTGAAAGTGAAAGAATTGACCTACATGCACAGTGAAGGTATCATGGCCGGAGAATTGAAACACGGTCCCTTAGCTTTGATCGATGATTCCATGCCTGTTATGATGATTGTGATGCGGGATCCTGTTTACGTTAAATGTATAAATGCCCTGCAGCAAGTAACAGCCAGGCAAGGAAGGCCGATCATCATCTGCGAAGAGGGAGACAAAGAAACTGCTTCTATGTCGAGACAGACTCTGCACGTTCCGAGAACGGTGGACTGTCTTCAAGGAATCCTAACTGTGATTCCTATGCAGCTTCTCGCTTATCACCTCGCTGTCTTGCGAGGCTGCAACGTGGATTGCCCGAGAAACCTCGCCAAATCTGTCACAGTAGAATGATCATCATCCTGGTAATTCTTGTATCGCATGCTTGTTACTTTTATATATTTAAGAGTATCATATTTGCAATACTGTTTTTGAATAGCAGAAGAAAATATTCTAAGACTTAAAGTAGGCAAAAAATATCATCTCTCCTATGAATTCTCAAAATGAGATATTTTATTGACAGGGAACATAAGGCATACCCAAATCTAAAATTTCTGGACCATTAATTTTTATCATGTGAATAATGATTGATTTGATTATCTTCAAATGATGTTTGTATATCTAAAATCAAAATAACAAAGTATACAACATAATTAAGTACACTGGAATAAATTCGGTAAACACTTGAAATAATTTATATTTTATATTTGTGATAAAATATAAATAATTTCATTATGTTTCAATAGACCAAGACTTCCTCCTTTCTAAACTTAGACCTTAATAGAAGTTTTTTCAAATCCAATATTAATTTGCTTAAGTTAAAATTTTGCAAATTGCAAACATCTCAATGTTTTCTTCAAGAAATAGAAACAAGGAAACCTTTTAAGTCATTTGATTTCATTAAATCTAGTTTTCCTTGAAGGAATAAAAAAAGAAGAATAAACTTGTTTTTATTTTTATACTAATATGGTCAGTGTAGAAGTAAAGTTTTATCAGGATCTCCTATTTAAAACTTTTCATAAAAAAGTGTCACTGTATCCATTACAAGTCTAGAAAAACTTTAGGTGTGCCTTTTAAACATACTTGCATATATTTTGGCCTTGATTCAATTCGAGAAGTGAAATTAAAAAATAATTGAATCCCAAAAGGGAATGTAATGATGAAATTGAAAATTTTATCTTTTTTTTTAAATATATTATTATAAAGATGCCTTTGACATATTGAAATTATTATTAGTTTTAAGAAATAATTGGCAGTACTTATAATATCGAAATTTGTGATTTTAATTTATAATTTTAGCTTTCAAGCTGCGTGCTAAGGATATCATTCCTTTAAACTGGTTTTATATTATCCTTAAAAGTGCTACTTGCGTATTTCTGGCTTAGTAACAATAATACAATATTATATTTGATTTGGAAATGTGTAATATATTTATATGTATTTTTTTTATTAATAGGTATGCATATCTAAACTACGTTAAAATAAATATGGAGATTTTTTTTTATCTCTCAAATAAGGTTTTTTACACTAAAAAATTGTTTGTATGCACAAAATATTTGAAAAAAATATCATTTCTTTTTCTTTAAATTTTTTATATTAATAGTTAATTGATGTTTGGTTATTGTCCACGTAATTCGATTGATGTTTTAATTTTTAAATTTGGTTTAAAAATTTTGGGTTCAAATCCAAATTGTGCCAAGTTTAGGGGAAATAGGCTAAGAGCAGTTTTAAATATTCAAACATATAATAAGTTTGTATACATTGTTAAGTTTAAATGAAACCATTAAAATTTTTTGAATAAAATATATAATATTTTCATGGTTTGTTCACAACAGTATAACTAAGTTGATTGTATTATATATTTATATATAGTTAACTTAAGAACATTTGTTGAGCTTCGTAGCTTGCTTCTCATCGACTAATATTGAACAATAAACTATATCCTCCATTCAATGAGTTAAACAACATTGATAAAGTTTTTGCAATTTTACAACAATTCAAATTCATTTTAGGGTATATTTTATCCCCGATGCGCTGATCTATGGGTACACCTTTACTATACTAAAAGGCCCTAGTGTCAATTCCTTGTATATTTATCACACAGGTTTTTTTTCATTAGTGTAAATTTATTAACTCATTATTTTTGAAAAAAAAAACCTGTAGACCTTTTAATATATACATTTTAAAAGTTTGAAATCAACAGCTGTTTATAATTGATGTAAAGCAATGTACAAGAATTCAGATTGAATATGGTTTGAAATTAAAACAAATCCGGAACCCTCGACTTACATTTAGATTGATGCCCGCCATTCTGGAGTTGCTCTTACCGAGTAATATTATTAAACTGAAATAACATCAATAAAATTGAATGGACAATCATTGATCAGTTTAATTTGAATACAATAATTTTAATGTATTATAAAACCACAATTTAGAAGTATAATTTTTATACTTTCCTTAATTTTATAATTATCTTTAAGTATCTAATTGTTCCCTTTCTTAAACAATCATATTTGTTAGCACAAGTGTATGTCACATGTTTTTCTTTCTACCGAGCAAAACTTCCAAAATTCAAGAGAACTGTTAAGAAAAAGAATACTTTATGTATTTATGATTGTTGGACTTGCAAATTCAATAAATTTTATTTGTTGGAATTCAACAATGATATTAATATATTTGATTTCTTTTAAAAAGAAACAATTGTAGTTTGTTCCGGTTTTGGAAATTTCGCTCCCTTTTTTTCTGATGTCAACCTGAATTATAAATATGTACTAAGACTATTTTTTCACCTTAATTTATTCAAATAAATTAATTAAACACCTATTTAGACCATCAATCTATTTTTTTATTATTTATTTACGTATATAACTTTTTCTTTACATTTATGTCTACACAAATAAATTCTTTATTTTATTTTTTTTATTTATTTATTTACATGGCAAGTATACATAATGTGAGAAAAAACAAGACACAAAAACAATATTATTTGAAGTGGATCTTCAAATATTTGGATCGTCGTTATCATTGCTGGGCCTCATAGTTGAGGATCCCCTCACCATTTCAATGTTAATTAAGTTGGAATGCGAAGCTGTGCCGTGGAGTTTGTGTTTCTTTTGAAGTGAGTGAACCGTTGGATGCCAGCAAATTCTCCAGCCACATCACAGTACTGGATCCAATGGTACACTGAAGTGAGGCGGTTGGAGCACACCCGCATGTTTTTTTTTCTCTTTTTTTGAAAGAATATATACGACTGAAGTTATAGGTATCCTTATACCCCCGAATACTAGGCAGAAAAAATGCCTGTGTCTTTCGAGGGGAGTAGCACAGTGCGGGGTTCGAATCGGCAACCTTCCGCACTGAATCCAATGCGATACTACGCAGCCATGCACCTCCTGGATCTGAGATTATTCATGAACTAGGCTTTGCTTGATCTTACTGGAGACGTGGACATGAACATATAGTTTGATACTGTTTACAAATTATTGATTATTATTTAACTCCTTCCTGAAAATTCTCATTATCTCTCAGTGTGTATCATGTAGCATACTGTATTAATCTTAAGAAATTATTAGCCTGTCTTATAATTTCTTCCATGTATTTATCAAAAACATTTAAGAAAACACAAATTGTAATTATATATTTTTCTCTAGTGCTATTGACCAAAGTCAATAACCAAAAATCACTTCAAGAGCATGCTTATTTATGTTATCATATATTATCATTCAAAATCTGTCTCTCAAATCAAAATGATAAAAAAATGACATTAACAGGAAGTTTAAACTAGCATAAAAAAACGAAATTTATTGCCGAACTATCACATAAAAATTACCTCCTAAATAGTTTTCCTATGTCTAAATGGGTATTTATAATTGACTGTCTCCTAATATATAAAAAAGTAACTATTTCCAATATGTGTATTTTAAGCATCTTAGCTTTAAATTTAACAATATGGCCCGTGTAACATCATTACACAAATTGTTTTGAACCATTTTCTTATTATGGTATAATTTATTTTCAATGGAAAATGTGTTATTTCAAACCTTTTTGGAGTTTGACTTATTTTGTAATGACTATTACATGTACTTCAAATAAATTTTTTCCATGAGCATTTATTTAGAACATTTATTACTTGAGTATTTTTTTATTTCATATTCAGTTATGAATATTCAAATTTTTACTCAGTATAAAAATGTGTTCTTAACACAAAACACTATTTGAGAATGGATCAAACAAAATTATGCATGTGGAGTGATTTTTTTTGTAGGATTTGTTTATAGAAAGAAAAAAAAAACAATTTAACTTCACTTCAACCAACTAACTATTTATGCTTCTGCAGACAAAATTATTAACTGAGGAATTAAGCACATCTATAATTTTTTTTTATTGTTTCTTTTCATTGAAATTTAAATGATCATTAATTCACAAATATTGTGGTTTTGTGTGAATTTTGGAATTCATTCAATAATTATTTAAAAAATTACTGAATTAAATTTACAAGATGAAAGTGTAGTTTTTGTGCATTGACTCAAAAATACATTAATTTTTTTTTACTATGGATTAAATGTTTTATTATGGATAGAAGAAATTCTCACTTCATATGTTTCTCAGTAGATCATTAATACAATTTTATATGAAATTTGTACTTCTGTTTATTCAGCTTGTTGCTTTATTTCCTTATTAATGCTATTGGATACTTTTATTTACTATTGAAATTATTTTCCATCTAAAAAATATAAAATTTTACTAAGCCAAAAAAACTAATTATATTACTGTAGTGTTAAATTTGTTAAGTCAATGTATATTTTTTTCCGAGCATTTCTAGACTTTAATAACATGTTATTCCAATCACTTTATTTATCCATCTTGAGAAAATGGCAGTATTGTCACCAGGTTAAGTTTCTTCTGTACTAGAAATCTGCGTGTCACACACTCGTATAATGCCTTTGTTAGCATAATAGAGAAAGTGTTTTGGTATTAACTTTACCGTGAAATTTCTCGACACTTTTTTGTTCCTACCTTTTGCACAGATTTGAATTGAAAATATGTCACTGTTTTCATCATTTGCAATATTAAATTTAGAAAGAAATATTAATAATACAATAATCTTTTGTAAAAATATCTATAATTTGTATAAAAATGTATAATTTTGAAAAGCTTTATTTTGAATGTTAGATTTTAGATCTAAGAATCACAATAAATTAGATCTAAATATATTTTGCCTTACAAAAGTCGTCGCCCCCCGTCGTTACTGGGCCTTGTAGTCAAGGATCCCATCACCACTCCAACATCAATTCAGTTAGAAAACGAAGCTGTGCCGTGGAATTTGTTTTGAGTGAGCCGTGGCACACCAACAAACTTACCAGGAAACACCACTGTACTGGATCCAATGGCACACCTAAAGTGAGAAATCGGAACTCACCGGCATGTTTTTTTTTTAAAATAGATACGACCGAAGTAAAAGGTATACTTATACCCCTCATATATAAGACGAAAAAAATGCCTGTGTTATTCAAGAGGAGTAGCACAGTGCGGGGTGGTTTGAACTGGCGACCTTCCGCATGGAAATCCAATACGTTACTGCATGGCTATGCACCTTAAAAAAGTAAAAATGTATCTATCTGAATTATAAAATGAAAATAATCCTTAAATTGAGTTAAAGAGTAGTGATTAGTACTCAGTGTTAAATCTACTTAATGAAATTAGCACTGTTGTAGCTACTTTTCAATCTAAAATAGCATGCTACTCAGCAATTAAGTATAAATAGTAGTGACGCTACTTTACAACTACTCTGATGATAGTGTTACTACTTGTAGCACAATGCTTATCAACACTGGTAGTAGATTGGTCTAGCTATGGTTAGACAAAAACAAAAAAATTGTTTGTATTTCATTGTGTTTATAGCTTCCATTGTATTTATACATTCCTTTATATATCTTTTTCAAAAAACCTTGCTAACCGTGTGTGTGTATAAATACTATAATTTTATTTTTTGCATTCCGATTGTTTATACTCTTTAAATCTTTCTATGTATCTGATTATATTATAGTACATATGTATTCTACTCAAGTTTTATAATTTAAAAAAAAAAATTCTTTCTTTTTTCTTTCTTTTTTTTAACATAATTTTTTTCATTATATATTTTATTTTATTCTCTTTTGTATGTGTTTTTATTTCTCATACATTGATTTAGGAACCCATATACTATCATATGTGCACATTTTTTAAGAAAAAAAAATAACATCTAAATTTGGTTTATTGTCAATTATCCCAATTTATTTTACATTCCTAGCTCTATGGTTCTATCAAATAGATTTAGAAATATGAACCTTAGAAACATATATGGGTTATATTTCATTCTCTGTTCTTCCCTTGTTTATGTATTCAATTTCACTATTCTTTAACTAATATTATATATTTATTCCTTTGAGAGAAGAGTGTTGGTATCTGAATCATAATTTTGTTTTTTCTAAATGGTTTTATTATAATAATTTTTCAACAATAACATGACAACTTGTCTCATACTGTTTATTTTTATTCACTTTAACTTATTTTGAAATGTATTCAATCTATATGACGACAAAACTGTTATTTATCACATATGTTGAATATTCAGATTTCGCATTTCTTTGAAGATAGCATTTTTTTTGCATATTACCCATTCCAATTTGTAATAAGCTGAGTTTCATATGCTGCACTTAAGAAATTACCATAAATCTTTCTTAGTACCAATTGAAATAACTTGAAGAGTTTAACCTTGATATCAAAAGATTATTAATAAGTTCCGAGTCGAAAGTAGTTTTGTGTTTTAAGCTTGGCCGAATACCATACGAGGAGTACCTTCACAAATTAAACAAATTCTTATTTAATAGTTGATTGTACGGATATATTAATTGTGAATAAATGAAAAACACATAATTGATGTTACATTGGCCATGCTGCTATATTGAGAGCTGTATTTAGGATGTGTCTTTATATATGTTATGTATAAGCGGTCACATTGATTGCGAATAAACTACTCCATTAGAGAATTATTTTTATTATTGTGATTAAGTGTATGAAACTGCTTTATTATGGTGATTTACCATTTTGTAAATATATGAAAACATAGAAAGAAGCTTTCTTTTTCTTTATTTGTTAACACGTTGACTGCTGAATCTTTTATTTTCAGCGCTGCTAAAAAATTTACCCATATTTCAAGTTGTTAAAAAATAGTTAAGAGATGAGAGAGCATTGTTATATCACATTATAAAATTTATTGTTATATAACATTATAAACTTTATTGTTATAAAACATTATAAACTCGATCAGTACTTTAAGTACTCTCAGAGCTCATGTTTTTTTAAAATCCATCCTAACAAATTTGAAATAGAATGTGGATGAGTGTTTTGAGCACTTAGCAAAAGTTTATATGAACTGAATGCAAAAGTTTATATGAACTGAATGCAAAAGTTTAATTGAACAATTTTCAGCACTGAACGTGTTAACTGCTATATTTCCTTGATGTTTCCCATGGATAACAAAAAAGCTTTATGGAAGTGTATATTTATTAGGTCATTCGTCTTATTCTGTCCTATAAATGTACATTGTGTATAAATGTACAATGAGCATTGTGTTATAAAACACAGCAAATACGTGACTTTCGTCAACGCTCTTAGAGAACACTTGAATTTTGTCATCATGACAACTTGAACGAGAACAGAGCAAAAATTCATAACTGTGGCTCGATTAATAATGAATTCTGCTATTCTCTGAATTTCGCAGCTGAGAAATCTCCTGAGAAAACATTAAAATATTACTGTCAAAGAAACTGTCCTTGAAGATGAATTTGAACCACAACGTCAGTTCCATCAACTTTTGATGGAGTAGTTACGCAAACCGGATTTTCCTATCTACCGAAACTTAAAAACAAACATTTGTTCTTACAACTTTTTCAGCAGTTTTTACTGTCAACTTTTCAGCTTAGCAAGTTGAGTTATAACCCGTGGTTTTGTACAGGTTACACCCAGTTAAACATAAAAATAAATTCTTCTGTCTTATCATTAAGATTTTTGATTATCCATAAGTGAATAATTTTTTTAAAATCATGGTCTTTATCAATTTAGTATAGATTGATATCTGAATTCTTATCCCAGGCATGGATTTATCAATATTGTTAATTATAAACTGTTTTTTGTATAATTATCAACAACATCAGATATAGCTATATTTTAGCAAATTAACTTTAATCTACGTACTGCAAATATAATAAAAATATTGATAATATAATATAGGATATTTTTGGAAAGATAACATCTTCGAAAACATGTTTTTGCATTGATCCCACTTTTTCTGCATTCATTGTAGACTTGGAATGCGATTGCGAAACTATCATTTCCATCGGGTAATTTAAATTTATTTTTCGTTAAACACATTTATGAGATGCCGACTACATTACCATACTAATCTGAGATATTTAATGTTGAAAGCAATGTTTTTAAGTGTTCGTAATTTAGTTCCGTAACAGGGCTGGATCAATGATTTCAGGAACCAAAAGCATACTAAACAAATTAAAAAACCAGGTTGCTTTATTTATTGACAAAGTAAACAACACTTAACCCTTTCCGGTCCACAAAAAAAAAATGTTCCATCAGGTCCACAAAAGATTTACAGAATTACAGGGTAAAACAATACATCCAGGTTGTTTTTAATAAAACTATATTTATGTTCACAAGGTTGTTTTTAATAAAACTATATTTATGTTCACAAGAAAAAAAAAATTGGAAGAGATTTCCACATGGCAATAAACTCGCCAGGTTAAAAAAAAATGTCGAATGAGATTCGACATAGGACTCACTGGAATAAAGTAAGTCGATGTCGAATGACATTCGACATAGGACCGGAAAGGGTTAAGTGCCCTCTACATATCACAGTAACAAGGATAAGGTATCATATGATGCATATAATACAACATGGATAGTAAAAAAAAAGACAAATACTATTGATTCAATTTAATCAGTAATACAAGACATGAGTTGGAAAAAATACAATATCTTAAGGACAACAAGAATATAAAAGTACAGGGCAAATTATCAAAAAAGTAAACAATCATTGTATTCTTACCATTGATCAATTACAATGTGCAACTGTCGTTAGCAAATTGCTATTGACACATATGAATTGTTAAAGGTTCTGTGTGTTTCTAGCAGGAGTGTGGAAACCAATTTTAGCCAATATATCAAGGCTATTTATTCACTATATTGTAAATAAACCTTATACAGAAACATCAAATTAACTATTAAAAATAACAAGCCATTAATTTACAATAATCGATGCTTGTAATGTAACAATAATTGTATAATACATGAACCAAAGCCAAGTGGAGATGATCATTGGGTAGATTGAGATATCTCTAGATGGACAATGTGCTGGTTGAACTTAAGAAAGTAAGGAAAGGGGAAGGATAGAAGAGCAAAAGATCCAAGATCATCTGAGATGGAGAGCCATAATTTTGAAGGCTATATAAAATACATAAGTTGTAAGACCACCGGAAGTAAGTAATGGAACAAGATCTATAGGGATGATTTTGTGGGTGTATATATCTGTACAGTGATCCCTCCATTTATGCAGGTAATGGGGTTTCAGGAACACAGCGCATAAAGGAAAATTGCCTAAATGGAGCTACCAAATTCTACATAAAATAGATAATCTTTTGCATAGTTCCAGATATTCTATTCTTACTTTTTTTAATAAAATAACACATTTAGATGAGAGTTATACAATTTATGTATATGTAGAAAAAACTGCAGAACTTAGTTCTTTATTCAAAACCACTCATTGGACGAATCTTTCCTTGTTTCTGTTGTCACTATTACAGTTTTAGCCGTTTCAAGTGTCTATGTTGATAACATAAAGAATCTTTCTAGAATCTGCTGCTTGGCTGTCCATTTTCGTTCCTCTAGTTCCAAACTGAATAAACTGCAACAAAGTGAAACCGCATTAATTGAGGGATTACTGTATAATGATATTAATTGTAGCAAAAATATTCATTAGATTTTTCTTAAAATTAATGCATTGTCTTATTTATCTTCTTCTTCATAAATGAAGATGATCAACTGTGATCACATATATCAATTGCGTGATCAGGCTGAAACTCTTTTTAAACAAATCGGGTACCAATGGGAATTAAACTTGCAACCTCCGGGCTGAGAGACAGAGGTCTTATAAACTAGGCTATTGTCTAACATCGTATTGGTGAAATATGATTTAGATCATTTTTCCATAACATGCATTCATGGTTATAACTCAACGGTAAGAACTACACGAGAAGAGCTCATAACGAGCGGAAAATGTATCTTGGAAGCCGGAACACTTAAAATGGAAGAACAAAGATTTAAAAAATATTGTATCGTGTTGTTTTCAACTTTTTAGCATGCAGTTGTCGTCAGGCTTATGCAACAATTTCTTTTAACTAGTCATAAAGATGTTAAAAAGCCTTGTGAAAAATTATTTGAAAAACCAGAGTAAGACTCATTTTTATGGTTCAATCAGTGATTGAATCTGATCATGTTTTCTACTAACAAGAACACAAAATTGTCCATTTACAGGCTGGCAGCATATATGTTGTTAATACTCATATCTGTATCAAGTTGAACTATCATATGTTCAGAAAGAATAAGCAAAAGGAACAAAACACCACTTGATCACTGGGTTTGAAAAAGTTTGAAAGTCACTGATGTAATATATTGATTGATTTTGGTACTAATCTTTTTGGCAAATATAGAACGTAATCGTGTCCACCATACAAAATAATCAAATAGATAAAAAAACTTAAGCCAGGTGTCCAAAATCATAAGTGCAATTAAATTGTTATTCACTTACTAAGAATAATATTCCATGGAATTATTCTTTTTCTCAGCTGTATGAGCTGTATGTTCATGAATTTATCACTAAATGTTCTAATTACACTAAATATTACAAACTAATCAATTACACTATTTTATCTAATATATTTTTTTGCATGATAGTATTATTGAGAAAAAGATTACTTACCGTTTACTATACTACTTTGAAGGTTAATGTTTTTCAAATATATATAGATTGAAACATGGTTGATGGATTTAATAAAAAAACTGTTAATAATATCAAGATCTCGGAGAGATATAATAAAATTGTGTAAAATAAAACTAACTTAATTATACACTTTAATATTAAAAAAAAAAAAATATCAAAGAAATGTATAGTAGAGCGACAATTATCCGGGGCTCAATTATCCGTTAGTTGTTTTTTCTAGTACAAATTAACTTTTTAGTAATCTTGAAAAAAAAAATTCAAATTTCCACATTTAGAAAATTACAAATCCGTAGTTTACATTATACCAATCGACTAACACTAGTATGTTGGCGGTGTTTCCTCGTATCCACACCAACACGAAAATATGTGAATCCGGGGCTACCCAATGTAATTGCTGTGGCATGATACCGGTGTTTAGCAGTTGTGTCTGTCAAACATTGGAAACACTTGTTTGTGTACTCATCTTGGATAGCAAAATTTATCTAGCATTTCAACTCTTAAAATGTTGAATTAAAAAAAGCTTAATTTGGATTAACTATGTTTTTAAATTATCCGGGCTCGAGTATCCCCTAATTACCACGGATAATCGGCGCTTTACTGTATAATCAAATATAATGCAACGCTTTAAACAACTGAAAATTTTGTACATTAATCACATCTTATTTTGAAGCTGGCTCTGTTTCATTCCATTATTTGTTGTGAGAGGAAAGATTGGGATTTCATTATATTGCTTGTATTTTACTGCCATGCAAATGAGACATGTAAACTGAATCTACAAATGTGTCTGAAAGTCTGGATTGGTGTTTATTCTCTAGAATTCCATTTTATAAACTTGAGTAACTTTCAGGCTAGTATGAAATGCTTTCATCAAACTAAACAAGTCTACCACTTACTCTCAGTTTATTGTATAGGTTTTATTTTACATTTTGATGAAAATCATTGTCATTTAGCCATTTTAATCACACGGGGCCGATTATCAGCCCCAACTGGTGTATGCGAAAAATCCCACGGGGCCAATCATCGGCCTCAAAGTTTTCATACAAGTTTTTATGTTGAATAAAAATATTTTTTTTATGACATAAGAAAATTAGTTATTATTTTGCACTCTACAGGGAGGTCTCCACAAAAAAATAGGTTTTAAAACTAAATATTAACTGAGATAAAAAATAAAATATAAACTACTGTTTTTTTGCCAAAAATGCTTGGGATTTTTCGCACATTTTATGTAAAATATGCTGGGATTAAAAGTGTTAAGACTGATTTCCGTTTTATCTTCTTGAATGGTCTGCTTGTAATATATCACAAAAATATTAAAGGTCAGAAAATGTAAAAAAAATAAAATTGTGAAGAACATGTTACATAATTGAAGTGAGATATAATGTGTTTTGTGTCACTTTTTAAAGCGTGCCATTAGGATGTGAGTCTTATGGTGGCAGCAGTTAACTCCAGAGTCGGACAATATTAAAATTCGTTTCTGAATTCTATATACAAAATATATTTTTCTGAATTCTATATACAAAATATATTCATTGAATATCAATTAATTTTGGGTAAAAAAGGTATAACTTTCGTGGTGCAAATTTTGCCAAGTGACTTCTGATGTCACTTTGATGGGAAAATATATAAAAACATTAATATAATAATATAACAGATGTATAATTTATTATATTCATCATATCAAGTGCATACTGTATATTTTATTATTTATAATGTTTATCAAAATTATACTAAGTAACCATTTTGCTAACTTAAATGATATTTACATTATATTAAAGGTGCATGAACTCTAGATAAACATATGCATAAATTCTGTTTGTGTCTATCGAACATTTTTCAATCACATATGATACATACTGTTTAATTTATTTTATTGTACGTGTTATGCGGGTTTAACCCGATTAAATAAATTAAAAGCATAATATAAACTATAAAAAATCTAAACATAATAACTACAGGAACAATGAATACTCGTGCGTCCTTGATAGGTTGAGTATATTAAGGAGCTCAATCTATTATTTATTCACCAAGATATGGAAGACATCAATATACAAAAATTCGTTTAACTAAATCATTCCATGTGCGAGTAGAGACACTCTTAACCTGTACACCGCGTTAAAAATCAAATTCCACGAATCCTGTGCGCGGCACAATTTTGGCGTTTTTCAATTTCTAAGTTTAAACGCGTATTTTGTTTAGAACCACTGATATTTGATTACACCACCAAGTAAACATGACATTCAAGTAATTTTCTGATAATAAATAATAGTGTCATTACTCTTAAGGAGACTCATTAAATAAAGGAGATAAACTAAACATTACGTAAAATACACAAAGGAATGCTACAGATCAGATCACAGGCGTTTGTGCTTCCCGCGAGGAACATGTTAATATATCACTTTCTGACAGTTACAATTCAGTCCGTCGAAATTTTATTTGTCCAATCATGGTTTTCTTCTACCACGCCTTTCACATACATTTACACTGTTTATTTGTTTTTACAGTCTTTCTTTATTCATTCCTTCTACACACTCAAACTACTTCAGAGTGCGAATATATTATTTTTTCATCCTGTTCAATTCATCTATTTTTAATTGATTATTATTTTTATTTATTTATTTTACACATGACAAGAAATATACATAATTAGCGAAAAAACAACAGATAATTTAATTTGGATACACAATTTTAATGGATCTGGGTTTGTTGCCCTTCATTTGTCGTATCCCCAGTAAACTAGGCTTTTGCCTGTATCTCACAGAGGACATGTAGCATGAAAAAAAAAATCGATACTTCTTTCCGATTATATACTAGGCTTGAATTCATAAATTATTTAAACACATTTACGGTGGTTATACACAATTTCATGAATTATATATTTATGACAGCTTAAATTGTATTGATTGATATCATAAAAAAATAGTCAAATATTATCTTAAGGTTTAAATCGGATTAAGTAAATAAATAAACATTAGCATGAGCTGGAAAAAAAATCATGTATTTAAAAAAATTATCTTAAATAGCTATAAGTGTGTTAGATGTTATGAAACAGTGCTATAATATATACACAGCCTTTTTATAATGTATCAGTTTTTTAAATTTTTTTATAAAAGTATGGAAACGGGATTTTATGTTTTGTAGGATGTTTTCGTTGAGATCTGTATATGATATCGCACCTGATTAAATCACAAATGAGTATGTATAACGAATAAGTGAATGCATGACTTTTGTAATTGCGTCTGCACGGCATGTGCACTTAACATTAAAGGCGCCACACACTAGCTGCCGTGATAGAAAAAGTATCGAAAATACGGTGGCCAGTGCCTCTTTCAAACTCAAGACTTTTCATAATATTTTTTAAATTTGTGGGTTATGAGCCGCATGATAATATCATATATGGTGGGCTGTAGTTTGCCCAAGTCTGAGCATGTGGAGCTGTTGGATATGATTTTTGATGCGGATTGATTGATTGATCATGCGGTTTTGGAATCATATGTGGAATCATACTTCATCACAGGCCTTGCCTTGTAAAGTGGTTCTCTATATCCACAAAATGGAGAGTTTTTAGCA
Source organism: Odontocerum albicorne (assembly GCA_949825065.1). NCBI lineage: Eukaryota > Metazoa > Arthropoda > Insecta > Trichoptera > Odontoceridae > Odontocerum > Odontocerum albicorne. The sequence goes on along the minus strand of OX463860.1, from coordinate 20,595,129 downwards.
TTGTTATAAACTTATACTCAACGGTTCTCTGTTGTTTTAAAATGATGTACAGTGGAAAATAAAAAGAATTATATATTTTTATGTTACGTAGTGTAAATATTCAAGATATATTCGTACATTTTCCTTTCATAGATCCTTTAATCAGACAAACAATAAACTTGAAGGTTTATATTTGTTATTAAATAATCTTACAACTTCTCCATATAATGGCAATATCGTCCGATCACCTGTAATGTCAAAGAGAATTTACGACATCCACGTAACATGGCATTTAGCGTAGCATATTGAAAATTAATATATGATACATTCACCAGCAATAAAACGAAGAATCATAAAGTGAACCATCGTAAACAATTTAATTTTCGCCAGTAAAGCAAGCATGAACACGCCTTATCATATTTATTGTTTTATTACACGAATATTGATTACTTAGACAGTATTTTTTCAACCAATGGAAAATTTTGTAAATCAATTTTATCACTTTATAAAACGGTGTTAAAAGTTTTTTGTATTACACTTTCATTGTATACAATACAACCCGGCGGGCTTATTGCCATGTGACCTCTTCCAACCAACGTGAAAGATATAAGAGGTATTAAGTGAAAAACAGACTGGGATCCTTTTGTTTTTTAAAAAATCTGGGGTTTAACTAAAAAATCTATCATGTTGTTTATAGTTAAGGCATTAACGTTGTGGAGGTTTAAAGACATTGTAATTTATTTTTAACAAACACTGTTTATTCCACTTTTTTGTGACGGTATAACCCTACCGGTTTCAAGGCTTTCACCTCATCTTCAGGGGAGCGCAAACAAGACTAAATGCTGTTCGAACTGGTACCGATATAGACACTTCAACGGTTGGAGGCGGGGGGGGTGAGGAAGGCTAGGGATAATTTCGGCCAAGAGCGGGGAGATTTTGGGGAAATAACTGTTCAACAGATGCTCCGATCGGTATACTGACTTTGAAATTTCTAGGGCCTCTAATCTGTCCAATTTATTTCCGTTGCCGCTAATATGTAAGAATTTGGCATCATCGATAGAAAAAGTATGATTCTCACGGTGACAATGATTAGCCATTTCAGAATAAATTAGAGGATTTGTTAAGGCAGATTGGTGTTCACGAAATCTCTTTTCAAAAGATCTTCCTGTCTTTCCTATATAGAAATTATCACAGTCAGCACATAAAAGTTTATACACACCACTGTTGCTAAGTATTCCATTTTTGCCTTTCCCATTAAATAAGAGTTTCCGGAGATTAAAGTTAGTGTAAAAAGCTGGCTTTATGTGACTTGGAATATTTTTGGTTATTTCATTTGATATATTTTTTATAAATAGGACTTTGCTCCATTTATAGGTATGCTTATAGGTGTCGTTAAATATATAATCTTTTATAAGTTTCTTTTTTGTTTTGTTTTTTAAAAGTGAATCAATGAGGCTTCCAGGATAGCCATTATTTGTAGCAATTTTTTTTATGGTTATTAATTCCTTTTTAAAATTGTCGTCGGTTAATGGGACACTGTGCAATCTATGAAGCATACAGTTAAAGGCGGCGAATTTATGATTATTAGGATGGTTAGAAGTTGCTGGAATTATAGAGTCTGAATAAGTATTTTTCCTATATATATCAAAGTCAAATGTGCCATTTTTCCGAGATAATGTTAGGTCCAAGAAATTTAATTTTCCGTCCTGTTCTGTTTCTAATGTAAATTTTATAAAACTTTCTATAGAATTTAAATATTTAAGAAATTGGTGTAATTGTCTATCGGTACCCGTCCAAACACAAAGAATGTCATCTGCATACCTAAACCAGCACAAAACATTTTTGGTTAACTTAAACTTACTCCTAAAAATACATTTTTCAAAATAGTTCATAAATACAATATTTCACTGAGAAGGGGAGACAACGGTGAGCCAATAGCTAAACCATTTACCGGTAGGGTTATACCGTCACAAAAAAGAGTGGAATTAACAGTGTTTCTTAAAAATAAATTACAAAATCTATCATATTTATTTCTTAACCATGTATTGTATTCGTAAAAACTTTTTATAAGATTTTTTTTCAAACCTCGTTATTGTAATTTGAAATATTTACAAAATTTTAGTTCTATGAAAATGAAAAAAAAAACGATAGGATCGTAGTAATTTTCTTCACAATTTTAATTAATTTTATTTTTCTAGCCCCATTTAGTTACCAAAGATCTCTTCAAGGGAACCTGTTTTAATGTTCTCTCAAATATTATGATAAAACGTAGGTTCCCTTGAAATCTCTCAAATAATGTGAACTTGGAATTATCTTAAAAGCCTTAATTTTATCAGTCTGCCTACCTTTCAAAGGAAGTCTATTTCATACTAAAGAACCAGTCACTTAAAAAATATGAATGATGCAGTCTAATCTGTTCGCACTATCCTCATCAAAAAGACATTTGAGGCGCATCCCTAATGCATAATTCCGTCATCAATTACTTTATCTGAAACATAATTTTTGATTTCCTTGAAAGACCTTATATAAAAACCAGACTGTGCTCCTACCCCGTCTTAGTCAAGTTCTCGACTTTCAATTCAGTTTGTGAGGATCTTCAAAAAAATATTAACCAATCAAAATTCAAATTATGCATAACTTTACGATGACAACCCTTCACATTAAAAAATATGTTGTGGAATGCATGCATTTCGGAGACACATATGAACTTATGAACCTCGTAACACATTCACATTCATCCCTTATCATTTAGTTCCGTATTCTGTCATACTTTGTCACTACATTTATTTTTCTCAGTGCACGTACTTCTCAACTAGCACATTTATTCAGCTCCTCTCAGACTTTTTCCACGTCCATGTTTCACAATTAGCCCCAAAATACTATTGTGGACTATCATCTTAGTCCACAGATATGCTATTATCTTAGCATATTTTGATACTGTCCGGTTCCAGTCTAATTCTTTTAATATATTCTTTGCCATTTTAGATTTATCCTTTGACCATATAATAAATAAACATATAGAATGACAATGTTTAATGATTTTAAACCATATTTATACAAATCAACCAAGCTAAACACTAATTAATGTGATATAATATTTCTCTCAAACACGTGTAAGATTCTGTTCATCGTGGATCTTTTAGTACAATCATACAAAGTACTTTATCTCATATCAGCTGTTACATACGCGCTTCACTTCACTAAGTTAGTTTAACCCTTTATAGGGCAAGTTTTTATTTTTGAGATATTGAGTTTTTTGTTGAATAAATCATTATTGTGTATCAAATAAACTTTATTTCTTCGAAAATGTGTTAGGTACATTTTTTTATTGCATATTTTTCTTTGTGGTAGTAAAAAAGCATCAAGCACCAAAACTACAGCAGATTTTGTTCCATCGTCAAAAAGACGGCAGAAAACCGCACAAGAAATTTGGATAAACAAAGACCGAAAAATGCGCTAAAGTATTACCTTTCGTAACAATATACATTTAGAACGTTTGAAATGAAGTTTGCAACGAATTTTGTTCTAACAACATCTATCCGAGAAATATGAAACGACTTTTCGGACTGACATACTGAATGTATTTGGGTGTTAACATAAGTTGTGTCCGTTTTTTTTCAAATGAAGAGAACAAGAGAACACAACAAAAAAAAAATTACAACAAATTAGTCAATAATGTTTTCTCCTTCATTATTTACAACTTCTTCCCAACGTTCTACAAGTTTTTCAATGCCGGTGCGATAAAAACCATCCGGTCTTGACTCGAGGAATACGTCCAGCCATGTCCGCAATTCGACGTCATTATTGAAGGAAACGCCGCGCATATAGTTCGAAAGTGACCGGAAAAGGTGGAACCGACGGCGCAAGGTCTGGAGAATATGAAGTGTGTGACAGGACTTCCCAACCAAGCGTTTGAATGGCATTTTTCGTAATGTTGGCGATATGAGGGCGGGCGTTATCGTGTTGCAGAATAACGCCATATTGCCGATCCGGCCTTTTTGTTTAATTCCAGTGTTGAACCGCTGCATTTGCAAAATGCATAACTCCGCGTTGACTGTCTGATTGCGTTCAAGTATCTCGTAGTGGATGGCGCCTTGGAAATCCCACCAGATGCAAATCATCGTCTTGCGCGGATGCAAACCTTGTTTCGCTCTGGGCGTTGCTTGTTGACCATAACTCACCCATTCTTTCCGTTTCTTCATATTCACATAAAGGCACCATTTTTCATCACCAATAATGATGCGGTAAAGGAATCTTTGCTTGTGGCCATGCGTAGCTCGATGACGCGCGAGCAAACCGGCAGAAATTGTCGGACGTTGATTTTTGTTGTTTTCACTCAAAACATGTGGAACCCAAGCGCCGAACTTTTGAACTTTTCCCATTGATTTAAGATGGCGGTATACAGTCATGTGACTACAATTCATCTGCTCAGACAATTCTAAAATGGTCCAAACCACATTTTACCTGCTTTGAGATATTTGAGAAAATATCACAGCGTTTTTTATGGAATTGAATGGTATATATCGATCATCCAAGTAAAACATAACAGATTACCGAAAAACATTCGAGAACATGCAGGATAAGACCTCAATATACTTTCGGCATGTTACCAGAGAGAATAAAATCTGGAGACGCTGGTGACCATTGGGATAGTTGAGGGAAAAATAGTAAGAGGAAGGTCTTCTACAAGATGGGTGGATCATATAAAGGAGTTCACAGGATGCACTTTAAACACTGCATTCAACATGCTCCAGGACCAGGAAAAGATTGAAACAAATATTTGTGCAAAGTTCCAGAGATAGCGAAGAACCACGGCGCTCAGCATTGAGCATGCAGTGAAGAAAAAGAAGAGATATTCTATTACAACCATTTTGAACTTGATTTGCCAAACGTTTATTGAACATTTTTATATAAACATACAATACTTTATTTCATAATAATGAAAAACAGTAACAAAGTGTAAGTATGGTCGATATAAAAATTACTTAAATAGTTTATCAGGCCCAAGATTAAACAAATAGTTAAATGGTTTTAATAGTTTGGTAATGATAAGGAAACACTATTGTGTTAACCCTTTAAAGGGCATAAGCAGAAATCGGTCGCATATGCGACCACCCTTATGGTTATACTTATAAGGATTCATTTTCTTAATGAAACGTTTTTAAGTAACACAAATGTCAAATTGGCAAATGTTGTGGATGGGCAGAGGTCTTATTTAAGACAGATCGTCGTGAAGTTAGCTGCATGTTCAGTAGCAACGATCTAAACATCCGGTCAATTTATTGTCAAATATGTTAATAGGTATTATAAGTAAATCACCATTAATTATATTTCATATAAAATTTTTATTTCCTAATACAACTTAAACTTAGATATTATTACCTAAACATTCATTGGTCACTTGTGCGGCCACTGACATGATCCCTGAAATGGGCACAGGTCTCATATGCGACCGCCTCATTTCCAAAAAAAAATTTTTTTTATAAGTACAGTGTTTGGCGACAATGCAGTAAGCGATCGTGTTTGTCAAATGTGGTTTAAAAAAAATCGTAATATTGATACGACACTCGAAGATGGTGTCTAGCGCTGGAAAGTCGATTACCACTGGTGACAACGAAATCAAGGCTTTGATCGAGAATAACCAGCGTTTTAAGACACGAAATATTGTTGAGACATTGGAAATATCGAAAATCACCATTCACGAGCATTTGGTGTAATGTTGTGTTTAAAGTTGACCTCAAAAATACCAAATTACTTTCCGATTTCCAACCCAATACATCTGTATGTAGATATACTCGTATTTACTGACCGCATATTCTCCGCATTGAAAACACTTTGTTGGCTTTTTCCAGTTAATTACCTGCCTGAGTGTCTTACGAAATGACGAGTAATTCTAATAAATGTCCAATGTGACATCTTTGTTTGATCAGATGGATTTCAGAAGAGAGCGACGTTTATGTTACGCGTATTATTTGAAGTTATTATACAAATACTGAATAGGCAGGAAACTTCGAACTTCGCAAAGTGAAGAATGTCAAAAATTTTAGCGCCTGTTGGCCCACTCAGTTTTTGGGGTGTGCCCGCAGTCAGTGCACTGATAGCTTCTTGGAGCCGAACGTGAGAAATTCGAGATGTCAGTGCGTTAGACTGGCCAGTACTGTGTATTGAGGTGCATGGCCGCGCGGTAACGTGCTGGACTTCCGTGCGGAAGGTCGCTGTGCTAGTCTCCTCGAATGCCATATGCATTATGACTTCTTTCATATTATGCATGCAACGGCTCACTCATTTGAAAAAAAAAATAAACTCCACGGCATAGTTTCGCTTTCCAACTGAATTGACGTTAACACTTGCCTTACTATTGTAGCGTGGTGCTTACTTCGATACGTCGTGTGATGATTTCGATTTGTTTGTATTTAAAATGAAATACAAATATTCAGGAATGCGAACGAAAGTGAGAGTGAATAGCGGGTAAATAATAACAAGTCTTGACAGTTGAATGAATAATAATGTTCTTTATTTATTGATAGGTAGGTATTTATAGATATTCAGAACGGGCCGCGTGAATGCGTCCGCCGTATATCCCCATCTCACTCCTGCTAAAAAACTCCACCAGCCACGGTGCTGGATGCTAAGCGTCCAGTGAAAAATGTATATTTTAAATCAAAATGATGCAAAATCTGCTAGGTTATTTTTTGTAATTAGCTATAAAAATCATTTTATTGTGTATTAAAACGTCGAATAATCAAATAAAATATAAGTCCTGGTCACTCAATATCCATCACAGGGTGGCAAGTGTTAAAATGGTGAAGGGATTCTCAACTACGAGGTCTGATTCTCTGCCACGATGACGACTGTCTACAAGCGACTACTACAGTTTAACATCTCGTTACAAAGCCCCTGTTGATATTTATGATGCGGTTAGAATAGTGTATTGTATTGTATCGTATTATACTTTCGCTGTATACAGAACAACCTGGCGGGCTTATTGCCATATGGCAATCTCTTCCACCCAACTAGAAATATGTTAAAAAAGCCTTAAGTGAAAACCAGACTGGAATCCTTTTTTTTTATTTTTTTATCTGGTTTCCTGCGGAATTTGAACCCGCACTCTCCGGATTAGGAGACAGGCTTAGTAACTAGGCCACGGAAGTCGTCTGTATGTAATAAGCTTAGGATTGAAATATGTATAAATATGAGAAAACAGAGTGCGTAGGTTTCAGCTGAGTAATATTAAGGATAAATATATAACATTTATGATTCACCCTTTTAATCCTACGGGGCCGATTATCGGCCCCAACTGGTGTATGCGAAACACCCCACGGAGCCGATCATCGACCTCAAAGTTTTCATACAAGTTTTTAAGTGGAGTAAAAAAAATCTTATGAAATATGAAAATTACTTATTATTTCACACTCTACAGGGAGGTATCAACAAAAAAACTAGGTGTTCAAACTAAATATTAACTGAGATAAAAAATAAAATATAAACTAATGTTTTTTTACCAAGAAATGCTTGGGATTTTTCGCACATTTTATGCAAAATAGGCTGAGATTAAAAGAGTTAAGGAATATGATCAATAAGATCACCTTGTCAAAAGGGTTAAGGAATAAGATTAATAAGATCACCTTGTCAAAAGTCTTGCTTAGTATAGTCGTATAGTGGTTCTCTATATCCTCATATGAAACTAAATCATGTGAAACATATATTAATGTATATTTTCCTGTATTGCTTTTTTTGCTTTAAACTCAGTGTACAGCACCGGTACAAAGACTGTAAAATAGGTGGATGGCTGCCGCTCAACCCTCGGAGATTCCAGTTTACTTCTTGCGTTTTCAGTGAAGACATTCCTCTTTAACAGATAGAAGTTTGTCAAAATTAAAACACAGTAGACGTTCCAGTAGCTGAGAATATATTTTATCCGTTTTTCGTTCCTTATGTTCAGCCCATCGCTTATCGTAAGCTTTCAAGCGCCACGCATACTACGCGCTTTCCGCGCGTAGGGGGTGTCCGATCATCTATAGTGATTATTTGCATTTTATTATTGTACAATATGTACAGGTATATAGTCACAAGTAATAATAAAACACAGATGATAAATTAAAATATACAATACAATAATAATTTTAACCACAATTTTACAAAATAAATTTCCAAATTTCTCTGACGCATACGTCCGGTACACTCAGCAACCATATTCCCGAAAGATAGCAGTGGCAGCAAATCCTGAAAGAAGAACAGACCCACCGTGGGATGTAGCGCTGTGGATTAGTCGATAGCTCAGTTTGGTCCTGTTAAAAATTTTACTCATAATGGCTCGCCTTTTTAACGGATTATTGTTTTTATCGTTGCAGGATCATTGGATCCGATTTACCAGCAGCTATTCGTATGGGAGTGCTTATCTTGGATGCCAGCTTTACTATGTTACAAACATAATCTCACTTTGATAATATTAATTATATTAAACTGTGTATTCCAGATAATAATACTATGCCTTATCTGTGTATACGTGGTCATAAAGCAAACCTTCTGAAGCTGTTATTTTAATTTTATACTACGTTTTAACGTGATACATTAGATTTGCGTTGAGTCATGGTCCAATATTTTCACGTGATCGATACATTTCCCAAAATAGGACACATCACTGATATTCAGCAAATATTTTTGAAGATAATTCAACATTTTAACGATAGTCTCCTCACTTATAATGTGGACAATACTCTAAATCAGCGGTCGGTAACCAGCGGCCCGCGAGGCGTCTTGGTGCGGCTATGAAAGGAAACTCGATCATTTTCCAAATTGCAAAAAAGCAGTAGAAGAAGCTGGTGTGAATTTTGTTTGGCAAAATACTAAAATGAAAAGTGCATTAATACAACTTCAAACTGAGTTTGAAAACCGGTTTGCTGATTTCAAAAATATCTCACGTAAAATAGAGATTTTTGAAAACTCCTTCACAGTGGATATCGATAATGTACCAAGCGATTTGCAAAGTGATACCACACTTAGAATGGCTTTTAAGGAAAAAACTAACTTGGTGGATTTCTATGGAAGTTTGCCTTCTGAAAACTATAAGGAGTTAAAAAGGTCTTCTCAGCAAATAATTACTATGTTTGGTAGTACGAGTACATATAACATATGTTATTAGTGAGCAAACTTTTTCAATTCTGAATTACCGAAAAAACAAACAATGTTCTCGGTTACCAGATTCACATTTAGAGGCAATACTAAGCGTCTCTACTTCAAAAATGCAAGCTATTATAATATAAAAAAACTTGCAAGTCAAATGCAGCCACAAAAATCTCATTGAATTTATTAACTACAATAAATGTCGTAAAAATATATAATTAGCGTTTTATTTTTAAAACTTAAATATTTGCACACAAATATTTTAGGTATACTGTAATGACATACGGCCCAAGTGCGGCCCGCACTAATCCCTACGTAAAATATTTGGCCCTCTCACAACAAAAGGTTGCCGACCCATGAATATTTTCATTATCTAGGGCAGTGATGGTGAACTTTTTGAGAAGTGGGTCAAATTTTGTTATTTTTTTTTAATACTAGCCCGTGGGTCACTAAGAAAAGGGCGAGGAGGGGCAGGTGTGGTAAAAAGGGTACCAATAATTTGGAAACACCAAAATTTTGTTTACAGAAAAACTTGACAGTTGACCCTTTTTTTTGGTTCTCACTTTTAAAATCTTCTAAAAAGGTTTACGTTTCCTTTTTGTTTTACAACATTTACTTTTGCAAGTGAAGAGCAAAAAATAAAGGTCGACGTCGAAAAATATATATCAATGGGGTGATACCATGAATTACCGCACCAGGTGACACGTGGCGCATGTCCAGTGGCGCCTCTGCACTGAGTATTGAATGAACAAGGAATAAAGAAAAGCACATACCATATATGATATGAAATATTCTTTATATATTACATAAACATAGTTACAGATATGTGTATGTATAATAAAGTTGATAAAAGTATATTTAATGTGAAATATGTTGTTGCTTATTTTCAGATAGTTTCTTAATATTAGGTTCATATCCCGTATTCATTAGTTTAACGCATTTCGCAGTCAATTCATTTTCAAGTTTATTTCTGTTGGAAAATTTAACAAAATTCATTGAGGAAAATAATTTTTCACACGAATATGTGGATCCTCTTTTATATTATCTCTTTTATGATATAAAAAATAAGTTTATAAAAATCGACGCGTGGGTCATTTAAAAAGCCTTCGTGGGTCAGTGTCTGACCTGCGGGTCATAGGTTCACCACCACTGATCCAGAGCCTAGATAATGAAAATATGTCTGAATTAATTTATGATGGAGATTCTGACAACACGTCACCACTGTGCAGTGAAGTGTCAGATCTTAATATTTTTGACATATTAATCTGGGGACTAACTACAATCTATGGGTACAAATAAAATGTGACATTTGAAGAATCTTCGAAACAAGTTGTCAAAAAGCATGTCTAAACATGTGTTGATATGTATTCCATCAACTGACAAAAAAGAAAAACCCTTGCAAGGAATGTGCTGCACACAAGAAGAGAAGTGAGACACGGTACATGTGTAAGGAGTGTGATGTAACTCTCTGCAAAGGATAATGTTGGCAGAATTATTATACTAAACATAATTATTGATGTATGTACGAGTATTTCAAAACACAAAATTTCAATACAATATTCTGAAAATTTACTTAGATATACAAATTTTAGTAAGCCCTTCAAAAAATCAGGCCGGGCACTGGGAAAGGTTATCATGATTTTGATCGGGTCTTAAAATGTGAAAATATTTTTTCACGGTTAATTACAAAAAAAACCAGCTGTTTATATGGATTACACATAACCTAGGCTAGAATTCATTATCCAATCTACACACTATATACTAAATCTTAAGATTTTTTTGTAGTGAAGAATTTTCGTATTGAATGAATGTACGAGTGGTGTTGAATGCAAATTAATTTTCTTTTTAATGTTCCTCTCCACGTTAGAGGTTGGCAATCATCATGGCTGTTTTAATTTTATCTGCAGCTGGTTTGAACAATGTCTTCGTGTTACAGTAGAACCGATCTCTTAGGTTTTTCATCCAGGAGTTGCTTTTTCTTCCTGCACTACGTTTTCCTTGTATCTTATCTTGGTGAGGTGCATGGTCGCGCGGTAATACACTGGACTTTCGTGCGAAAGGCCGCCGGTTCGAACCCCGCGCTGTACTACTCCCCTCAAATGATACAGGTATTTTTTCCACCTAGTATTTGAGGGTATAAGGATATCTATGACTTCGGCCAAATCTAGTCTTTCAAAAAAAAAGAGAAAAAGAAAACATGCCTGTGTACTCCGATCGTCTCACTGTCATCGGATTCAGTACAGCGGTATGGAGAGTGAGTTTGCTGGTGTATAACTGCTCACTCACATAAAAAATCCATGATACATCTTCGCCATCATCGACTACAAGCGTGACGGTATGTATGTCACGGTCATGGACAACGATAATAATTATAAAACCAAAGCTTGTTGGAGGAATTAATCCACAATTAATAGACGAAAGTGTTAAACAGACCTAAGCGAATGTATCCAGCTCGAGTATTATATAAAGAAATAAATAAAAACATTTCAAGAGGCTTTTAAAAACATTTCAAGAGGCTTCAGAATAAAAACAAGAACATCACATTTGTGTGGATTTCCGCTCACTAGGGTATACACGGAAATGAAATCGCAGATCGGCTGGCCAAAAAAATCAAAGCAAAAACGCAGCTAAGGGGAAAACATCAGAAATTTAACTGAGGCAATATTCCATGTCAAATTCTGAACCATAATTCATAAAAACAATACAGAAAACAATTGATTTCAACGCAAAAATCGACATAGTGTCTTTTTAATTTTACAAAATACTAGGTTTTTCTAAGCAAAAAAAAACAATAAAATGTTATTCAGAAACAAAAACACAGCAGGTGCGTATGCGTTTGCTGCGTTTTTGCTTATGAATCACATTTTACTGCTTTTTTGTTTATGAATCACGACATTTTTAAGCAGCAATGAAAAACATAAAAGTGCAGTTTTCTCAAAACTTAACTTTTGCCATTAGCTGCATTTTTGCTTATGAGGGCAACGGGAATATTCAGGTTATTAAAATACCCACTAAACCTTGGTTCTACAAAATAAACATGTCCAAACGAATTGTATATGTTATATACAGGACAGGAAGAGGCTATTGTCTGATAGGAAACCAACTTTATAAAATCCATATAAAAGATAGCCCTACGTGCACGTGTGGAATGGGTGAAGGGACCCTCAACCATGTTTTCTTTGAGAGTCCTCTGCATACCGCATATGTTACATCCTTTACTCAATTGTAAATGTCTCTCGTCCGTTCAACATGGCCCACCTACTCGCACTGAATTCTCCATTAATTTTTAGTCCTAAACTCTTCAAATATTTAAAACTACAGTAGTACTCGTACAATATTCTCATAATGCCTAATTTCCTTCAAATTGTTATTGAAACTGATCATCATCTTTATAGCATGGAATGCCTAATTCACTAATGATAATACTTAAAAAATGCTACACAGAGATGGAAGAACTATCGAAGAATGTTTCACTTAACAGCGCCAAGAAGAAAAAAAACATTATTATCAATCGTTGGACAGTATAAATATCGGTAATAAATATCGACTTATTACATTTGAAACATTAAAAAACTATCACGTTTTACAAAATGTTCAAAACATGTTTATCGTGTACCTTGACTTATCGATGTTTTCATTTAATTAATGTAGCGTAGTCATAAATATTTGCTAAACTCGCTGACATCTTGCGAGGTAAAATCCTTCTAAAGAAATTAACACTAAAGTTTTGTTCTCGGCAAGTATAGTAGTCCAGTGTCAATCCGGTATAACAGTCCGGATTGACACTGAACCACTTGCCGATACTGTCCGGTCCGGTTCGGTCCGGCAGGAGTTGACATTTTTACTCCAGTTGCTATTAAATCTACGCTTTATACTCGTATTTCTCTTTTGCGTTGTATTGTAATATTTTGTCCGAAAAGTAGTTACGGATTTCTCGAATATATTATATGTCATTAAGACAGCAAAATTATTGCTAACTTTATTCGAAACTTGCCAAATGTATATTACTATTAAAGATGATAGTTTAGCACATTTTTTCGGGCATTATTTGCCCAAATCGCTTGAACTGTTTTTTGGCGTAATTTTTAAAGATGGAACAAAATTAGTTGTATTTTCGATGCTTGATACTTTTTAACTGTAACAAGGGAAAAAATGCAACACAAACCAAAAAAAAAGGATATAGTACCTTATATGGCGATGGAGACGTAAGTGATCGTGTGTCAAATGTGGTTTGAAAAATCCGTAATGGTGATCCGTCACTCAAAGATGGCGTCCGCTGTGGAAGGCTTATTACCATTGATGACGACGAAATCAAGGCTTTGATCGATAATACCAGTGTTATACGATACGAAAGTTGCTGAAATATTGAAAATCACCGACGACAAACATTTGGTGCAATTTTGCGTTTGAGTTTGATCCAAAAATACGAATTTACCTTCCGGATAACATATTATTGGGTAATTTCTGTTATTGGAAAAAAATGTAGTGCTTCATTAGTGATTGATTCATCATAACACAACATACATGACAAGTTTGGAGTGAACAAGTATCCATTAGTCTTATCACAACAGTAACAGCTTATGTATCGTATTAAAATAATAAATTATAATCATTTAAATTTCCGCTCTGGTAGGGCGATTATAATGTACCATTGATGATGACTTAATCAAGGCTTTGATCGATAATAACCAGTGTCCTGACACGAGAGATTACTGATATACTGAAATATCAAAAATCACCTTTCTTGAGCATTTCGTGCAATTTTAATATTCTACTTATATTTGCTCTTATGCATAACGAACATCTTAGTCTATGGATATCTTTCATATCGGATGACAATCGACCTTTTTTCTTTATATATATTTTTACGCCTTCCATTGATACTGGTGTATGCATCGGGATTATAAAATGTTGCTTCCTTGTGAAACTGGACTGCAATAAGTGCATATACGTGTGTATGTGTATGCATATGGATAATTTAAAATGTGCCATCAAACGTGCTATGAAAAAATAATTTTTTTGACAACACATGCATAATAAATAAAGGCGCAGAAAAAAATCAAGGGAAATGTTAAAATTTACTTGAAAAGCATAATACACAAGTGAGTATAAAATCATTTTAAAGTGTTAAAAAAAGGAAGTACAGTAATCTCTACATTTACGCGGGTAATTGGTTCCAGAAAACAATAACGCGTAAATTGAGCCATTGGATTCTTTACACATTTCCAGATAATCTTTTACACATTTCCAGATAATCTATTTTTACTCAGTTCACAAAAAAAATCTTTTTTAAAATAAATTTGTATTAGGTTAGGCTAGGTTAGGTTAGGTTAGGTTAGGTTGGATATACGAGTAAAACAGACATTCTGATGAGAGTTATACGATTTATTTATATGAAGAGAAAAATAGGAAGCATTTTCCATTGTAGGTGTTACCGTTCTTCAAGTTGTAGCAAAACCAAACACTTTTATTCATTTAATAACAATTTATGGCATGAAAATATAATCTTTATTGTTAGGTTCGTACTTTTTTCAATTATCGAGAGTTGACTTATTTCTGTAGAATGGCGATGAGTGTTCTCGGTGGGAAAACAACCTCCTCATGACAACTTAAAAAATATTTACTCAAATATTTAAACAAATATCTTCTTCCTGCTTTAACAATAATGCCATCCAGTTAGAAGACACATATGGTGCCTCAATAAGAAAAAAACAATCATCCAACACAAAAAAAAAACCATATATTCAAAGGTCTTATGAAAACGTCATCCTACCCCATCGATGGGTACCCCGCTATACAACAAAAAATAAAATAATACCATTAGCAAAAAATAAGAACATCACTTAAGGATAATATAAATAATGACTCAATAGGTGTTACTATTATGCATTTTAAATTTCGAACAGAATAATTATAATAATACGAGTAGCTTTAATGTAAATTTGAGTGAATGGAGGGATAATACTGTACTTAACATATTACTCGAAGTTAGTACTTGACATAACAAAAATACGAATAGAGTTTGCATAAAAATACAATCATTTTCAACAGTCAGAGCCTGGAAATTGTTGATAATCATATGTACTTACTCGTAGGTGTAATGATAGATAACAAACCACATTGGGCGCAACATTTATTATATTATATCATACGTTTGTAAGATATTAATGTCACTATTGGGGGTATTTTATGTTATGTTGCGGCGCTCTATTTCTCATATACGAGTATATCATTTGCAAACTGTTTCGCGGAGTGAAGATTTTCATTATTGAAACAATTAAAAACGTATTTAAGATCCACGCTAAAACAAAATAGACTAAACGCATTACTCATATTATCAATAGAATTAGATATAACAGTAAATATGAATTTTAATGACATCATAGATGCATTTGTGGCGAGGAAAGAAAGAGGTAAACTGTATTGGTTTGTTGTGTGGCACGAAAATATATCATCATCCAAGATCATCACCTGAAACGGAAAGGATTAACATTATTTTTACATGTTGGAGGGGGGGGGGGGGGGGCAGGTGGCGCAAACTGCAAACTGTCTATGGGCGCCGTCTATATAAATGCTGCACTGATGACAATTTTGTTTCTTTAACTATAAACATATCTGGGGAACTGAAAAACGTAATAGGGTTCATTATAAAATACGAGTAGCTTTGTTTACATTTTTTGTGAAGTTACGTAAATATAACTTCATACTAGAAGGCATTGAACTGGTTGAATGTTAGAAATATACGCCAAATTCACATACTGTCTCTATTGTATAATATCCTTAACTGTCCTGCTCCCCCTCTTATCTCGCCGAAAATTTTCAGTGTCTTTCCAAACATGGATTAGCGCTACGTTCAAACAGAGGTTGTTTATTGGCCTTTCCAGTTCACCGCTCCTTTTTTTTTTACGTCGTCTTTTACTGTCCGTGCAGTGAGACTCTGGAATCAGTTACACAAAAATATAATACTCGCTTCGTCCTTGGCATGCTTTAAGAAGCGACTGAAAAAAACTCTTAATTTCTAGTCAGTAAAATAACGTGTTTCATTCCAGATTTTTCTTTTCCTTTCCTCTCCCCCACCCATTCATTTTCTTTTGATTGGTGGTATCTCACTTTATATGAAAAATAATGTTCGGGTGATTATCCGTCTTTGTGGGGCTAGTGGACATTTGCTCACGTATGTGTTTATGGATTTCGTGGAGATGGATAGTCATCTAAATGATTTATGCAAGCATGTAACTTGTTTCATTTACTTTTGTCTGGTTGGTTTGAAGAGATTGCCGCCTCGCAATCTCTTCAAGCCCGCCAGATTGGATTTTTCAATAAAAGAGTTAAATAAATAAATTTCTATTGATTAAATAAGTTCTAATAGCTGAAGCTACGTGAATCAAGTTCTAGTGCTTTAAAAAGTATATAATTAGAAAAATATTTTGGATTTCAGAAATTGTTTTACATAATACAATCTCTCATCCTTTCTTTATGATTATGTTTAAGCACCTTTATCATACAGTTCCAACCATTTTGCTAACGATATATGGACGTAACTATTCAAAATGGATTCAATCCACATACTACCCGTTCTGAGATAATTGAAGAAAAATCTTGTCGCTCTGTATGGGCTTGTATAACTAAGTCGTAATTTAACCATGAAATATCCATTTAACTGGTTTGATAGTTTTGCACATACAGGATTGATTTATATTAAACATCTACTCGTAAGTGAGTGAGTTTTTGTCAGAATAAAATACACGGAGCCACGGATTGTATACGTCAAACAAAATATTTGATAAGTTCTTTCTAACAAAAAAGGTTGAGAAACACTGTGGCTCTAACTATGTTTATCTGCCGACCCGGTTAGATCCTCAGCCTTATGAATGGTGAAAATGGCAAATTAATAATACATTATGGCACTATATAGGAAGCGTATAGTACACAATATTATCATATATTTGTCTATTATTCTGTATAATCATTTGAAATATAATCATAATACCGAATTTATAACAAAATAAACCTAGAATTTCTCAATAGAATTAGAAATATTTTCTGATGAAATTCAACTAAATTGTTATGTAATATAAATGTAGAACTGCATATAAATGAACGTTCAAGTTATCTTTATTTGAGTTATGACTATTGACGAAACTTGTGCAAATGTACATGAGGAATTTGGACCTTATGGACTCTTAATACAATCATTTTGGTGAAAGATATATCTTCATCTCTTTTCAAGTGAGATTGTAGGAGCGAAGGGTAAATGTGGTCATATTTCGCATAAATAAACTGAAACGACTTTTCTCACTCTTCACCTATCTGTAGGGGCTAGAAGTATAGGAGCAAACGGCAACTTTGGTCAGATAGCATATATTTAGGATAAATAAACTGAAACGACTTTTCTCGCGATTTACCTATCTGTAGGGGCTAAAAGTATAGGATCAAAGGATAAATGTGGTCAGATAACATGTATTTAGGATAGATAAACTAAAACGACTTATCTCGAGCTTCACCTATCTGTAGGGGCTATAAGTGTAGTAGCAAAGGGTAAATGTGGTCAGATAACATATATTTAGGATAGATAAACTAAAACGACTTATCTCGAGCTTCACCTATCTGTAGGGGCTAGAAGTGTAGTAGCAAAGGGTAAATGTGGTCAGATAACATATATTTAGGATAGATAAACTAAAACGACTTATCTCGAGCTTCACCTATCTGTAGGGGCTAGAAGTGTAGTAGCAAAGGGTAAATGTGGTCAGATAACATATATTTAGGATAAATAAACTGAAACGACTTTTCTCGCGATTTACCTATCTGTAGGGGCTAAAAGTATAGGATCAAAGGGTAAATGTGGTCAGATAACATGTATTTAGGATAGATAAACTAAAACGACTTATCTCGAGCTTCACCTATCTGTAGGGGCTATAAGTGTAGTAGCAAAGGGTAAATGTGGTCAGGTAACATATATTTAGGATAGATAAACTAAAACGACTTATCTCGAGCTTCACCTATCTGTAGGGGCTAGAAGTGTAGTAGCAAAGGGTAAATGTGGTCAGATAACATATATTTAGGATAAATAAACTGAAACGACTTTTCTCGCGATTTACCTATCTGTAGGGGCTAAAAGTATAGGATCAAAGGATAAATGTGGTCAGATAACATGTATTTAGGATAGATAAACTAAAACGACTTATCTCGAGCTTCACCTATCTGTAGGGGCTATAAGTGTAGTAGCAAAGGGTAAATGTGGTCAGATAACATATATTTAGGATAGATAAACTAAAACGACTTATCTCGAGCTTCACCTATCTGTAGGGGCTAGAAGTGTAGTAGCAAAGGGTAAATGTGGTCAGATAACATATATTTAGGATAGATAAACTAAAACGACTTATCTCGAGCTTCACCTATCTGTAGGGGCTAGAAGTGTAGTAGCAAAGGGTAAATGTGGTCAGATAACATATATTTAGGATAAATAAACTGAAACGACTTTTCTCGCGATTTACCTATCTGTAGGGGCTAAAAGTATAGGATCAAAGGGTAAATGTGGTCAGATAACATGTATTTAGGATAGATAAACTAAAACGACTTATCTCGAGCTTCACCTATCTGTAGGGGCTAGAAGTGTAGTAGCAAAGGGTAAATGTGGTCAGGTAACATATATTTAGGATAGATAAACTAAAACGACTTATCTCGAGCTTCACCTATCTGTAGGGGCTAGAAGTGTAGTAGCAAAGGGTAAATGTGGTCAGATAACATATATTTAAGATAAATAAACTGAAACGACTTTTCTCGCGCTTTACCTATCTGTAGGGGCTAGAAGTATAGGAGCAAAGGGTAAATGTGGTCAGATAACATATATTTAGGATAGATAAACTAAAACGACTTATCTCACGCTTCACCTATCTGTAGGGGCTAGAAGTGTAGTACCAAAAGGTAAATGTGGTCAGATAACATATATTTAGGATAAATAAACTGAAACGACCTTTCTCGAGCTTCACCTATCTGTAGGGGCTAGAAACGTATCCAATGATAAATTAAGACAACGATAAAATATTTTGTCATAGAAATCTCTAAAGACTGACATGGTTTCTTGTAATAAGACAGGTGACACTCACTATGTTCACTATGGACAAAAAATAGGGCAAGCGTCCGTCACATAACATTTCCAAGACATACGTGTAATTTGTTTGCATGCATAGATAAATTTGGGCATTACGCATATCAAAGAGCACGCAATAGTAACCAAAGATGGGGTGAAAGGGACTATTTCTGAACGAACAGTGCGGCGTTGGTTCTAAAAGTTTAGGAACGGAGAAGACGTAAGTTTTAAAGATGAAGAAGGTCAAGAACATCCTGATACTATTGAAAATGACGAATTGAAAGTGTTGTCTTAAGAAATCACGCAAAAATGGTAAGGGAAACAACACAAGAATTGTGTGTTGGCGCTGCTATAATTCTTGTACATTTAAAGCACATTGAAGTGGTGAATAAGTTTGATACATATATGATATGAGGATTACACATACATTTAATGATAATAAAAAAATAGTCGCTTCGAAGTGTGTTATTCGTTGCTGTTGTATAACCATAATGATTAATTTCTCAATCGTATTGATCTCAATTAAACATAATAACGGATTAGGCTACGAAACATTACCTCATCCGGCTTACTCACTCTATCTACCACCAAACAATTGTCCTCTTTTCAAGCAGCTCGATAACTATTTACGACAGAAAAAATGCAATAGAAGAGAAACAACAGAAAATGTCTTTAAATAAATCTTGGATTCTTATCCACCTAAGTTTTACTCAATTAGAATAAATAAGTTTGTAATTCATTGGCGAAAATGTCTAGAAACAAATTATTTTAATTTTAATAACTACAGTTTATTTGCTCTAATGTTGTTTGATTGAAGGTTAAAATCGACCATTATTTTTTAAACAATTTCGATCGGGTCAAGCACAACGTGCATGCGAAACTAAAGAAACAGCAACACAGTGAGAACATGAAGCGGGACAACATCATCAAAAATAATTACATAAAGGTTATTGCTAGTTCCTACAACAAATACAATATTTATTTCAACTAAAACTGCATGAATGTTGTTCTTTAGTTGTTGAACCAACGTTGACTTGTTGGCATATATGATACACGTATTTTGAGATAACCCCACAGAAAAAGTCTGGAACACCTTCTTCGAAATTTCGATTGTGGTTCGTGTTTTGTGACATATAGCAACATCTTGCTGAAACTACTAGATTTCCAAACTCAGTTCATCCAATCGATGTGACAAAAAGTTTTCGATCACGGCACGGTAGCGGTCGCCATTCACAATCACTGAATAAATAATGAGTAACGAGCACACTTCCTGAAAAATTCTACACAGCAATCACTCAGCGAGATTTTAATGGTCGCTGATGAATCATTTGTGAATTTACAGCGGTTATTTTGTTTGTTAACTTAACCGCGGAAGTCGAAATGGGCTTCGTCACTCATAATTTTCTTACAAAAATTTCGGTAATCATTAGAGACGAGTCTTAACATAATTCAAGACACGCAGCATGGTTTTCAGCTACGACACTTGACCTCGCATCAACTTCTTCCCCAACACTCCGTGTACCATCTTCAACAGTTTTCGGACTGATCTACAAAGTCATCTTTGTGGTTTGTCTTTCCTTTGTAAGTTTTCGGCGGTTTTATCAAATGTGTTTTCTAACGAGGAAGTTCCTAAACAGATGCGGGGATGTTCTTAAACAAATGCCCGCCACCTTCCTTTCTTTACTTCTAACTTATTATCTTTTTATTTTTAAGATATTGTTTTTATTTTGAATGTCTTCTATAGTATTATCGTTTATGTTATAAGTGTTGTCATTATTGCTTCTTTCTTGTGAGATGCTTGTTTTTTGAAGGGGAAGAAAGTAAATATACACTTCAGAATTAGGTCAACACAAACATCTCTGGTCGACATTTATGTTGATCGGCAGCCGACGTGACTTGATTATGGGAGATAAGTTTTGCGAACAAATCTTAAATAAATATCCCAGTACTTTACACATGTTCGATAAATGAGTAAGCTGTCCTTAAATGACCGGCACTCTAATGCCCAGTTACTCACTTTTTGAGAATATTCTGCATAGACGACCGTGAAATTCCCAATAATTTAATTGTGCACGTTATTTTGTGGACGTTGTCGATTCTTCGGCCACAATAAAATTCACTTTTTGAACATTCTCCCCCGGGCGTGCATTTTTAACGAGGCCTAACCTTGGTTTATCCATCACCAATATTGACTATTAAAGAAGTAATTGCGTTTTGTTACTGGCAAGAATTGGACTCAATTTTCTGAGGGTCACCATAATTAAAGACTGATTTCCGTAGTACGTTTTTACAATTTGAGTATTTGCGATAGTTAAAAATCTACGTCTGTCTTCTTTAATCAACATTTTTTGTATTATATTACAATAAATATAGAATTTACAATTATTCAAAGTGTAATAATATATTTTTTTGGGATATCCTGTGTTTTGAGTGAATGAATTATGCGAGTCAACTGTTAAGTCTAAATAGTTTTTTTTTGAGAATTCTTCAATACATGGATTGCGGCCCTGATCACTCTAAGCCCTGGCCTTTTGTGTATGTGAAAGAATGTGTGTACATATTTGTTTAGTATGAGCCATGTTAGTTGTATTAATGTTTACATTTTTTGTATCATCTTATATTTTGTATTTAAGTGTATTCTAAATAAAAAAATTAATAGAAATCTGTATTATGTTAATAATTGAAATCGACCGTACATTGTAAAAAATATATCAAACAATATCAAATAACTTGTACTTATGTCCGTGTGTAACATTGAGTGTTAACATAGCTACGGTTTGATACTAATCATTTGATGTCAGAGTTGGAACATTTTTATGTTAAATATTATTTGACGGGATTACGTTTTCATTGGAGCTTTGAAAATACTTTTTTTTTTCGTGTTGGGTGGTTGATTTTTGTTTATACAGAGGTAACGTTTGTGTTTTTTTACTGGATGATTGTGTTATTGTTAATGCAGGAAGAAGTAAGCTGTTTCAATGGGCTAGGATTTTTGAAGTTGTCGTGGAAAGGTTTTTCTTCCCTCCGAGAGGGCTCGCCACCACTCCAAAGAAATAAGTCAACTCTCTCTAATGGGAGAAAAGAATGAATCTGACAATAAGGATTTTCACGTAATAATGTTATATTAAAAAATCGTTTGGTATTATGTTTATAAGAGATAAAATAACAAATGGAAAATAATGTATTTATTAAGAATATATGACTACTGCTGAAAAGAAAATTATTATAATTATATCAAGAAAATTTTGTAATGAGTGAGAATGCTTGATTATTCTTATAATTTGACGACATCCGTCTTCTGACCTGCAGGTTGCGGACTCGATTTCTGCTGGAACTCAGTTTTCGAAAAAAAAAAAAAAAAAAGTTTTCCAGTTTGTTTTTCACTTAAGGCTTAATAAACATCTTTCTGGTTGGTTGGAGGATATTGTCACGTGGCAATCATTTTATAGGTATAGGGTTGTACTGTATACAAAGGAATTGGTATTAATGATTCGTTTGGGCGCTGCTATGACTCACATACGTGATTTGATTAATATTAGTGGTTTCGAGTCCAAAGATAGAACACGCTTGAAGAGAATTTTCTCTCTAAACAGCGCTATATAAGGTTGTCAATTGAATTGAATTTATAATATAAACACTCAATTATTAGATTCACATATCACTCTAACTCAATTTTGAATGTTGTTAAGTAAATAAATGAATATGGTTGTTAATATAAATATAAAAAATATGTCAGTAAAATATGCGTACTATATATATGATATACATAACATACATTTATATTTTGTTCTGAGTTTGGCGTCATTCAATTTTTCATTATTAAAGATTTCAAGTTTCATATTGGAAACGGACTAATCTCACCATTTTGATAAAAATAACCTTAAAATATAAGTTTTGATTGTTTCTGCAAGAAAATAGTTTAATTTAAAGTATTTCAGACTTATTATTGTGAATCAAAAGATAAAACGTCCGCAAAAAAGCTGTATATGCTAAATGGATGAGACGATCGCGTCAATCACGGATTAAACATTTTGTTGAAAATAACCTTATAATATAAGTTTTTGTTTGTTTCTGCAAGAAAATATTTAAAGTTTAACAGATTTATTACTATGAATTAAAATGATAAGATGGCCGCGAAAGAGCCGCAGATGCTAAAAGGAAGAGACGATCGCGTCAATCACAACGAGCAAGCAAACTTCCAGCAGACTCTAGAGAAGCAGCAAAACAAAGACAACAAGAAGCAGCAACCCGAAGACAATATGAAACAGCACAAAGATAAGCAAACATTATTGATGGTTTGTTACTAGTAAACAAATAAAAAGACATTGAAGTTGCGTCACTCATTTGGCCTGTCTAACATATTGAAGACCTTTCTTTTACGTTCTTCACAAGTCTCTCCAAAGTGCCTCTCATTGAGTATTCATCTGTAAATCCATATTTTTAAAGCTTCATGGCATTGCTAACAAAGTATGGTTTAAAAATATTGTTTTTCCTATGTTGACCAAGAAGTAATCCAGTGCAGGCGGTCGTTCGCCAGTAGACAGAAGCAGCGTAACACTTTTGGTTTGGTGAACCGAAATCCAGTTTGTTGCGTAAGCCAAGCCCATTCGCTTATTGATTAGCACAGATATCAAGTTGTGAAATGTATAAAACAGCGCTCATACCGGCCACTGTATCGGAAATCGTTTGGTATTTTGTAAATTCCTGGTCCTTGGGTGTGGTAATATCTCTGGGGGCACCCACAATTTAATTTGATATACAGAAGTCCCGCCTGTTCCGCGGGTGATACGTTCCAAGAACCCAATAGATATCAGAAACCGCGGACAGTACTAAATCCTATAGTATACTATGCTTTTTCCTATATATATCTACGATAAAGTTTTTTTTATAAATTAGGTACAGTAAGATATTCGTAAAAACAATTAAAAATGAAACGTAATAATTATAACTTTATACTGTAAAATAAAAGTTGTGTGAATGTGCCCTTTCTCATTCTCCCTCTCTCTCCCCCTATTACTGTCTCCCTCTATCCCTCTCCTTCATATCATTCTTCACCTTTGTCGTTTTCCCTCTCTCCCCTTGTCGCTTTTCCAAACTCCCTTGTAACTCTTTCCCTCTCTTTCCTTTCTCTCCCCACTTCCACCTACCATTAACCATATCTTTACCGTTCTCCTTTTCTCCCCTATCACCCTCCATCTCCTCGTATCGTTCTACGTCTCTTCCCCTATTTCCCTCTCTTCTCCCTAAACCACTTTGCCCCTCTCTTCCCCCTCTCGTCCCCCTCTCTTCCTCCTCTCTTACCCCTCTCGTCCCACTCTCTCTACCCTATCTTTCACTATCTCTTCAGCGCTCTCCTTTTTGCCCCTTTTGCCACCATTCATATTCCCTTATTGCTAACTCTCACCCTCTTTCACCCCATTATCGCTGTCTCCCTCTCTTCCCTCTGTCTCTTACCTCCTATTGTTCACACTCTTTTCACCATTTTCCGCGCTACCTATCGCTCATCCTCTTCCCTTAATCACTATCTAGCTCTCTTACCCTCTTTCCATCTTAACTATATCACTATCTATCTCTACCTCTTTCTCCCTTTCCCATCGCTGTTTCCCTATCTTCCCCTCCATCCTTCTCTTCCCATCTATATCTGCCTCTTTTTCCCTCTCTTTCTCTCCCCTTTCGCTCATCCTCACCTCCTCCTCGCTCTGTTAATATCTAATTATACAGTACTCCCCCCTCTTCTTGTGGTGACGGGATTGATGGAGGGATTGTTAGATAATTATTGACCTTCTAACAATACTATGGAATTTTATTTTGAATAATTTCGAACCGCAGTTGAACGCGTGTAACTGCAACCGCGGATAAGGGGAGATTACTGTATAAAATAACATACCACAACGCTATGTTATGTTCTATTTGAGTTTGTATCTTCTGTTTCTCATACTTCTTGTCTTTTCTCAATTATTTATCAACGTTCCTTGATAGAATTTTCGCAAAGTAAATGACGGTTGACGCTAAAAATGGTAAAAAGTTACACATGTGGAAAATCCTGAGGTACTTTTTAGAGTTGATTAAAATGCAACCATTAGCACACCATAAACCTATATAGTACATCCTCAAGCGTCTTCAATCCACAGGATGGACTGATAATCTTCCTCAATTGTGATGGATTGTAGATAATTGTCTTTAAGGTCATATCATCAAACGTTTTTAAGTTGATATATCAACAGAACAGAATTATAAATCTTTATTATTTTTTACTATGTTAAGGTACAATCGGTAAATTTTTAGACTAATGGTAATGTCTTCAAACAGTACAAAAATTATACAATTTGTACCAATTGCTGATTGAAAGACTATCAAGTTTGTACCAATTGCTGATTGAAAGACTACCAAGTTTGTACCAATTGCTGATTGAAAGACTACCAAGTTTATACCAATTGCTGATTAAAAGACTACCAAGTTTATACCAATTGCTGATTGAAAGACTATCAAGTTTGTACCAATTGCTGATTGAAAGACTACCAAGTTTATACCAATTGCTGATTGAAAGACTACCAAGTTTTAAAGTTCAATAAATACAAACAAATAAAATAGTAAAAAAAAAACAGGATAAAATATTTTAACATATTTAATATAAAGCATTGAGAGATGAAAATAAATATTTTTAAATACTGTATTGTATTACTGGGTATGACAATGTACGACAGAATACAGAATAAAGTGATTAGGGATAAACGTGAACTTAAGGCTGATGTATTGAGTAATATGAAGAAAAACTCTGAGATGGTTTGGACATGTAAAACGAACGAATGAAGAAAGTCTAATAAAACAAATATATAGTGCAAATGTGAGTGAAAGACGTAGTAGAGGAAGAGTAAGGAACGCATGGTAGAATCAAGTGAATGGTATTTTGAAAGAAGGAAACGTGAAGTCACAGAGGAGCGTCGTAGGAGCTGTGTCGGAAGGTGTATGGATGTAGAAGAGGCGAGGGATGCATGTCGAGTTACGAGAGTTTGATGCTCTATCTTCTCTGCCCACCTCGACAGAGAGTGGCGTTATGGTATATATGTATTACACTTTCGTTGTATACATTAGAATCTGGCGGACTTATTGCTATGTGACAATCTTTTATAACCAACATAAAATATGTTAATGAGGTCTAAAGTGGAAACGAGACTGGAATCATTTAAAATAAAATTGAGTTTCAACAGGAATCGAACCCGCAACCTTTGTGTTGGAAGACAGGCCATGGTGTTTGTTACCAACTAACCCATGGAGATTTAAAAAAAATGTAACCAATAACAGGAAAAGGAGTGGGGCAGGGTAAATAAAATATTACAGATTTGGGAAAATAGGTGAAACACGTTTCGTCATTCAAGAGAGATATAATGATTTTGAAGTCGCTGTTTGAATCCAGATAATGAGACTGTGAATCTTATAGTAGCTGGACTTCTACCTTAGTTCAGCGCCGATGTATGAATCAACGTAAAGGCGAGTTCCTACCCATAGTAAGTGCACCCATAATAATTTGTCCATTGCACGCGTACGTGACTTGGGAATGTTATAGCATTCGCTCATTGCATGCCAATCTATTTATGCATTATGCTAGGGTAACCATGTCGTGCAAAGTGCGAACGATATCAACTCAGTTAACTTAATAATAGAGCATTTTTAAGATTCTTCTGTTAATTTAAATGTTTTTAAATAACAATAAATAAAGGACAATTTATATAGCGCCGTTTGGAGAGTAGCTTCTCCTCAACGGCACTTCAACTTGGTAAACGAACCCATTATTATTAGATTACAAATATCACAAGAATATATAACAAGTTGAGTGTAAGCATGAAGGGAGTAGCTGCCGTCATTAAACTAGGAACTATAATTATATTTTATTTTAAGCAGACCAAAGATTACCTTTTTAAACATAATGTATTAAATTTTTCAATTTACCCTTCTTTTAAAGATCCACAAGGGAGCATAGGGTAGCCACCAGTTTTCTCCATTCAGAGCGGTTTTGGGCGGTGTTGGTAATCTCCCTCCACGACATTCCTAACGCTCTGACTTCCTTGTCATAGGAACGGTACACCGTGCGAGAGAATTTCCAGGCCGTCGGGACCCCAATGGACAGAAAAACAGCGCTCTCCTCGGCCAACTATCATCGGGCATTTTCAGAACATGTCTCAGCTAGGACCATCGCCTCTCCCGAATTACAGAGACGACAGACCCCTGCCGAGTGCACCGGCGTACAGCGTCGTTTGTTATGTGGTCATATGTTACCAACTTATTCCCAATATCCTTCTGAGACACCTGTTTTAAAAACTAAGTATCTTGCGCTCTTGAGCCTTGGTGAGATGCCAAGGTTCACAACCGTACAGGAGGATCGGGATGACACATGCGTTAAACAGGCGGCATTTTGTTGTGATGCTGAATCCAGTCGCCTTCCAAATCCTACCCATGTTGTTGAACGCCCCGCTGGCAGCTCCAATGCGAATGGGCAGCTCCGTCCCCCATTGGAAGTGATGGTGGCACCCAGGTATCTGAATTTATTCATCTGGGGTATCCAGTTGCCGTTAGTCATCATCAGCGCGCCTCCACCCGGACAGGCATCGTTGCACATGTATTCTGTTTTACCAGCGTTGACACGAAGGCCGAGACGCAAAGAATTTTCACATAATCTTGTGGTACTGCGCTGTAATTCGCTCACCGAAACATCGAATAGGGCAAGATCATCTGCGTATTCAAGATCGTACAGCGTCCCCACATTGCCTTCATTGTTTGGCCAGAATGTAATAGATACAGTTAATTGGACATACCAGAACATAGTTTATAATTATATTTATTTTAAGCAGACCAAAGATAACCCGTTTGAATAAAATACATGGGCACAGTAAATTGGGCATACTCTGGTATATCATACATAGTTTGTAGTTACATTTTATTTTAAGCAGACCAAAGATCATCCGTTTGAACAGAATGCATGGGCACAGCAAATTGGGCTTACCAGAACATAGTTTATAATTTATTTTTTTAAGCATACCAAAAATTATCAATTTGAGCTGAATGCATGGACACAGTAGATTAGGCTGAATGCATGGGCACAGTAGTTTATAATTATATTTTATTTCAAGCAGCCCAAAGATTATTCGTTTGAACAGAATGCATGCACACCCTACTAGAGTTGATTGCCAGTCCCCGTTATATGCGAGGTTCAATTAAGAACTAAAGATGTAAACTCGCTAAACAATGGTTTGTATTAATCGTTTCACTAGGCTCGGTGCCTGTTTCGAGACAGTTGACTTACTAATGACGTAGTGATACATAAACAATCATTTACAAGTCCGAGCTGTAGTCGTTCGTGAGATTTGACAACTATTGAGGAAAAGCGAAGAACTGATAACATATACCGATAAAAGGAGATATTTGGAAAAGTTTTGATTGAGGGAAACGCTGAAGTATGAAAAGTAGACTAGCAAATATATGACGAGAACGAGATATACACATACTCGTATATCACATATGTGAACAAAGATAAAGCTGAGGGAGACGATGAAAAGTTAGGGATTTCTGTCCTCTCTGCCTACCGCAAAAGAGATATGCCGTGATTTTATTTATGTATCTATGTATTAATTTTTAATATCGACAACGATGTTTTAAAATATTCCGAAGTATATAGTACTTCTTCATTTAACATTTTAAACTAAGGTAAATTGGGAAGCATGATTAATAGAAGATTGTGCATGAGGAGATGTATGAATGTGGAGGAGGCGAAAGTTGTGTGCATGGATAGAAAATTAAGGAAATCTGTTCTCTATACCTACCCCGTAAGGAGCAGTGTATTGATGTGTTCGTGTATATACGAGTATGTACGAGTAAATATTGTATTGTATAGGTAACAATCTGGCCAGCTTATTGCCACGTAGCAATATCTTCAACCAACCGGACAAAAGTAAATTAAGGTAATTAAATTGCAAACAATGCGTTTATGATTTGGAAAAAAATCATGAACAATAAAACTGTAAATAAAACAATCAAAGGAAAAGGAAAGAATGCCGTAGAGTAAAGGAAAATCGGGAATGAAATACGTTATATTATTGACTTGAAATTGAGAGATTGTAATTTGTTTTATCAAACACTGTTTATTCCACTTATATGACGTATAACCCTACCGGTTTCGAGTTTTTCACCTCATTAACAGGGGAGCACAAAAAAGTGATGATGAGGGGAAAACCTTGAAAGCGGTAGGGCTATACCGTTACAAAAAGTGGAATAAACGGTGTTTGATAAAACAAATTACAATGTCTTTAAACCTCGACAATGTTAATGCCTTAACTATAAATAATACATAAAATTGAGAGTTTTTTCAATCATTTTTCGAAATATGGCAATGAAGGAATGAGTCAAACTAAAATTATTTGATAACTGGTTCCAGAGTCATTGCATGGACAGTAAAGGACGACGTATAAAAATACAAGAAATGTACTGGAAAAGCCAATATACTCGTATGTTATGTACAATATCTGAACGTACTGCGTTGAGTAATATACAAAATCATATTATCAGCATTTAATATTTAATCATGGAAATAAGTTGCAATAAAGTTGATCTATATCAATTATTACATATCTGCTAATTGCATCAGGCAAAATAAATGCAGCTCAGATACAATATTAATTATCTTATCTCCCGATTAAGATTTCCTTTGAATTTCCGTCGTATATTTTGTACTTGGTCTGAACTTGGAAATACTTAGAAAATAGTTGGAGACACTTCTTCATACATTATTTATTTGAAAAATTGTTGGGAAAATAATGAATTTATTAGAAATGCATGCTTTTACGTATATTGAAACTCCGTTTTTGAAGGGACTGATAAAAAAAACGTAATTGGAGGGAAAACGTAGATTCGGGGCTAGAAAAAAAATTGAAAATTATTTAGATAATCACGCAAATCGGAAAACTTTTTTCAATCGATTTGCAATTTTTTATTATCGTAGCCAAAGTTGTAATGGGTATCTCCAAATCACGAGCGAGCGAAACACGTGAACCAACGTGTTTATTCAATTTTTTGAGAATTTTCCTTTTCTCTTGAATCGATAATGTTTTTCTTTGCTGAGACATTATTTGAAGGGATTCAACGGAAAAAGAAATGTAAATTGACACACGAAATACACGACAATTGAAATTGTATGTGCACGACCGACAAGTTTAAAACACAAGCAAAGATTGACCAAATATACAGTCTGCCTGCCTCTGATTCGCTAAATTTCCCATTGCATCGTATTACACGACTCGTGTAACCTTGACCATGAGTGTTGCAGGTGCACACGTGTCTATAAATAGAAACAACATATTTCTGCTTCCTAATATTCATTTCAAATATTTTAAATCGTCGCGCATTTAATTGAATATGTTTATAAATTGATTTACATTTTAAATATTTCAAACGTAATTTACGGGAAATAAAAACGTAAAATCGGGTACTTAATGTACTAAAATAAAACGGGATTGTGAAAATTGAACGCAAATAGCGGGAAAACGTGAATTCCGGGCACGTAAAAACGGGGTTTCACTGTATAATATCTGTAAATAAAAAGGTGCATGGCTGAGCGGTAACGCACTGGACTTCCGTGTGGAAAGTTACTATTCGAACCCCGCGTTGTACTACTCCCCTCGAATGACACAAGCATTTTTCCGCCTAGTATTCGGGGGTTAAGGATACCTATTTTTTCAAAACGTGAAAAAAAACATTCCTGTGTGCTCCAGTGGCCTCACTTTGATGTACCATTGGATCCAGTACAGTGTGCTTGTATGCAACGGCACACTAACTTAAAATAATAACTACGCCACGGTGAGGGGATCCGTGACTACGAGGTCCAGCTACGACGACGATTGTGTTATTGCTATGTGGTAATCTCTTCCAACCAACCAGACGGATGTAAAAGATGCGTTAAGTGAGTTTTAGACTGAAACGTGGAAAGACATCGCACACGTCTAACCAACTTAACTAGACGAATTTCTGAACCTGATGAGAGAACCTATTATATTTTTGGTATCAACGGAAATCGAATCCGAGCCCCTCCAAGTGGAAGATCAACGTCTTATCAACTAGACCACTGAGGTTAACCATGTTATTAGTGACATTAAAAAATAACGTTTTGTACGAGTATATATTCATTTCTGTATACTCTTCTTTTAATATGTAATTCTATTCATATAGTCTACTTTAAATTTGTAATTTTATTCATGTTATCTACTCTTAATTTGTAATTCTCTACTCTTTATTTATAATTCTATTCATATAATCTACCAATAATTATCATAGTAATTCTATTTATATAGTCTACTTTTAACTTGTAATTTTATTCATATACTCGACTCTTAATTTGTAATTCTTTTACTATAATCTATCATTAATTTGTAATTTTATTCATGTAATCTATCTTTAATTTGTAATTTTATTCATGTAATCTATCATTAATTTGTAATTTTGTTCATATACACTACAATCGATTAAAAGTTTTCCCTTGATTTTTTATGATTTCTTTTCTCAGTGTTAATGTATAACCTTAAAAACTTTTATTGAAAATAAATAACCTGTAATAAAAGTATATGTGTCATTATTGTCTGGTTGATTGGAAAAGATTACCGCAGGGCGATAAACCCCCTTGATTATAACTTTGCCCGTTGAAGTGCAAAATAACGTAGCAAGACTGCTTCTAAAGACGTGGTCAAGTGGCATTACCTCATGACATTGGAGAAGCGTTGCAGTCAGCAATATTGCCTTTTATAATTATTCTTGGAAATTCTCTTTCCAGTCGAATGCTATTTGTGTTCTAGTTATTTCAAGAATGCGATTTATAAGCATATTTAAGGAGGCTTAAAGGATTTTTTGTATTATCTTATTTAATTTAGTATTCCTTAACATGTCCTCATTGGTATTTGGGGTACAATATTGTTTTCGGTTTGTCAAATATGTTTAGAGGCTTTGTATCGTTTGTATAAGGCCTTTAGGAGTGTTGTACAAATATTGTCAGAGATGACCTCAAATCAGCAGCCCTCCATAATCAAATCGAAGTGAAAACTAAATGAAAATGAACAACTTCAACTTTTGTGGAGACCGCGTGCTTGTTCTCCAGTAGTGGGGTGGAACAATGCGCTCGGAACATTACAGTTGCGAACTGGAATGGGTCTGTGCGCTCACGTTACAGTTGAGACTCCGAAGTAGGTCAAGCAGTCTTCAACGCGCATTCGTTTATGGCGAAGTTGACTACAAACAAGCCCTTAAGATGAAAACTGCAACATTTCCGAAACGTCGACATCACAAACCAAACCACGTGGTACATCACTCTGAAATACAAAAAAAAACTTTTGAACATTCTAGACTATTTAATAGTAACGAATTCTTCGTGGGTTCCATACCAACGCTCCACATTCTAGCTTGCTTCGTACCAGCGCACTGTAGAGGGTTCTTAGAACCTCTCCACCATAAATGACAGAGACTCGTATCACAACCCCCAATATCCTAGAAGTCTATGGTCTCTAACGATTACCAACTATATTGTATAAGTAAATTTTATTATATAATCATGTCTCTATATTGAAACGCTGTGTTAATAATGTCTTGCAAAATACAAATATCACATCAAGCGAAGAAAATAATCTTTATAAAGAATGACTGCGTATGATTACTCTGTGGTTTGGCTTATGATGCCGACGTTTCGAAAACGTTGCAATCTTCAGGTCTTGTTTTTAGTCAATTTCGCCAAAGTGGATGTGCGCCTTTCATTGTATCAAATCAGAAGGTGTTATTATCATAAAGATAAATAATTTCAACCGACCAAGGTGTGACAATGATTTGATCTGATGAAGGCAGAATCCTTTGGATACCAATTCATCACACATAATTTTATGAAGTTCACTCATTTCGATTTTTCTGGCTCAATCAGACGTGCTTCATGTTTGTCGATTTTCAATAAAACATTAAAGAAATATTATTTATTTATAAAATATCATAGACAATCCCTCAGAGTTTTTAAAATAGACAACAGGATGATTTGTGCCACCAAATTAGTCATTATGTAATTATACTCGTATAAGTCAATATAATAAAACTTATTTAAAAAAATGTCAATTTTAGATAATTTAAAATTTCAACTGATTAAGCTTAAAAAAATTAACAATCGATCTATAAGTGGAAAATAAGAAACGCAACATTCATCAGATGCGGTAAAGATATGAATTTTAGTAAATCAAATCTGTCTCGCGAAGGACAACCGAAAAGTGCATGATCTATAGTTTCATCATCCAGACCACACTCGCATCTGAGATTCTCAACAATACCCATTCTGTAAGAGTGAAATTTTCCACACAATTTCCATCTTAAACCTTATTTTTCTTGAGATTAATTTTAATTCTTATTGCATTTTTCCAAATATCGTCGCCATTTATTTAGTTTAAGAGACGGTCATGAATACCGCTGATAACTATAAAACAAAGTCTGGTTGATTTGAAGAAGTTAACTGTTTTAAATAAATGTTTTTGCGTGAAAATGTTTCAACTTTTTTATTTTATTTATAAATAAACAAAATATTTCACCTGGGAGTTTCGCGTTTGATCACAGTTGTTGACAAAATAAATATGGCAGTTTATTTGGATATTTTTGCAGGTTGTAATAAATTTCGACATTAAGTAATAAAATAATCTGAGTGCAGAAATTTAAGTTTGGTATATTTTTGAGTGTTAAACATAAAGACTCGAATCCAAAAAACTCCACCCAGGATGGAAGACAAACTTTCCATCACTATGTCACATAGGTCACAAATCTCGATTCTCAACAATGATTTTACTACCGAAGAAGAAACTGTACTCGTCCAACTAGCTGCGATAGCTCCTAACAGTTTAGTTAGGACTTGACAGTCTGGACACGTTCGTTTGTCTGACTGGTATATTTATTGTATGGGACATTCTCTGGGGACACGAACCTGGTCGCATACCAAGAATGCCGTGCTGTGGCTGGAATGGAAATTCATACACTTTCACAATGTTGCTTAAATTAATTAAGTATTGGAAAACACTTATAATTTTTTTTTCTAGTGTTTAATAATGATAATAAAAAGACAATTTATATAGAACCGTTTAGAGGGCAGACCCGGGGACTCGATCTCACAATATTGACATAAAAATATTATAAAATAAATATATAACTTGAGTGTAAGGATAGATCTTCCGATATTTAATAGGAACACCTTTGGGTTTGGATGTAGTGTTCACATATAATCAGGGCTGTGGAGTCGGAGTCGTGGAGTCGGAACATTTCAGGCGGAGTTGGAGTCGGAGTCGGAAAAAATCGACCGACTCCGACTCCGTTATTATTTTAACATTTTCTTTAACTCATCCAATGCTGAGAACACGCCTGGCGTGTCCATGTGAACATCTGCTTCATGCTCAAAACACGCGCGGCGTGTCCATGCCTAAATATTGTTAATGTATTATATCAGCATACGATATTCGTTCATTACTTCGGAAGATGCCGCCGCATTCGGGCGTTCTCAAAAATCTTGTGTTCTATTCAATATTGAATAAAAAAAATAATAAACAATATAAATAAGATTTAGTTAACGTATGAAAACAAATGAAGCAACCTTTTAATTTTAATGTTTTCTTATTTTTTTAATACATACCTGTGTTGTTTTTCTAATTATTTTAAAAGTTTTATTTAATTCTTTTTTTAAATATTAATATATATTTTTAATATTATTTTAGTGTGAAGATATTGCTTAATGCGTATTGTTTACATATTTTTTTATTAAATTGTTTCATTTGTGTACGAATATAATTATTTTTTTATTTATACCTGTATCCATTATTAATAAGTCAATATATATACATTAGGTAGACGCAGTAAATTATAAAATAAAAATTGAAGTCAGAGTCAAGAGTTGGAGTCGGAGTCGGAGTCGGTGTCGGAGTATAAAATAAAGCCGGAGTCGGAGTCGGTAAATTTTCATCCGACTCCACAGCCCTGCATATAATCATGAATTTTGATAAGACCTTCCAAAAAAGGTTGTTTTAAGTGCTTTAAATGAAAAAAATATATAAAAGTAAGTTATAAATCAGTAGAATTATAGATTTAAGGTAGGTTAAAATGAATTAAGAATTATTATATTATTTATAGTTAACTCTTACAGGCTTAGTGGTCCACGTTATGTACCACCTTTTTTTGACCCAGTACTGCACAATGGTACACGCAATGTACCACTTATTAAACCTCTCTCTATTGCTGCACGAACGCTCAGATTATGTACCACTTCGTATAATATAATACTTATGACTCATATCCGCATAGCTGCAGGTCTGGTCCTGTTCAAATTCATTTAGCTTATAATATTATTGACAGTTAGTTGTTCTTGGTGTGCCGACTTGTGCATATAAAAGAAAACGTTATAATTTGTATTCAATTTGAATAAAAATAGTTGTGTTGTGATAAAATTAACTTCAGTAATTGTGGTAAATTTATATTGAGGTTAAAAATTAAATTTACTTGGATGTATTTCGGCATTATTTGGTGGTACATTAGAAGTACCAGTGGAAATATGGACTAGTAGTACATAAGTTGTACCACCTCACCAGGAGTTCCTTGACCTACCGAGGAAGTGGAAATATATTAATTTAGCATTTGTATGTATCATTTTTCAAACACATTAAAAAAAATAATGAGAAATTTGACTTTTTATTTTTTGTGCAGTCTGAGTAAAAATAAGTGAAGTTTACCTGTGCCTGTAAGGGTTAAGCCATTAACATTGTGGAGGTTTAAAAACATTGTAATTTGTTTTATCAAACACTGTTTATTCCATTTTTTGTAACTGTATAACCCTATCGGTTTCAAGGCTTTCATCTTATAATCAGAGGAGCACAAACAAGGCTGTATCTGTTCCAACTGGTACCGACATACACGCTTCTAACGGTAAAAATTTGGGTTGGGGACTGTGGGTGGAGGGAAGGAGGAGACAACCTCAGCGAGCAGCGGCGATATTTTTGGAATATATGTATTTGCCAGATTTTCACCCCGATGCACTGACTTAGATATTTCTAGGGTCTCTACAAAAAGTGGAATAAATAGTCTTTGATAAAACAAATTACACTAAGAATTGTTATATTATTTATGGTGAAGGCATTAACACTGTGGATGTTTAAAGACATTGTAATTGGTTTAGTAAAACATTGTATATTCCACTTAACGTAAGGGTATAGCCCTACAGGTTTCACATCATCATCAGGAGAGCACAAACAAAACACGCATCTTATTTATGCTCCCGTGATGATGAATTACCTTGAAACCGGTAGGGTTTAACCGTTAAATAAAGTGAAATAAACTGTGTTTGATTAACCAATTACAATGACGTATAATTATTTTTTAAACTAAATAAATACACATAATCGAACTAACTAATTCCTTCAAATATACAGTATTGCTTTTGTAATGCGAGATATTTTTCGTAAGGTACTTTTTCAAATTGTTGTATTTTTAAGAGCCCCTGTCTTTAGTTAGTGAAAAGCCTTTTCAACATTAAAGTTAATGCAAAATTATGAATAGAATCTTGAACGTATTCTATTTTCTTTTTACAGAATATTTTTTTTTCTGTAGCACTATCAGCTTGAGCAAATAAATATTATAGTTGTTCAGAATAAGGTCAGTGAAATGAATAAAAGAAGGTTCTGGCATAAAGATATCAACACAGACATCATAAACTAGAACTTGTTTGTCTGCTCGGTGCATACGTGTCTGCTCGGTGCATACGTGACTTGGTATCACAAAATCCGAAGGTCTATTATCTAGTCTGTTTCGTGTGTTATATTTGGAGTCTTAATGAATATTTTATTCTAAAATTTATACTAAAATAATAATTTCTGCACACATTATTTGCCTATTTTACGTTTCCTTCTTTCAAAACATCATACACTTGATCCAACTTTACTTTCCTTGGTCTTCCTCTACCACGCCTTCCACATTTACACATCTATTTGTTTTGTTAGTATTTTTTAACCTGGCGAGTTTATTACCATGTGACAATATCTTCCAACCAACCAGAAAGATGTTTTTATTGGCCCTAATTGTTAACCAGACTGGAATCCTATTTTAAAAAAATCTGGGTTCAAGCGGGGATCGAACCCGCAGCCTCCGGATCGGCAGACAAGTGTCTTACCACCAGGCCATGGAGGTTGTCTTTCTTCATTCATTCGTTGTATATGAGTGCTCTTCTCCATCTTACTCAACACATCAGCTTAAAGTTCGCGTTCATTCTTTATCCCCTCATTCCGTATTCTGTCAAACATTGTCACCCCATGTGTTAACCTCTTTATAAAGCATTTAGTCGGCTCCTTTCAGTCTTTTTTCTAGTTAACGTTTAGCTCTCATCCATCGAAATTGTTACTAAAATACTGTTGTGGACATGAATCATCTTCGCGGATTTTGATATTGTGCGGTTCGAGTATATATGTTTTAGTGCCCCGTTGACTTTGTTTTCTATCGCTTGTAAAGATATTTGCGGCTCCTCCAAAGCAGTTCAAGGTCAGGTGATAATGACTCGAAGGTAAAATCAACCCGTTGGGAACTGATTTTCCCATATAAATGTAAATAAATTTAATATGTTGTATCCTATTTCTTGGATAGATGTCGTTAGGGCAAACTTTTTGTCACTAACTTCATCCCAGAAGTGCTGAATGTATATTAACCATGTGAAAGAGTATAGTTAAACTCATTTTTTATAGTTTATTTCATTTTCAAAATAAGTGGATTTTTCGGTACTTGATGTTTTTATAAAAATGCGACACAAATCAAAGATAAATTCGTATAGTGTAAATGTGGTTTGAAAAAACATATAATGATAATACGACAGTCAAGAATGGTGTCATCTTTGGAGGCCACTTACCACTGATAACGACTAAAGCAATCCTTTGATCAAGAATAATCAACGTTCTACGACACAAGAGATTGCAGAGAAATTGAAAATATCGAAAACCACCATCCACGAGAATTTGGGGCAGTTTTTGTATTTAAATTAACCTAAAAATACGAAATTACTTTTGGGACCACCCTATATAATTAAATGTGTATTTGATTAGTCTATAGAGACGGAAGGAGGTCAACAACAGCTAAAATAAATTCGCGACAAAACTTTCTACCTAGGTCAGGTGTCAATACTGCAGTAAGATGATTAATTAACTGGGTGGGTAATAATAGTCGATTGCAAAATTATGGAAAAAAATTAGCGCCTACAAATACAATTATTGCCACATTATGAAATATCAGTGGGTAAAAGCGAAATGGTAAAATCAGAAAAGAGGGTCAAATATGACAGCTGATTCATAACTACTTAATATATTCGTAAGTTATGGCAATAGAAATATTAAAATAGCGAATAGATATTTTTATAAATTTTTAATAATTTTTTATTTTGTATGTGTACACATTGTTTTATTTGGGTTCACTACCGGTTTCAAAGACCTCCGTCTTCGTCGTCAGAGGAAGTTGAACTAAATTATGTCTTAAATACATTTTTTTTCTGATCGTAATAGGTACTGAAGAGGGGGAAAGGAGAAGTGGCGAATAAGAGGAGGGGAATAGGTAGGCGTTAAAAGGATCTATTTTGAACCCTACCCACCACTTTTAAATTCAACTTGTTTGAGATTTAAATGAAGCAGACTTTGTAACAAGACTGGATCTAGCGACAAAATGTTTGAATAGTTTAACAACATAATGTTTTCATTGTAATTTATTTTATCAAACACCGTTTATTCCGCTTTAAAAAAAATGTGGAATAAACAGTGTTTGATAAAATAAATTATAATGTCTTTAAATCTCCACAACGTTAATGCCTTTATATGTTATGCCCAACTATAAACAATATAATGTTTTCAGTCGAAGCATATTTCCATATAGATGACTTCGTCTATAAGAAAAATTAAGAAATAACGGCAACGCACCGGACTTCCGTGGGGTAGGTCGTCGGTTCGGACCCTGCGATGTGCTTCTCCCCTAGAATGACACAGTCATTTTTCCGCCTTGTATTCGAGGGTATAACTTCGGTCATATCTATTCTTTAAAAAAATAATTCGGAGCGTTATATTCAAATACTGAGAGAATTTTTGACTGTGAATTTCCGGGATATAATTCGAGTATATGTAGTTTCAATAGGATGTAGTAGGGATGTTGCGGATGCAGATTTTTTAACATCCGCTGATGCGGATGCGGATTTTTGAAGGCTCACATCCGCGGATGCGGATCTTAAGATTTTTTTTAAGAAACTTCGTATGGGTGCAGAAATAAGATAAAAAGATAGTAATCTTCAATATTTTTATTAAATAATTAAATATTTAGTAATTAAAGTTAAAAATTGGTGCATTATATTTAATAAAAAGTAATATCGCCGTCTTTTCAGGTTCCAGTCTTTTTCGCAGAGGTTCATAACTTAAACCCGCGATACTGAACAACTGTTCACTAGGAACACTGGCTGGGCTGGTGGTGGCGATAAAAATCTGCGTGCTATTGTTGATAATATTTTCAATTCTTCTCGGTGAACGCTCCACCATTTAAGTGGGTTTTAATTTATATTGACCTTTTTTTATTGCGGTAAGATAGCAATTCCTTCTTGAGTACAGCGTCAGCGCTACCATTTTCTGGCATTTCTTGACTCTCATCTTCACTTGACGAATCCAGTATCATGGCAAGATCGTTTTTTAAGCATGGCTTTCTGACCGTACCGGACGTCCCTGGTTGTTTCGTACCTTTTTCCGAGGAATCTCTCATTCTCATTATTTTAGCCCCTTCGGAATTAAAAGAACCTCAAACGTCATCCTCAGTGTTTCTCATCTTCAAAATATCTTCTTTAATCTTTTCCTCCCTCATTGGTGTAAAAAACTTATGCTTATAGCGAGGGTCTAAGTAGGTGGCGATGACATATAAATTGGTATATTCCAACAAAGTAAAAAATCTCCAGTGAGTTTGTAATTTTTTTTCGAATTGGAATTGTTACTGCCCCACTTCTTTTCCTTTAGAACTACTTCCTCTAACGAGAACTGTTCCTTTGCTTCTTGTAGAGGAGTGACGATTTTATCTAAAAAAATGCACACATAAATTATAACTTGTGAAAACTGATGAAAAACAGATTTAAAAAAAGCGCGTGATAGAACATGAAATTGCACTGCAATTGGAAAACACTATTATAAGAAGCTAATTTGGGTATTTTGTTTTTTGAATCATTAGTTAATTTTTGCCTGTGGTTAGAGCTAGCCATACAAAGTGGCATGTAAACAATGCCACAAGAACAACACCAGGTAAGGTTAATTAACATTTTTTATGATAAAACTTAACTGCGTCAGATTTTATCTTCTGAAATGTAAAATGTTGTAAGTGTTAGTTTTAGGATGTAAAAGTGAAGGTGTTCGCTGAATTTATTGTGTTGTTTGGTTATTCTGTTTCAGCGTTGTTTTCTTCTCTTCTTGAGGTACTTTGTGATGTGCATTGTTATTTTTTCGCAGAAGACATGTGTAAAGTTAAGCATGTGTAAACAAATACAATAAAGGGAAAACAATTGTAACATCAAATGGAAGAAAATTTATGCTGTGCAGCTGCGATAAAATTTTACAACATTATTGATTGTATTTTTTTGTAACTAATCAAAATGACAATACATTTTCTTTCTTGTGCTAAAATTAATTTATTTAAATTATAAAATAATTAATTAATTTTCGTAACTGAACTATGAATTGTCAACTATGCCACGTGTTTCAAGTAGGAGGCAACAGAGATCGCCCTATTATTCCCAACAATCCAGTCATGTCCAGGGTAAGTAGTCTCGATGTTCGAACAAACAAGCATGTCTTGTGAGTCCTGTATCTCCACAATCACATTAAGTGCTGCTTTCATTCAAGAAACCTTATCTTTGCATATTCACCTTACCATCTAGTCACCCCTACTTGGAGTCTAATCAGTACTATCCAAATAGGTCAAGGTGTCCATGTGCCATATTTTCCGAGGGCTCCATGCAATTGTCAGATACATTTTCTTTCCACTTCAGAAAACGCGCTTTATCCGGAAGAATCGTCAGTTCTTGTGTTCTCTTCATGATACTTTTCCTGGATTCCAATCTCGATATTGCTGGCTGACGATAATGTAATGTCTTGGATTCTGGACTTGTTTTGTTCTTTCTATGTTAGCAGCAACACTTTTATGGATCGCAGGTGAGATGATACAGATAAATTAATACATTTTTCTCACAGGTATTGCTTTTAAGCAATCTGTAAGATGTAAATCGATAAGGTTAATATTATTATACGAGTAGTTCATAATTATTTTTTAAAACTTACTAAAAAATATATGGTGTATAGAATCAGTCTTCCATTTTTTATTCAATATTGTAGCATTGTATTCATGATAAATATAATATGAAATGGTAATTTGTTTAATCAAACGCTGTTTATTCCACTTTATATAACGGTACGAGTATAACCATACCGGTTTCAAGGCTTTCACCTTATCATCAGTGGAGCACAAACAAGACTCATTTTGTTTGTGTTCCCCTGAGGATTCGGTGAAAACGTTGAACCCGGTAGGGTTATTCCTTTATATAAAGTGAACTAAACAGTGTTTGATTAAATAAATTGCAATGTGCAGATTTAATGCCTTAACTATAAATAATAAAATATAAAATTGTTTTATATTTTAGAAGCTTTGGTGTAAACTATACAGTACACTGGCGACAGGTTCTCTGCCCTACAGTATTATTAGTATGAAACAAAACAGTAGGCCCGACTCACGTTACTGTCATGTTTTGCAATAGTGCATTTACGAGTATGTTGAAAGGTCGGCTGCATAAAGGGATAACATAGTAAATGCATTGTTTTCGCGTTCAGAAAGTGAGTTAGACTGAATTCTAGCATAACTGCGGTCATAGCTCGACCTATTGACGAGCGTGATAGATTACTATAGGGCTTGCAAACAAAATGTGTCAAGACAGATTGTAATGTTACCTACCTGGATGCTTTTTGACTATTGGTTGATCGTTGTGTAGTTCGCGAGGTATGTTGATTTTAATACTTCCGAATGGAAAAAAAATCATTGAATCCAAAAATAAATTATTATATTGTATCACCTGGTGGGTTTATTGTTATGTGGCAATCTCTTACAATCAACTAGAAAAATGAAAAAGAGACCTAAAGTGAAAATATACCATTGGGTACCAATGGGAATCGAATCCGCAACTTCCAGGTAGGAAGAAAGATATCTTATAGAAAATAATATGTCAAGTATAATGCTCGCTGGATCCAATGATTTAATCCATATAATTTAAGAAAAAA
Source organism: Odontocerum albicorne (assembly GCA_949825065.1). Lineage (NCBI taxonomy): Eukaryota > Metazoa > Arthropoda > Insecta > Trichoptera > Odontoceridae > Odontocerum > Odontocerum albicorne. The sequence goes on along the minus strand of OX463860.1, from coordinate 20,552,586 downwards.
GAATTTATTCCCAAGGTGACGTTATTGAAGGTGTTATCATCAGCATATACGTGATTCATTCGCATCCCTTGCGTTATGGAAGTATTAATGCCTTCATTCTATCGTTTTATTTATTTATTGTGTGATACCCTTCGATATATACCTATTAGTTATACGTGAAAGGTGTAGCTGGGAGACAATGTTGTCTTTGGTCTCACAAATCTAGCCTTTAGGTTGCGAATCACTGCAAAAGGGCACATTGCTCGCAGTTTGTCATTAAACGTGTTTGAAATTCTGCCACACGTGGACATACTCGTACAACAACATTGGCGCGCGTGCTAGCAGCATTACCAGACGAACTTTTAAACCAAGCTCATGTCCTTTTTTCTTTGTTATTCTCTGGTACTATCGAGAGTCGAGCGTGAAACCGTTGAGTGAAAGACAAAGGAGGATTTCAAGTTCGATTCCCGGTGGTACTAAAAAGAAGGTGCTGCCAGTCTAGTAAAAGAGTTCGTCTGGTAGCATTACTCATTCGCACGGAGTAATAGTATTACTAGCGCGTTCAATGATAAACCGCGACTACCGTGCTTATTTCAGAGGTTCTAAACCCAAACGCACTTTTCAGTGTGTCTGAAATACGAATTCGGGTATGTTAAAGAATACCATACAGAAAAGGAAAGTTTCTCATTGAATTATTTAACGATGACCTCCGTGGTCTAGTTGGTAAGACGCCTGTCTCCTAGCCCCCGGAGATTGCTGGTTCAAATCCCGCTAGATCCCGGAGTTAAAAAAATGTATACAGTCTAGTTTTCACTTAAAGCCTTTTTAATATCTTTCTGGTTGGTTGAAAGAGATTACCACATGGCAATAAGCCCGCCAAGTTGTACTGTATACAACGAAAGTATAATACACAGCGTTCTGCCACCATACACATTGTTTCTTATCGGAACCTTTATCTTTTTGGTTCATAATAATCTATTCGAGTAAATAAATAATAATATTTTTTTAAATAATTGTTCTAATATTATACTCGTATATTGCATTTTTATCAAATCATAAAATTTTGCATATTTAAAATAGGTTTGAATATTTTCTTTTTGACAGTTACTAATAATTTAATAAATCTGATTTGCAATTCTTTAATTTTATTGATAACCTTTTGCACTGCTGACTTCACGATTACTTGTAATTTCACTAAACGCACATACTCTGTTCCTCCTTAAAGCAGTCGAACTGTTAACGCTGCAGTTGACCTGTCTGGTATAATATATTGCAACATTAGAGCTGTGTTTACATTTGATATGCAAATACAGTATACGATTAGCACCGTTGTTCAAAACATTTTCTTAATTGTATTTCTTTTTTATTTTGAACATGATAAAGAAAAACAATTAATTTTATTTATCTATTTTTGTCGCAGGAAGTATGAATATGGTACATATTTCTAATTAATCCCATATTTTCGTGATAAAATTTAATTAAAAAAATATAGATTTACAAATGATAATTGACGGAAATGATGAGTTATGAGGTGACCAGACGTCCCGGTGTGACTGGGATAGTTCCGGATTTGAATCACGTGTCCCGGCTTCCCGATATATATTCTTTCTGTGTCGGTCTCTAATTTACACAAAAAAATTATATAATACATACATCGTCGTTGTTCTGCGAAAAGCATTTAAGTCCATTTTGCTTAAAATGACTTTTTGATGCCATTTTACTTAAAATAAAAATATCTACACATGGAAAAAACATTTATATCCAATAGTTATTTGGTTTCGCTGTTATGAAAATTTAGGGGAATGTCCGATAGGGAAGAGATGATGATGGTTTTTGATAAATAAAATAACTTGTTAAATCGCAATGCGGAAAGAGAGAGTGTTTATTTTTATAGTAACGTAGGTATTTATATGTTTTTGGAATGTGCACGAGAGTGCGCTCGCGATATGCTTCTGTCTCGCTTCTGTGAATGCAGAAATGGTTTATTGTCGTATGTGGGTATTCATCTAAATACGGAACTGGTGAGATAGCCGTGGTGCGTTCTCTCTCTTTGGCGTGTGGTGCGGTCGCTCGGCCGGCGTCAATGGCCGGCATGTGACCTTCGGACTGTTTACTATAATTTATCGAGGAATCCGAAGGTCGTTGACAGTATGTATGCGACAATATCATGCGATGACCGTGGTTCCCCACAAAAATATATATCATCCCGAAGAATTATCCCGAAGCAATTCCATAGTTGGTATTCATCCCTGCCAACCAGCACAAGAGTTCATGACTTAATAAACCACGACACATCAAGTAGTCAGAGGAATAAATAATAAAATAATATAGAAAAAAAAATATTTTAGAAGCGTTTCAGTCACCTTTTTACAGTTGTTTTCACCAAGAAAGGATTAAGTCCAAAACAGGTGTCCGTATTTTTAATTTTTAGGTAATATGTTTTTAAGTTACTCTTTTTTTTTCTAGTAATTCTTATAAATAAATAAACTGTCTTTAAATAACATCTATTTATATTTTATTTTATCAAAAACTTGATTTTACATCGCCTTCCGAAACTTAAATTGCATTTATCTCAAAACTCAATATTTGGACTTAAATACTTTTCGCAGAACAACGACGATATTGTGTTTAAATCAAATTGTACAATTTATCAAATTAAAATAAATATTCATTCCTTTTTTTATTTGTCAGTGACAAATAATTTGATTGACTGTATTGTAATTCTTGAATTTTATTGATTTATGTTTTTTTAGGTCAAGCCATTGCCTTTTGCTTCCGACTCTTTTAATTTCCCGATTATTCGATTTTTTTCTATACATATGTACATACTCTGTTTCTCCTTAAGGCAGTCCAGCTGTAAACTCAGCAGTTGACCTGTCTGGTATATTGCAATAGTAGAAGAGCTGTGTTTACATTTAATATACAAATAGAGAATACGCTAAGCACACCACATTTACTATCAGTATTTCTGGTATATCCAGTGGTTAGAAACATTTTTATAAATGCATTTCATTCCATGTTCAACATTTTGAAGAAAAACAAACTAATTTTATGTATTTCTTTATACGACAAAGTATCTATGCATAGTATGTATATCTTAACGCTAATCTTCAAAAGAAAATTAAATGTTAAAATTCCCTAGTTACTGTTAATATTCAACATTAAATGAATTACTTTATTAATGTAAGACAAAAATATTATTCCTCACTTGAACTATAATAGTTAATGATCACATTAACGATATATCATGGCACAGTCAGAAAATAGTTTAAATAAGCCGCCCCGCCCGTGTAATTCAATAACAATAAAATGACAATGGCAGTGCGGTAAAGCATTGTACTTTCGTGCGGAAGGCCACCAGTTCAAATTCCGCGCTGTTATACTACCCTCGAATGACACAGACATTTTTTTTCCGTCTAGTATTCAAAGGTAAGGATACCTAAGATTTTGGTCATATTTATTATTAAAAAAAAATACAGAGCAGACTGTCATCCAAGACGCCCCAACACAGGATACGAATCAATCATTATTAGCAGATTAAAAATATTGCAAAATAAATATGTACACATAAATTGAGTGTAAGGATATGTTAGAAGGGCGGTGGTGGAGGCTATTAGATTAAGTACTTCTCTGCATCTACATAGTTTTCAGAAAACTTACCAAGGGAAAAGACAAACTACAAATAAACCTTTTGTAGATCATCAGACATGTGACAGTAATACATTCGGCTTCAAGTGTATCAGCGTATGCGTGTAGTGTTCAAGTGTACCAGTGTATGCGTGTAGTGTTAATATACGATTATAATAATGGATTTTAAAAACAACTCCCGACAAGGGTAGTTCTAAAGTGCTTGCTAAAGCTGCACACGCCACCCATATATCTAACACTAAGAGGCAAACCATTTCACGCCACACGATCAGTAACGGCAAAAGCTCTATCATAATATATTTTTTTATGATTATGTGCGGTATATTGTGAGATGAATGTTTTGTTCTGTCTGGAGTGATGGAACTGTGAGGGGTTTAATTCGCGTGATGTAATATACTATATACGTATGTAATTGAGTGTCACTGTTCGTCACGTTGATGAGAATGTGCAACGGGGTTTTATATAATCGAAAATCGGAAAGAAGTATCCATTTATTTTTTCATGCTAACATACTAGTATATGTCCTCAGTGAGATACAGGCAAAATCCTAGTTTGCTGGGGACACGTGAAATGAAAGGCAACAAACCCAGATCCATTAAAATTGTATATCCAAATTCAATTACCTGTTGTTTTTTCGCAAATTATGTATATTTCTTGTCATGTGCAAAATAAATCAATAAAATTAAAATAATACTTCGCCCTATGGGATCGATTCGTAACGACCATTTAGATGAAGATGATCTCATCGATCTCAAAGTTCTACTCCTCTCGTTATTTTCGTTCTAAATATCAGTTCTTTGATTTAAAATGTAACGCTGCCTTGCACTTTATTAATTTTAAAAATAAAAATATTTTTCAGGTCATCCTTGGCATCCTGATAAACTTAACGATTAAAATCTCCCTATATGTAGTCCCATTTTACGTCTACAAATATGTACCAAATTTTACACACATAAGATTTAGATTGTTGATAGTAAATTGAATACGTAAAATTCATAACATGTGAATAAGGTATGTTACTCATCAGGTAATCTTTGTGTATTGGAGATTGTACAGCACCGTACAAAGACTGTAAAATAGGTGGATGACTGCCGCTCAATACTCGGAGATTTCGGTTTACTTCTTGCTTTTCCGGTGAAAGGTAGCAGGGTGAAGTGATTCCTCTTTAGCAGGTTGATCGTAAGTAAAAACACAGTAGACGTTAAAGAATGACGTTTTTCGTTCCTTATGTGCAGCCAATCACTCATCGTAGGCTACTTTATTCGCCCGTGTATGCCGTCATGGCTTGCTAGATACTAACATACTCGTATGTATCTCGCGCGTTTTTCGCTTGCATGGGCCGATCGACTTTTCTTAGAAACTATTGCGAAGGCCGCGCACAAGGAACACTGCATTACAAGAGTAGGTACACAGCAAGTACATTTTTACATATCATACAAACAAATAAATCATATGTTTTTGGGTGACGCATACGTCCGATACAGAGATAAAATTCGAACTTTATATAACGACATTTAGTTAATTTACACATTAACTAGATAGTTTTCACTTTATCTAGTATCAAGTATAGAACGCATTTTTATTTTTCAACTTTAACTAAAATGTGCAGGTTCACATTACTTAGGGAATCTGCAGATTGAATGTCAATTCGAAGCACTTAGTGCAGGGGTCGGCAACCTATGACCCGCGGGTCACCGAGTGACCCATTTACTAATTTCAAGTGACCCACTTTAGTTCCGAAAAAAAGTATAATATATAAAAATAAATTATAAAACATAAACATGAAACGAATATTTTACGAATAAAAAAAAATTTAAAATAGATACTTTAGTTTTTGCGCGCTAGTCAATTTCGTCCCTTACGTCTCCGCCCTAACAACTGCAGAGTAATGGCGGAGACGTAAGGGGCGATTTGGAAAAAATTGATTTGGAATTGCGGAAAGATTTGGAAAAAACAGAAGATAATCATTTCCTCATGATATCAACGTGTTGGGCATCACTTCCTACGAAGATTTCATCTTTGAAAAAAATTGGCTTTAACATTTTGTTCACATTCGGTTCAACTTATAAATGTGAGCAAATATTTTCACAAATGAAATTTATTTTAAGCAAGAACAGGAGCAGGTTAACTACCGAAAATTCAGATCCTTGTATTCGTCTTAAAACGACTGACTATACACCACACCAGACTTGACTAAATTGACGTCACAAGTTCAACATCAGGGGAGCCATTAATATCGAAGAGAACTTAGAGATTTATAAATAAAGTTCATTCAACTATGTTTGTTTTTATAATAATTAGAATTTTATTAGTTTTTATAATAATAATTAAACTTTAAAAGCGTATTTTAATTATTTTCTTAATAAAATGTATCTTATTATTCACTAAAAGACTGTTTTAAAATGAAAATATCACTGACCCAAACGTCTCTTTAATATTCACATTGTGGTTGATTTTGACCCGCAGCCAAAAAAGTTTGCCGACCCTTGACTTAGTGTATGAAAAATAAGATTCGAAACAAGTAATTTCAAGTTGACACTTTCAAATTATATTAATCCGGGTCTGTTACGTATTATATTTCGTTATCTCAGTAAATTGGGATTTTGTCTGTATTTTAAAACCTATTTTTTCATATATACTCGTATATATGAACAAATAGGTTGATACTTTTTACCGATTGTTTATTATCATTTAATTCCTCTCTAAAAACTTCTTCGTAATGTGTATCGCGTGAAGATTAAACACAAAACCATTGACTATAGATTACCGACAAGTATTTTTCAATTGAAAGTATTTTATTAAATTTATTTTTCTGTCTTTACTATATGTAGCATAAATTCCAAAGCCAACATTTTAAATGACTTGAAACTAGGTCACAGTAAATAAAACTTTTGCCTGTTTACTGGAGTCAATTTTCGGACAAAAATCAGTATAAATGTCAAAAAGGACAAAATAAAATATTTAAAAGTGGATATATTTAAAAGTGGATAATTCCAAACGGATAAAATACAAAAATCAAAAGGTGAGAATAGATCAGCATAATTCCAACCGGACAAAATAAAAATCTCGAGATGGATATTGATCAGTATAATTTAAAAAAAAATTATCATATATAAAAAAACTAAATTTGCACATAAATCAGTATAATTCCAAAACGGACTAAATAAAAAAATTGAAAGTGGACATAGATCAGTATGCTTCTAACGGACTAAATACAAAATGAAAAGTTGGACATAGATCAGTATAATTCCAAACGGATTAAATGTAAATTAAAAGGTTGACATAGATCAATATAATTCCAATCAGACAAAATAAAAGAATCAATGGTGGACATATGGTAAATCAGTACAATCAGAAATAAGAATTAAGACATAGATCAGTATAATTCCAAACGGAAAAAATTGAATCAAAATATTTTAGTCATAATAGTAAGACAAGCCCAATACAATAATAAATAAAACTCATTGATTGATTCATTCTTCTTTCACTTTACTCTTGAAAAAACTCAAAGCCATATGGAAGTCCTAATAATATCCATACTCATTACCTAATCTTTGTTGTTTTGTGATGCAGGCGTTATACAGATAATTAGTAGTTACTTAATTGTGGAATAAAGTATTTTGTATCGTGATGCAGGCGTTATACAGATAATTAGTAGTTACTTAATTGTGGAATAAATATTTTGTTTTGTGATGCAGGCGTTATACAGATAATTAGTAGTTACTTAATTGTGGAATAAAATATTTTGTTTTGTGATGCAGGCGTTATACAGATAATTAGTAGTTACTTAATTGTGGAATAAAATATATTGTTTTGTGATGCAGGCGTTATACAGATAATTAGTAGTTACTTAATTGTGGAATAAAATATTTTGTTTTGTGATGCAGGCGTTATACAGATAATTAGTAGTTACTTAATTGTGGAATAAAATATTTGGTTTTGTGATGCAGGCGTTATACAGATAATTAGTAGTTACTTAATTGTGGAATAAAATATTTTGTTTTGTGATGCAGGCGTTATACAGATAATTAGTAGTTACTTAATTGTGGAATAAAATGTATTGTTTTGTGATGCAGGCGTTATACAGATAACTAGTAGTTACTTAATTGTGGAATAAAATATTTTGTTTTGTGATGCAGGCGTTATACAGATAATTAGTAGTTACTTAATTGTGGAATAAAATATTTTGTTTTGTGATGCAGGCGTTATACAGATGATTAGTAGTTACTTAATTGTGGAATAAAATATTTTGTTTTGTGATGCAGGCGTTATACAGATAATTAGTAGTTACTTAATTGTGGAATAAAATATATTGTTTTGTGATGCAGGCGTTATACAGATAATTAGTAGTTACTTAATTGTGGAATAAAATATTTTGTTTTGTGATGCAGGCGTTATACAGATGATTAGTAGTTACTTAATTGTGGAATAAAATATTTTGTTTTGTGATGCAGGCGTTATACAGATAATTAGTAGTTACTTAATTGTGGAATAAATATTTTGTTTTGTGATGCAGGCGTTATACAGATAATTAGTAGTAAATTAATGTGGAATAAAGTATTTTGTATCGTGATGCAGGCGTTATACAGATAATTAGTAGTTACTTAATTGTGGAATAAATATTTTGTTTTGTGATGCAGGCGTTATACAGATAATTAGTAGTTACTTAATTGTGGAATAAAATATTTTGTTTTGTGATGCAGGCGTTATACAGATAATTAGTAGTTACTTAATTGTGGAATAAAATATTTTTTTTTGTGATGCAGGCGTTATACAGATAATTAGTAGTTACTTAATTGTGGAATAAAATATTTTGTTTTGTGATGCAGGCGTTATACAGATAATTAGTAGTTACTTAATTGTGGAATAAAATATTTTGTTTTGTGATGCAGGCGTTATACAGATAATTAGTAGTTACTTAATTGTGGAATAAATATTTTGTTTTGTGATGCAGGCGTTATACAGATAATTAGTAGTTAATTAATGTGGAATAAAATATTTTGTTTTGTGATGCAGGCGTTATACAGATAATTATTAGTTACTTAATTGTGGAATAAAATATTTTGTTTTGTGATGCAGGCGTTATACAGATAATTAGTAGTTACTTAATTGTGGAATAAAATATTTTGTTTTGTGATGCAGGCGTTATACAGATAATTAGTAGTTACTTAATTGTGGAATAAATATTTTGTTTTGTGATGCAGGCGTTATACAGATAATTAGTAGTTAATTAATGTGGAATAAAATATTTTGTTTTGTGATGCAGGCGTTATACAGATAATTAGTAGTTACTTAATTGTGAAATAAAATATTTTGTTTTGTGATGCAGGCGTTATACAGATAATTAGTAGCTACTTAATTGTGGAATAAAATATTTTGTCAGGTGTACCTACAAGGAAGTGTTGCCTGACAAGTAGAGTTAGTTTTGAACTGTCGAAATAAGAGGTGATTATCCTATAGGTTGTTAGGTTAAAAAAAATTCGTCTGTCTGACAAGGTTGTAAGAATCATCACTTCCAATAAATGACCGTAGTCCAACTCACCACTTGGAATATGTAAAACATAAAAACTTTCCCTGTACGTGTTAATTTTTTTCACCTTTTTTTTGTGTATATAAAGCACAACCGCATGAACTTTGTTCTTTTAGCTTCTTAAATGGCATTTCGTAACATCTTGTGACGAGTAACCTCCCAGATTCATCATATTTTCTGGCTTTAAAGTCACTTTAAAGTGGGCGCCTTCTGTTTTGCTGAACGGTGACCGGTAGCACGTCACACACGGCTTTTCTACACAACTCTCTCATTTGAACCATAAATAAAGCGAGCGTTTTTTAATTTCTTTAAGATGTTTGAACAACTATGGAGTTAAGCTATCAGTTTTAAAGTCATCCATTCAATAAAATTAAAAAAATAGTATTTTTCTATTGATATAAAAATTATAGGCAATCCCTCTTAATTGTCAGCCAAGCTGCGGGTGTAAAGTGTATGTATAAATTTATTGTGTGCAAGATGTTGCATTTCAGCAAACACACATTCTCGACATATCAAATCCAAAATTTTGATGTCAAGATCATATATTCAAGACCATCATCTGCAACCTTACGTTAGGTATTGTATTTTACGCAGCATTTTTTTAACATTATGGTATTTAGCAACGTTATAAGTGTATAAATTACGATGTTAAATGGTATAAAGTAAAACCATTCTGAATGTGAATATACCAGGAATCGAACTCCAGCCTTTAGAAGTTATGTGTCAAACTTTCATGACATTCCGACATTGTGTCATTGAGTTATAGTGGTTTTAGTGAGACACTCGCTTGCTAAGCGTGAATGCTTACCGTTGTATCACATCGGCCAATTTCTCTATTATCATAGATAAACATTAAAATTGTAGGTTTCCACTGTTCTGAAAATTGACGTGACTCAATTCTACGTTAATTATGAATTGATACGAGTGAGTGGAAACACTGCAGGACGCATGCGAATCTCCGGTTTCGAAGCACTATCGTCGGTGAAACTGGAGAATCCGGTCATAATAAGTTGAAAAAAATGCAATAAATTAACGCGGATAATGTGATTATGTTTCAGCCTTGTTCAATACGTAATGTCTTTATCATTTAAAAACGTGATCTGCAACTCCAGATGAGGCTGGAGAAATGTTCTCCAATGCAGGCCCGTCTCTAACTGCTTTTGATATTAAGACTCGGGTGCAGAGACCGACCTAAATACTAAATACTTTCTTGACTTCTTGCTCTGATAAGGACCGAATCTGAATGGAAATTACCAAATTTTAGGAAAGGATTTATTGATATATGAGTTTTATAGTTAATAAATGTAAGTTTATTAAAATATGGGACAATGCACGTAACTGCAAATATAAAGAGATTCTGTTAGCGATGCATTTAACATTATGAACACCACATGGGACTCTTCAGCATTTGGTTTGACGACGAAGTTTCAGTTATTTGGTTCTGCACAATTCACTTGTCGCGGCTCCACATCTTGGCATTTTACTATGGTCTAAGAAAATTCTCGGTTTTGAGACTTAGTTTCTTAACGAGGGTTATGGCTGTCAATACTGCAACCACGTGGGAAATAAAACGACGTGTCTTCGGACGAAGCAGTAGCCTAATTTTTTGTTTATTTATTTTACACGTGACAAGAAATATACATAATTTGCGAAAAAGCAACAAGTTATTTAATTTGGACACACAATTTTAATGGATCTGGCTTTGTTGCCTTTCATTCGTCGTGTCCCCAGTAAATTAGACTTTGTATGTATGGAATGAAAGCATGGACGGTGATAATGAAGGAAAGAAGCACGTTAGATGCCTTCGAGATGTGGTGATGGATGCGAAAGCTCTGTATCTCATGGAATACAAGGCGCACTAACGCTAAACAAATATGAAAGTCAAGATAAACTGGTGATTACAGGGACATTTGAAGAATGGCGAACAAGAGGAAGGTGTCCTATTAGATGGATAAAAATAGATGGATAGAATAAAATATTTTGTTTTGTGATGCAGGCGTTATACAGATAATTAGTAGTTACTTAATTGTGGAATAAATATTTTGTTTTGTGATGCAGGCGTTATACAGATAATTAGTAGTAAATTAATGTGGAATAAAGTATTTTGTATCGTGATGCAGGCGTTATACAGATAATTAGTAGTTACTTAATTGTGGAATAAATATTTTGTTTTGTGATGCAGGCGTTCTACAGATAATTAGTAGTTACTTAATTGTGGAATAAAATATTTTGTTTTGTGATGCAGGCGTTATACAGATAATTAGTAGTTACTTAATTGTGGAATAAAATATTTTTTTTTGTGATGCAGGCGTTATACAGATAATTAGTAGTTACTTAATTGTGGAATAAAATATTTTGTTTTGTGATGCAGGCGTTATACAGATAATTAGTAGTTACTTAATTGTGGAATAAAATATTTTGTTTTGTGATGCAGGCGTTATACAGATAATTAGTAGTTACTTAATTGTGGAATAAATATTTTGTTTTGTGATGCAGGCGTTATACAGATAATTAGTAGTTAATTAATGTGGAATAAAATATTTTGTTTTGTGATGCAGGCGTTATACAGATAATTATTAGTTACTTAATTGTGGAATAAAATATTTTGTTTTGTGATGCAGGCGTTATACAGATAATTAGTAGTTACTTAATTGTGGAATAAAATATTTTGTTTTGTGATGCAGGCGTTATACAGATAATTAGTAGTTACTTAATTGTGGAATAAATATTTTGTTTTGTGATGCAGGCGTTATACAGATAATTAGTAGTTAATTAATGTGGAATAAAATATTTTGTTTTGTGATGCAGGCGTTATACAGATAATTAGTAGTTACTTAATTGTGAAATAAAATATTTTGTTTTGTGATGCAGGCGTTATACAGATAATTAGTAGCTACTTAATTGTGGAATAAAATATTTTGTCAGGTGTACCTACAAGGAAGTGTTGCCTGACAAGTAGAGTTAGTTTTGAACTGTCGAAATAAGAGGTGATTATCCTATAGGTTGTTAGGTTAAAAAAAATTCGTCTGTCTGACAAGGTTGTAAGAATCATCACTTCCAATAAATGACCGTAGTCCAACTCACCACTTGGAATATGTAAAACATAAAAACTTTCCCTGTACGTGTTAATTTTTTTCACCTTTTTTTTGTGTATATAAAGCACAACCGCATGAACTTTGTTCTTTTAGCTTCTTAAATGGCATTTCGTAACATCTTGTGACGAGTAACCTCCCAGATTCATCATATTTTCTGGCTTTAAAGTCACTTTAAAGTGGGCGCCTTCTGTTTTGCTGAACGGTGACCGGTAGCACGTCAACTATTATACGTATGGTCGGCCTTGTACTTGATATTTAATAGCAGTTGCATTTATAATTATTCAAGAATGATCTATTGCTGATCTCTCAACTTATATACCGATAGAAAGTAGTTGTACAACCCACTTAGCTTTGATAGAGCTATCGAAAAATTTGTAGTTCACCAATCCATTGGTGTTCTTCTCTAATTGTTGACAAAAATGTATTTTTGTTTCTTATGTTTTGCAAAAACTTTGATAATCTCGATATATTTTCATCCTGATGCAGTTACAGATTGATGGAAGTCTCTTCTCCACAAGGAGTTGCTAGGAGACAACCTGACTCTGGAAAAGCTGCTGTTGAGGGCATCAGATTGCGCGAAACAGCATCCACCTGACGTAGTAAGCTCATGAGTCTTGCCATCAAGTCCTTACGAGAAGCTTGCAGGAAGGCTCAGGATCGTTCTGGATGTGGAAGTTTGTCAAAACAAGTTCTATTTCAATCATCAATGAATGGGGCATATATTACCAAACTCTTCCAACCAACCACATAATTACATACATACGTATCATCACGCCCTGTGGGTGCCCTGGACACACATATTTAGCCTCCTCCACATTCTTACTACTCATACTTCTACGATTTCTCTGACTTTCTATATTTTTTCCATCTTACTCAACACATCAGCCTTAAGTTCACACTCATCTCTAATCACTTCATTCCGTATTCGGTCAAACAGTGTCACCCCGTATATTCTTTTCGATGCATGCATTTCTACAGCATTTATTAGACAGTTGTTGTACAGGGTCTTCCGAATTGAGCGTTTTTTTTTATTCTTGGATAAAACAGAGATGGTGTCGCGAACTTGCCTGTGTCTTGTGACATTTGAGAAAGGTAATGTATGACATTTATAAAAATGGAGTCGTAACATATACAATACAACAACACGTTCAAATTGTTGAATTATTTTAAGTATTGTAATCTCCGGAAACGGTGTTGTTAATTGGCCACCAAGATCATGTGATCTGACACCGTTGGACAATTTTTTCTGGGGTTACGTTAAAAGCTAGGTTTATAAGAATGACCTCTAATCAATTCCTGAGCTGAAGGACGAAATTATTCGCGTTATTGATGAGTTAGAACCGCAATTATGCCAAAATGTCATCGAAAATTTTGACTTAAGAGTGGACATCTGTGGAGCTGCAAGAGGTGGATATTTGGGGGATATTGTTTTTTACGTTTAAATGTCATACATCATACTTCAATGACCCAATAAAAAGTTTTTTGAAATCAAAGCAAAATTGTGTGTTTTATTCAAGAATTAAAAAAGTTAGAATTAAAAAAAACGCTCAATTTGAAAAACCCTTTATTATCACACTTTCGTAATGTATAGTACAACCTTATTGCCATGTGACGAACCTCTCCAAACTTTTCAATCAGATAGATTGGATAATGTTTTTAGGAGTGTTTAACCGCGTGATTTGGCTTATAATGTCTACGTTTTAGAACGTTGCAGTTTTCATCTTCAGGACTTCTTCGTAGTCAACATCGCCATATCAACTTCAATATGACGAAGCCCTGTAGATGAAAACTGCAACGTTTTCGAAACGTCGGTTTCACAAGCCAATCAACGCGGTAAAACACTTCAACTGATACGAAAAACCGCGAAAATCTCAAAACATAAACCAGAAATATGTTTAAAAAGTCTTAAATGAATGTCAGACTGGAATTCTTTTTAAAAAATTGAGTTCCATCGGAAATCGAATCCGTTACCCTCGGGGTGGAATACTAGTATTTTATCAACTAAAACACTGGGGTCGTCAACTTTGATTGAGTTCAAAATAAACTGTCCAAAATTTTAAATAAAGATGGTGTACGTTGAATACGTTATCTGAAGATGTTATCTGTTTCAGGAAGTATTACAATGGTACTTTTAATTAATCCAGCATCTCCGTGATAAAATAGGATTGAAAAATTAATAATTATTAACGGAAATGATACAAATAGTTGAGAATAATAAACGAGATCGTCGCTTAATTCATTAGCATGCGTCATTTCATTCATTCTTTGGTATCAGATAATCCTTCTTAGCTGTACTTCAATCTGGGCTTAAGTCGAACTGCGTGGATAAAGAATTGATGATACATGATCATAAGGTCTTTAGTTAACACTTATGCTTAATAACTACATTTCATATTGTTTCAAAAAGCAACTGCAGTGAGCTTTCTGCGTTTATTTTCACCAAATATGCAGACATATGCAGACGCGAAGAAGTGCTCAAGCGATCGTCCGTAGCCGGTATCTTTCTATCCCTACATTCAACATTGTGTTGTATTATACTTTTTCTGTATACACTACAAACTAGTTGGTTTATTGCTATGTACCAATCTCTTTCAACCAATGGAATGCGTGATTTTTGTGCTCCATCGCCCTCTTCGCGGACGACGCTGACTGCTACGCGCGCTCAGCAAGACACTACCTCCAGGAGGATCTCGATACCTTGGCGGATTACTACCGAAAATGGCACCTGAAATAAATGACGGCAAGACCGAAGCGGTCATGATCGCGAGGTGGCTAGTGGGGGACCTTCCCCTCCTAAAGATGGGTAACAGTGCAGTGTAGTGGCGTAAGTCGGTCAAATACCTCGGGGTCCACATGGACTCCCAATTAAGCTGGAGGCTCCACACAGAGGAATACTGATAAGAAATCATTCGCAGCCTTAGCTGCACTGAGACCCATCTTCAACCGAAACTCCTTTCTATTCCGTAAAAACAAACTACTGATATACAAGCTTCTAGTGCGACCGGTAATCACATATGCGGCACGCGTCTGGAACAGCGCTGTTACATACCATCATACTAAACTTCAGCCGGCACAGAACAGAGCACTCAAGATCGTCTATAAGATAAGATCGGGCGCCAACCTTAAGAAGCTACACCAGAGGACAAATGAGTACACCGTAAAGGAGTACTGCGAAAAGATGACACTAGACTTGTATAATAAAATATATCTAAACTCGCACACAAACTCGCTCATCGCAAACCTCGGGCGACAGAAAAGCCTGGATGAACTACCCTTCAGATACAGACACAGACTCCCACACCACATCAGTCTCAGCCGATCTGGGCTGGACCACGAGCAAGACGAGGGCCCGAGAGGACAAGCGTAACAGGGCCTTAACTTTCACTTTCCTTATTTTGATAACTTTTGATTTCATTAACTTTAACTCGACTGACCATCATCTTCGTTGACTTTCATTTTCGTATAACTTTAATTTTCACTCACCAAACTAAATTCTACCCTTAAATTGTAATCCCATGTACTTTTACTTTATCTCTTATTTTCTTTAAAAAAACTTTCACTTGAAATCCTTTTAACAAAGAACCAACCTCACTCTAAATTTTCATCTCTAACTCTTCTCCCTCTCATTTTTCTTAAAGTCATTAACGTTAACATAACTTTCACCTCAACTTAAGACAACCCGCATACTGCCCTGTGTTTCACGACCTAGTCCTCTGAAGCTCGTCTTCCCTTGGTGAATTTTCTGCGGTATCCTTACTAAATATATCTTCAGCATATGCAAATGCGGGGAAGCTCCAATTATACAGGCTGCAGCTGCTACCTTCCCATCCCGACACTTTACACCTACACCTGATCTTAAAATATATTAATATATTTCCTGCCATTTGTTGTTCGTTGTTGCTGTCGACAGTCTAGTCTCTCAGACAAAAAAAGAAAATAAGTATAAGAAAAAGAGAAAAGATTGCTCGTGAAGCCTCGCATCGCCATCTCATGCCTTCTTCTTCGTCGTCACTATACCTTCTCCTTCATCTCCCTCCCGGGAGGATGCCAGAACCTGACGACGCCACCTTGGTCATCGACCTGATAGATAGAATCCCTTTGGAGATATTTGCCACGCACAACTGTAGTCGAAAAGTGATAAAAACGGGGTCCCATTAACAATTAAAATTCATCAAAATCTACACAAAATACTTAATATAAGCATACATTGATAAACAACACAATCACACACACGACACAACAGTGGAATAGGTACTCTTCAAATCACTGACACAAAAGATAAATTGCGCAGTAAACACGCAAACTAAAAATTTTAACAATATTAAAAGAACTCGGTTCAGTCAGTCAGTCAGTCTGGTCATCGGCGCGGTCCGATTATACTCGTAACGTTGCGATAATGCGAGTACCACACAAAGGGACATTTTATCACGATATAACAATATTACAAGCAATCATTTTACATGTTTACAGGCAATAATATAAAAAATATTTATCTATGTTCGATACAAAGGCTATTTAAAAATATTAAATACCACAGACAATGCAATACGCAAATATCAGGTGGAAGACCTAACAGTTTACCATGTAATATAAATATCAAGTGGAAGGCCTAACAGTTTACCATGTAATATAAATATCAGGTGGAAGACCTAACAGTTTACCATGTAATATAAATATCAGGTGGAAGACCTAACAGTTTACCATGTAATATAAATATCAGGTGGAAGACCTAACAGTTTACCATGTAATATAAATATCAGGTGGAAGACCTAACAGTTTACCATGTAATATAAATATCAAGTGGAAGGCCTAACAGTTTACCATGTAATATAAATATCAGGTGGAAGACCTAACAGTTTACCATGTTATATAAATATCAGGTGGAAGACCTAACAGTTTACCATGTAATATAAATATCAGGTGGAAGACCTAACAGTTTACCATGTAATATAAATATCAAGTGGAAGGCCTAACAGTTTACCATGTAATATAAATATCAGGTGGAAGACCTAACAGTTTACCATGTAATATAAATATCAGGTGGAAGACCTAACAGTTTACCATGTTATATAAATATCAGGTGGAAGACCTAACAGTTTACCATGTTATATAAATATCAGGTGGAAGACCTAACAGTTTACCATGTAATATAAATATCAAGTGGAAGGCCTAACAGTTTACCATGTAATATAAATATCAGGTGGAAGACCTAACAGTTTACCATGTAATATAAATATCAGGTGGAAGACCTAACAGTTTACCATGTAATATAAATATCAGGTGGAAGACCTAACAGTTTACCATGTTATATAAATATCAGGTGGAAGACCTGACAGTTTACCTTGTTATATAAATATCAGGTGGAAGACCTAACAGTTTACCATGTAATATAAATATCAAGTGGAAGGCCTAACAGTTTACCATGTAATATAAATATCAGGTGGAAGACCTAACAGTTTACCATGTAATATAAATATCAAGTGGAAGACCTAACAGTTTACCATGTAATATAAATATCAGGTGGAAGACCTAACAGTTTACCATGTAATATAAATATCAAGTGGAAGGCCTAACAGTTTACCATGTAATATAAATATCAGGTGGAAGACCTAACAGTTTACCATGTTATATAAATATCAGGTGGAAGACCTAACAGTTTACCATGTAATATAAATATCAGGTGGAAGACCTAACAGTTTACCATGTAATATAAATATCAAGTGGAAGGCCTAACAGTTTACCATGTAATATAAATATCAGGTGGAAGACCTTACAGTTTACCATGTAATATAAATATCAGGTGGAAGACCTAACAGTTTACCATGTAATATAAATATCAGGTGGAAGACCTAACAGTTTACCATGTAATATAAATATCAAGTGGAAGGCCTAACAGTTTACCATGTAATATAAATATCAGGTGGAAGAACTAACAGTTTACCATGTAATATAAATATCAGGTGGAAGACCTAACAGTTTACCATGTAATATAAATATCAGGTGGAAGACCTAACAGTTTACCATGTAATATAAATATCATGTGGAAGACCTAACAGTTTACCATGTAATATAAATATCAGGTGGAAGACCTAACAGTTTACCATGTAATATAAATATCAGGTGGAAGACCTAACGGTTTACCATGTTATATAAATATCAGGTGGAAGACCTAACAGTTTACCATGTAATATAAATATCAGGTGGAAGACCTAACAGTTTACCATGTAATATAAATATCAGGTGGAAGACCTAACAGTTTACCATGTAATATAAATATCAGGTGGAAGACCTAACAGTTTACCATGTTATATAAATATCAGGTGGAAGACCTAACAGTTTACCATGTTATATAAATATCAGGTGGAAGACCTAACAGTTTACCATGTAATATAAATATCAGGTGGAAGACCTAACAGTTTACCATGTAATATAAATATCAGGTGGAAGACCTAACAGTTT
Organism: Odontocerum albicorne; assembly: GCA_949825065.1. Taxonomy (NCBI): domain Eukaryota; kingdom Metazoa; phylum Arthropoda; class Insecta; order Trichoptera; family Odontoceridae; genus Odontocerum; species Odontocerum albicorne. The sequence goes on along the minus strand of OX463860.1, from coordinate 20,533,875 downwards.
ACCATGTAATATAAATATCAGGTGGAAGACCTAACAGTTTACCATGTAATATAAATATCAGGTGGAAGACCTAACAGTTTACCATGTAATATAAATATCAGGTGGAAGACCTAACAGTTTACCATGTTATATAAATATCAGGTGGAAGACCTAACAGTTTACCATGTTATATAAATATCAGGTGGAAGACCTAACAGTTTACCATGTAATATAAATATCAGGTGGAAGACCTAACAGTTTACCATGTAATATAAATATCAGGTGGAAGACCTAACAGTTTACCATGTAATATAAATATCAGGTGGAAGACCTAACAGTTTACCATGTAATATAAATATCAGGTGGAAGACCTAACAGTTTACCATGTTATATAAATATCAGGTGGAAGACCTAACAGTTTACCATGTAATATAAATATCAGGTGGAAGACCTAACATTTTACCATGTAATATAAATATCAGGTGGAAGACCTAACAGTTTACCATGTAATATAAATATCAGGTGGAAGACCTAACAGTTTACCATGTTATATAAATATCAGGTGGAAGACCTAACAGTTTACCATGTAATATAAATATCAGGTGGAAGACCTAACAGTTTACCATGTTATATAAATATCAGGTGGAAGACCTAACAGTTTACCATGTTATATAAATATCAGGTGGAAGACCTAACAGTTTACCATGTAATATAAATATCAGGTGGAAGACCTAACAGTTTACCATGTAATATAAATATCAGGTGGAAGACCTAACAGTTTACCATGTAATATAAATATCAGGTGGAAGACCTAACAGTTTACCATGTAATATAAATATCAAGTGGAAGGCCTAACAGTTTACCATGTAATATAAATATCAGGTGGAAGACCTAACAGTTTACCATGTTATATAAATATCAGGTGGAAGACCTAACAGTTTACCATGTAATATAAATATCAGGTGGAAGACCTAACAGTTTACCATGTAATATAAATATCAGGTGGAAGACCTAACAGTTTACCATGTAATATAAATATCAGGTGGAAGACCTAACAGTTTACCATGTTATATAAATATCAGGTGGAAGACCTAACAGTTTACCATGTTATATAAATATCAGGTGGAAGACCTAACAGTTTACCATGTAATATAAATATCAGGTGGAAGACCTAACAGTTTACCATGTAATATAAATATCAGGTGGAAGACCTAACAGTTTACCATGTAATATAAATATCAGGTGGAAGACCTAACAGTTTACCATGTTATATAAATATCAGGTGGAAGACCTAACAGTTTACCATGTTATATAAATATCAGGTGGAAGACCTAACAGTTTACCATGTAATATAAATATCAGGTGGAAGACCTAACAGTTTACCATGTAATATAAATATCAGGTGGAAGACCTAACAGTTTACCATGTAATATAAATATCAGGTGGAAGACCTAACAGTTTACCATGTTATATAAATATCAGGTGGAAGACCTAACAGTTTACCATGTAATATAAATATCAGGTGGAAGACCTAACAGTTTACCATGTAATATAAATATCAGGTGGAAGACCTAACAGTTTACCATGTAATATAAATATCAGGTGGAAGACCTAACAGTTTACCATGTAATATAAATATCAGGTGGAAGACCTAACAGTTTACCATGTAATATAAATATCAGGTGGAAGACCTAACAGTTTACCATGTTATATAAATATCAGGTGGAAGACCTAACAGTTTACCATGTAATATAAATATCAGGTGGAAGACCTAACAGTTTACCATGTAATATAAATATCAGGTGGAAGACCTAACAGTTTACCATGTAATATAAATATCAGGTGGAAGACCTAACAGTTTACCATGTTATATAAATATCAGGTGGAAGACCTAACAGTTTACCATGTTATATAAATATCAGGTGGAAGACCTAACAGTTAACCATGTAATATAAATATCAGGTGGAAGACCTAACAGTTTACCATGTAATATAAATATCAGGTGGAAGACCTAACAGTTTACCATGTAATATAAATATCAGGTGGAAGACCTAACAGTTTACCATGTAATATAAATATCAAGTGGAAGGCCTAACAGTTTACCATGTAATATAAATATCAGGTGGAAGACCTAACAGTTTACCATGTAATATAAATATCAGGTGGAAGACCTAACAGTTTACCATGTTATATAAATATCAGGTGGAAGACCTAACAGTTTACCATGTAATATAAATATCAGGTGGAAGACCTAACAGTTTACCATGTAATATAAATATCAGGTGGAAGACCTAACAGTTTACCATGTAATATAAATATCAGGTGGAAGAACTAACAGTTTAACATGTAATATAAATATCAGGTGGAAGACCTAACAGTTTACCATGTAATATAAATATCAGGTGGAAGACCTAACAGTTTACCATGTAATATAAATATCAGGTGGAAGACCTAACAGTTTACCATGTAATATAAATATCAAGTGGAAGGCCTAACAGTTTACCATGTAATATAAATATCAGGTGGAAGACCTAACAGTTTACCATGTAATATAAATATCAGGTGGAAGACCTAACAGTTTACCATGTTATATAAATATCAGGTGGAAGACCTAACAGTTTACCATGTAATATAAATATCAGGTGGAAGACCTAACAGTTTACCATGTAATATAAATATCAGGTGGAAGACCTAACAGTTTACCATGTAATATAAATATCAGGTGGAAGAACTAACAGTTTAACATGTAATATAAATATCAGGTGGAAGACCTAACAGTTTACCATGTAATATAAATATCAGGTGGAAGACCTAACAGTTTACCATGTAATATAAATATCAGGTGGAAGACCTAACAGTTTACCATGTAATATAAATATCAAGTGGAAGGCCTAACAGTTTACCATGTAATATAAATATCAGGTGGAAGACCTTACAGTTTACCATGTAATATAAATATCAGGTGGAAGACCTAACAGTTTACCATGTAATATAAATATCAGGTGGAAGACCTAACAGTTTACCATGTAATATAAATATCAAGTGGAAGGCCTAACAGTTTACCATGTAATATAAATATCAGGTGGAAGAACTAACAGTTTACCATGTTATATAAATATCAGGTGGAAGACCTAACAGTTTACCATGTTATATAAATATCAGGTGGAAGACCTAACAGTTTACCATGTAATATAAATATCAGGTGGAAGACCTAACAGTTTACCATGTTATATAAATATCAGGTGGAAGACCTAACAGTTTACCATGTAATATAAATATCAGGTGGAAGACCTAACAGTTTACCATGTTATATAAATATCAGGTGGAAGACCTAACAGTTTACCATGTTATATAAATATCAGGTGGAAGACCTAACAGTTTACCATGTAATATAAATATCAGGTGGAAGACCTAACAGTTTACCATGTAATATAAATATCAGGTGGAAGACCTAACAGTTTACCATGTTATATAAATATCAGGTGGAAGACCTAACAGTTTACCATGTAATATAAATATCAGGTGGAAGACCTAACAGTTTACCATGTAATATAAATATCAGGTGGAAGACCTACCAGTTTACCATGTAATATAAATATCAGGTGGAAGAACTAACAGTTTAACATGTAATATAAATATCAGGTGGAAGACCTAACAGTTTACCATGTAATATAAATATCAGGTGGAAGACCTGACAGTTTACCATGTAATATAAATATCAGGTGGAAGACCTAACAGTTTACCATGTAATATAAATATCAAGTGGAAGGCCTAACAGTTTACCATGTAATATAAATATCAGGTGGAAGACCTTACAGTTTACCATGTAATATAAATATCAGGTGGAAGACCTAACAGTTTACCATGTAATATAAATATCAGGTGGAAGACCTAACAGTTTACCATGTAATATAAATATCAAGTGGAAGGCCTAACAGTTTACCATGTAATATAAATATCAGGTGGAAGAACTAACAGTTTACCATGTAATATAAATATCAGGTGGAAGACCTAACAGTTTACCATGTTATATAAATATCAGGTGGAAGACCTAACAGTTTACCATGTAATATAAATATCAGGTGGAAGACCTAACAGTTTACCATGTTATATAAATATCAGGTGGAAGACCTAACAGTTTACCATGTAATATAAATATCAGGTGGAAGACCTAACAGTTTACCATGTTATATAAATATCAGGTGGAAGACCTAACAGTTTACCATGTAATATAAATATCAGGTGGAAGACCTAACAGTTTACCATGTTATATAAATATCAGGTGGAAGACCTAACAGTTTACCATGTAATATAAATATCAGGTGGAAGACCTAACAGTTTACCATGTAATATAAATATCAAGTGGAAGACCTAACAGTTTACCATGTAATATAAATATCAGGTGGAAGACCTAACAGTTTACCATGTAATATAAATATCAAGTGGAAGGCCTAACAGTTTACCATGTTATATAAATATCAGGTGGAAGACCTAACAGTTTACCATGTTATATAAATATCAGGTGGAAGACCTAACAGTTTACCATGTAATATAAATATCAGGTGGAAGACCTAACAGTTTACCATGTAATATAAATATCAAGTGGAAGGCCTAACAGTTTACCATGTAATATAAATATCAGGTGGAAGACCTTACAGTTTACCATGTAATATAAATATCAGGTGGAAGACCTAACAGTTTACCATGTAATATAAATATCAGGTGGAAGACCTAACAGTTTACCATGTAATATAAATATCAAGTGGAAGGCCTAACAGTTTACCATGTAATATAAATATCAGGTGGAAGAACTAACAGTTTACCATGTAATATAAATATCAGGTGGAAGACCTAACAGTTTACCATGTAATATAAATATCAGGTGGAAGACCTAACAGTTTACCATGTAATATAAATATCAGGTGGAAGACCTAACAGTTTACCATGTAATATAAATATCAGGTGGAAGACCTAACAGTTTACCATGTAATATAAATATCAGGTGGAAGACCTTACAGTTTACCATGTAATATAAATATCAGGTGGAAGACCTAACAGTTTACCATGTTATATAAATATCAGGTGGAAGACCTAACAGTTAACCATGTAATATAAATATCAGGTGGAAGACCTAACAGTTTACCATGTAATATAAATATCAGGTGGAAGACCTAACAGTTTACCATGTTATATAAATATCAGGTGGAAGACCTAACAGTTTACCATGTAATATAAATATCAGGTGGAAGACCTAACAGTTTACCATGTAATATAAATATCAGGTGGAAGACCTAACAGTTTACCATGTAATATAAATATCAGGTGGAAGACCTAACAGTTTACCATGTTATATAAATATCAGGTGGAAGACCTAACAGTTTACCATGTTATATAAATATCAGGTGGAAGACCTAACAGTTTACCATGTAATATAAATATCAGGTGGAAGACCTAACAGTTTACCATGTAATATAAATATCAGGTGGAAGACCTAACAGTTTACCATGTTATATAAATATCAGGTGGAAGACCTAACAGTTTACCATGTAATATAAATATCAGGTGGAAGACCTAACAGTTTACCATGTAATATAAATATCAGGTGGAAGACCTAACAGTTTACCATGTTATATAAATATCAGGTGGAAGACCTAACAGTTTACCATGTTATATAAATATCAGGTGGAAGACCTAACAGTTTACCATGTAATATAAATATCAGGTGGAAGACCTAACAGTTTACCATGTAATATAAATATCAGGTGGAAGACCTAACAGTTTACCATGTAATATAAATATCAGGTGGAAGACCTAACAGTTTACCATGTAATATAAATATCAGGTGGAAGACCTAACAGTTTACCATGTTATATAAATATCAGGTGGAAGACCTAACAGTTTACCATGTAATATAAATATCAGGTGGAAGACCTAACAGTTTACCATGTAATATAAATATCAGGTGGAAGACCTAACAGTTTACCATGTAATATAAATATCAGGTGGAAGACCTAACAGTTTACCATGTTATATAAATATCAGGTGGAAGACCTAACAGTTTACCATGTTATATAAATATCAGGTGGAAGACCTAACAGTTTACCATGTAATATAAATATCAGGTGGAAGACCTAACAGTTTACCATGTAATATAAATATCAGGTGGAAGACCTAACAGTTTACCATGTAATATAAATATCAGGTGGAAGACCTAACAGTTTACCATGTAATATAAATATCAGGTGGAAGACCTAACAGTTTACCATGTAATATAAATATCAGGTGGAAGACCTAACAGTTTACCATGTTATATAAATATCAGGTGGAAGACCTAACAGTTTACCATGTTATATAAATATCAGGTGGAAGACCTAACAGTTTACCATGTAATATAAATATCAGGTGGAAGACCTAACAGTTTACCATGTAATATAAATATCAGGTGGAAGACCTAACAGTTTACCATGTAATATAAATATCAGGTGGAAGACCTAACAGTTTACCATGTAATATAAATATCAGGTGGAAGACCTAACAGTTTACCATGTAATATAAATATCAGGTGGAAGACCTAACAGTTTACCATGTAATATAAATATCAGGTGGAAGACCTAACAGTTTACCATGTTATATAAATATCAGGTGGAAGACCTAACAGTTTACCATGTTATATAAATATCAGGTGGAAGACCTAACAGTTTACCATGTAATATAAATATCAGGTGGAAGACCTAACAGTTTACCATGTAATATAAATATCAGGTGGAAGACCTAACAGTTTACCATTTAATATAAATATCAGGTGGAAGACCTAACAGTTTACCATGTAATATAAATATCAGGTGGAAGACCTAACAGTTTACCATGTAATATAAATATCAGGTGGAAGACCTAACAGTTTACCATGTTATATAAATATCAGGTGGAAGACCTAACAGTTTACCATGTTATATAAATATCAGGTGGAAGACCTAACAGTTTACCATGTAATATAAATATCAGGTGGAAGACCTAACAGTTTACCATGTAATATAAATATCAGGTGGAAGACCTAACAGTTTACCATGTAATATAAATATCAGGTGGAAGACCTAACAGTTTACCATGTAATATAAATATCAGGTGGAAGACCTAACAGTTTACCATGTTATATAAATATCAGGTGGAAGACCTAACAGTTTACCATGTAATATAAATATCAGGTGGAAGACCTAACAGTTTACCATGTAATATAAATATCAGGTGGAAGACCTAACAGTTTACCATGTAATATAAATATCAGGTGGAAGACCTAACAGTTTACCATGTTATATAAATATCAGGTGGAAGACCTAACAGTTTACCATGTAATATAAAATCGCCCGAGACACGACAGGATAAAACACCAAATGATAGCAGACATCAACAGAACAGAAGACATTTGAACTTTTGATTTTGTCAATATGAAAGAATTTAGACTATGTACAATATTCCTAATATTTGTTTTATAATAAACAAAATGTTTTTGAACTCTGTTTTCCTCATGTTTAAAATCATTTTTCTTTAATTTCACAAAAATACTAGTCCGCAATAAACAGAAATAAAAAAAATATCCGGTCTATGAGCACAGGGAGTTTTAGAAGCACTGGACTAGGCCACTTATGGCATGACAATTGAAGAGCCCTGGAGGTGAGTTCGATCACTGAAGAAAGCAAGATAAATAAGTTGATGTTGACTTGATAACGTATTCTGAGGTGCTTAAAGAATTGCTGATTTTACTCGTATAACCCTCTAACATTATTCGATTAATAATATTTAGGTATGGTATCACTTAATCTACCGAGTGTTTGAATGAATTGAAGGGAAATATCATAAATATTGTACGAGTATTTAATACGTGTCAAGTTCAACTATATTTGTATTACTACTAATGACGTGTTGAAAAGATTTTTTTTAAATAAAATATTTCTATCTTAAAGGGAAAGCCACACAGCGCTGAAATGCGCGTATTTTAATAATAATTAAAAAGAAGAATTTATACAGCACCGTTAAAGAGCTGACTCAGGAGAGTTAGAGCGTCCTTGAGGTCATGGCTATTGAACCCACTAACAAATACATTTCTCGCATCTGCATATATTTAAAAAAATATTTGGTAAGGAAACCTTACTAACAGAAGACGAAGTACAAAGAAATCTATTTAGATATTCCGATATCTGATCACATGTTCGGCGTTATGTGGAGTGTAGTGTAGTGTGCACGTGTATGTGCGCAGTATTCAATGTTTGTAGTGTTCATATTGTCCTCAGTGAGATACAGGCAAAAAACCTAGTTTACTGGGGACACGACAAATGAAAGGCAACAAACCCAGATCCATTAAAATTGTGTGTCCAAATTAAATTACCTGTTTTTTTTTTCACAAATGATGTACAGTACCCAGCGGTAAGTAATACACATCGGGCTTAAAAAAGAGACTGTCGACCATAATCGGCTAACTTCGGCTTTGTAGAGCGTCGTTTCTGTCGCACGATGCGCTAACAATCCGGTCCGGTAACGACTGACAAATCGCGACGGAACACGTGTATGAATGACAGAGACGACGCTCTACAAAGCTGAAGTTAGCCGATTATGGCTGACAGTCTCTTTCTTAATGTGCATTACTTACCGCCGGGTACATTTCTTGTCACGTGTAAATAAAAATTTTAAAAATATAACATCAATTTTTTTTGTAAGATATCCGAAAAAGGGATATCTTCAAATACTTCCTAAAGTTTCATACGCCCCCCATATTTCAAAAATAATGATTTACGTGTGTGGCTAGTTCTATCTGCAAAATATCATAGATATGTTAATCAAATAAATTTATATATTCCCCATCAGACCATAAAAAACATTTGTATAGTCACTCTTTACCCTGTTCCCCATAAGTCAATAAATAGTGCAACATGTTATTAGATTAACTAACTCACTCCACTTTGGTTATGTTGCAAGAAAAAAAACTAAGTCTAGAGAAGCTGGTGATCACGGCGACAGTTGAGGGAAGGAAAGTAAGAGGAAGGCGACAGATCAAATAGAGTTAACAGGATCCTTTTTAAGCGCTGCATTCAACGTGGCCCAGGACCGGGAGGGATGGAGACAGGAGTGCGCCGAGTTCGAGATATAGTAAAGGAGCACGACGCTCAGCATTGAGCACACGATGAAAAAGAACTTGAACCTGAAGAGGAAACAGTATGTATGTTAAAATGCGCTAAATAATATACTAAAAATGTCAAGTGTTGAATTGTCTGAAAACTAGAAATGCCTACGAACATTTCTAGTTTTCAGACAATTCTAGTATTTTTAACCACGATCATCTAAAGACTATCAAATCCATCAACCACAATGTATTTCGTATTTTTTGGAATAACTCTTTTCCATAGATTAGAGCTTTTTAAAAATATATTATTTGCTTCTCCGTGTCTGAGGATTCCACTTTCGCGGATTGAAAATATCAAAATTCGGAAAGTTCCTAAAACCATAACTAAAATTAGCCACACATTTTATAATTAGTTTTTCTTTATCAGACCATTAAATGAATGCATTCAATAAATATTTAATAAAAGAAAATGTTATGTTGTTGCCGGCGTGTAGTTAGGCCTACGATGATTGCGTCTGTACTGAGGATGTGCAAACTTTTTTTTGTCATTATTTCTTAAACAATACAGACATTATTCCTTAAACCATAACAACTATTTGTGTATCATTAACATTGTGTTTGGTGTTTTTAAAACATCCAAACTTGTCAATTTGCACAGACTTTGTCAAGTAAGAGGCTTGATGGAACTGTCAGAGCTGGCTCTAATAAGGACCTTGGAACAAGATTGAGTTGTGTCATTGTGATGAAGTTTTGGTCGGTATTATAACAATTTTAGAGGGGCGGGGTTTATATTTCGTTTCTGTATTTACGGCAAAGATCAGTCCATGCGACACTTTGTACGCATCGAAGAGGACTTGATTCGTGGAGCATCTAGTGCTGTCCAGGTGACAGAGTTCTGGGTAGAAATATTAATAAGACTTGGACAAGACAAGAAGAAGGTATTATAAGGGCATCAAAAGTAATTTAGAGATGATGTAAAGTATAGGAGAGGATGTGTATACGGTATATGCAAATGCTACGCCATTTTAAATAATAAGCACGAACATTCTCATACTGTGGTATCCGCGGGGAGTCCTGAAACCACCGTGGATACCGAGAGATAACTGTATTATTAAACCGTCGCTGTAATTAATGAGAAATCTAAAACATTAAGATTGGATCATAGGATCTATTCAACTCATTAAATTATTTCGAAATAATCCCTAAAATTTGATCAGAATTTCAATGTTACGGTCTACATTCTTGAAAACTAATCTTGTTATAGATAAAGTACTGTAATTCCCATTTTTATGATGAAATACTACGTCACAATGACGAATCGATTAACGTTTTGATTTACAATCGGTGGTCTTGATACTCAAATTTCCGTGGAAATATAGTAGAATGGTGGTGATGTGGCCACCTTTAACATCAATTATCATCGGTAGATTTGTATTTTCCAGCAAATTGTATTCACCTTTGACAGTTATAACTCTATTTTAGATCTTCAACTATCTATCTTGGATCACACTGAACCTATCTTATATATTGTAATAAAATTGTCTAATGAAGGAAGGAACTTATTTTAGTATATTCACGTACTTATCAAATAAAATATTGATGATGGTTTAAATAGAACACCTAAATATACTCGTATTGATTTAAACCGATACTGTCGCGATATGATTGCACCTAGCAAAAGTGACAATCGATACTGTCGCGATATGATTGCACCTAGCAGAAGTGACAATCGATACTGTCGCGATATGATTGCACCTAGCAAAAATGCCAATCCACGTGATGTGAAGATAAGCAGACGTGAATTACAAGTGCCGTTGATCCTGGGCGGGTTCAACGATTTGTCCCAATAGCAAACATACAGCAAGCACTCCACTCCACTCCACCCCACTCAATATAATCCTGTTAACCGCAGTCCTGTTGCGAGCACGCAAGTCACCACTCCAGCATACAGAGTGGCCATTAAGTCCTTTGCATTGTTTAGAAGTTTGCAAAATGCTTATATGATGACGATTTCATAGAATTACTTAAATTTGTAAAAAGTATTTGTTAGTCTTTTAAAAGTTTTGGATCAAGTTATGGCTGTTGAACCAACTGAAAAAAGTAATATAACCTTTTCAAAATAACCCGTATATATGGATGTTATGTTGGATGTTATAACATATTGTATAAAGGGACTTAATCCACACTTGACCTGTTCTGATATAAACAAGGAAATGTAAGGCTGCTTTTTTGGGATTTTATTTATTTATTTTATTAACGGTACAATGAACATAACAACAATATTTAAAAATATACATAAGTAGTGAATGTTTCATGAATTAAAAAGACAAATTTTATTAAAACTAAATAAAAAGATACATTCACACAATAAAACAATTCAATTTACATATAAGTATGAAAGAACACAAGTCAAAATTATTTAAAAAATACAAAGAAATAACAATATACTCAGTTATTAATATGATACGGGGCCGTCTCAAGATAGGCAGCCCGCATCGCACCACATCAAGCGTCACTCTTGACATTCATGTGGATATAAAAGTGCAGTTGATACAATCACAATTATAAATAAATTTAAAAAATAAAAATATTCATTTTTTAAGCGCACTCAAAAATCAATATCAACCACAACAACAAAATTTTAAAATATAAAAAGAAGTGAGAGAAAGAGAAAAAACAAGAGGAGATTATTCTTAATGCAAACCAAACAATGCACTCATCAACCCGTGGCTTTATGGAACAAAGGCGGAATATAACCATGAAATTGCATTCGATATTTCAAATTCTTCACGTATATTTGTTCTCCCACAGTCATATGTACAGATTTCTCATTCATAATTTAGCCTCAGGAGTGGCGCAATGGATCTTCTTCATCTGACCGACAGCCTCGATCATTACACATGACGACAACGGGGAATCAATGAAACTCAACTTAAGCAAGGCGTGCGCACTGTAACGGTGACCACAATAAAGATGATTCAGGATACACCACAATCTTCGTGACAGTTCAAATCCTTAGAGAAGTACGTTAGAATTACTCACAAGGTAGAGACTTCTGACCGAGGACCTATTCCATTGCTGTCGTCAATTATCTGATGGGCTCGTCGTTGTTAGGCCTCGTAGTCAAGGCGTTCAATCCAGAAAGGTCGCTGAGATCTAAGGCAAGTCGAAGGAGGGTAGAAAACACCCACATCAATTGATAATTAAAACAAACCAAAATTATGGGTCTGTTATTTTTTTTTTGCAAATACACCCATAACATACATCGCTTTGCGGACCCTCTTGTAACAGTATTTCGCTATAACGGAGTAGATAAAAACAAGGGCTGGATGACAAAGGTTATATTTGAAAATTGATTTGAAAAATATTATCAGTTCATTCCTATAAAGTGGATGATTTGTGTTAATAATGATTAGGCGAAAAGTAGGTAGGGAGAGAATATGTTAGAAATTACTGCAGTTCTAAATATTTGAGGAGATTTAGACTTCAATTCATAAATGTGACTATAAATGAATTGAGAATTAAGTGCGAGTAAGTGAAACATGTCGAATGGACGGGAAACATTTACAATTGAGTCAAGATTGTGTGCGGTGCACAGAGGAAACTCAAAGAAAACATGGTCGAGAGTCTCCTCATCGGGCTTTCTTTTGTATGGATTTCATAAAGGCGGCTTGCTATCAAACAGTGGCTTATTTTTATCCTGCACATATGCAGGATAAAAATTATTTCTATCATAACAGACACAATTCGTTTGGTTCAAAGATTAGGTCGCTCGAAAACCTAAGCAAAGCGGATAAGCAACCTTTAGATCAAAGATTCCCAAAGTGGTCTATATGGACCCCCAAGGGTCGATTTCGACTTGACTTGGGGTATATGTCAGCGAGAAAAGAAAATGGGAGTGCACGAGGTGTAAATGGGGGTACGAGTGAGCGGATCCCATTTAGGCAGACCATCAATATTTAGGCGCTCCGTAAATGTCTTATTACACCTAAGACAGATTGTGTGTACATATATGTATATATTACAAGAATAACTTATTGTAATAAGCACAAACAAAGAACTTAAGGTGCAGTTCAGAAAGGGGTATCAGCAGTTCTGGCTTCAGAAATATATTCCTGTTGCTTATCCTGCATTATAGACTATCGCAAAAAAGTTTTTGTTAGCTTTTCTATCTTCATACTTCGTGGAAAAAAGTTTTAGGGCGGTTGACAATCTTCCACGAAAAAAAGAAATCGAATACAAATCACTGAACGTGGAGATTTAAGAATATACAATACATCATTAATTTGAAGCCAAATATTGAACCATTCCTATCAGAGTATCAGGGGCATCCCTCTCATTGACAGTATTCTTTGTGTATTAATTTCACGTAAGAATTTTACCAGGTTTTGATTTATTTCATTTCAAAGTTTGTGTCTTTTCAATAAAGGTATGATTAAAAATTGTACATGTTTTCCTTTTTTTACAATTGTCCACTCTACGAAAAACCGTATCGAGGTGAACAGCACTGTGCCAGCTGTCAAAAACACATTTGAAGTTAATAAGTTTAGGAAAATTCAATATTAGGCAGGCAGGGGGTCTACGGAAAACAAAAAAATCGGCAAGTGGTCTACGGGGCGAAAAAGTTCGGGAAACTATGCTTTAGGTGGATATTTCCTCACAGTTCCTGCTTCCCAATCGACAAATTCTGATATGGAATCTTCTAATTCTGCATTATAAATGCTGTAATTCTATTTATTTATTTCATGTATGTATTAGTTTTTTTTCTGTTCTACATATTTCTGAATATACTCAAGAGGTTTTTCAAATATTTCATTGATATATTTTTGTTCGTAGAATACGAATATGAAAAAATATATTCGATGAATCGAATTTAGATTTACGGATAACTATTCTGGAAAGTGAAGTATGGGTGTATAAGTTCATAGAGCCATGCAATTATTATAGTCCCTTGCTCTCATTTGTAACAGGTTATGACTATCACAAATTAGCTTGTATAGTCATCACTGACGGCACCGGCGACAAACACCTTGATCCCTCATATTGTCGTGTACTTTTAATATATTCGTTGTCGAGTAATATGTATTCATTCATTCATTTATTCTTAGAGTTGATGCCATTCGGTACCTACATCTGAACATGTAACCAAGTGAGCAGTAAATTCTTATTGTTTGACACATAACTGGTTTCGCTTCAGCGGCCTGCCCACTTCTCGTACCAGTCGGCCATGCTCTATGGAAAATTCTTAGTCCTACTTCAAACATAACTTTAGCACACCCACTGTATATGATATATTTATATAAATCACCATGCTATTTATCTGTCAGAGTAGGCATACATGACAGATCTCCAATATTTCATATTACAATATACTTTGTCCGCCTGCTCCATATCGGTGAATCATGGGTTGTGTGTGCGAGTTTGTGCGTTCTCGTTTCATTCATTTTTATGTTAATGCTTATTTATTTTCATTTCTCGTATTGTGGTTTGTACCAATATATGTATAAACATCATTTAGTATTGTGGTTTGTATGTATGAACATCATTTAGTATTGTGGTTTATTATGTATGAACATAATTTTCCATTGGTGATTTTATTTTGATAAAATTTGGACTCCTATAAGATTTTCTCTTTTTCAGTTAATTTAATCTGTGGGTTTACTTAATTTTTTTTCCCGCCATTTGTTAATTTTCTGAATCTACGTGTACAGTGGTGTGGGCTGAAAAATATTTGATGTTCTCGCGGCCGGGCTCGCCCTATATTGGTGTGGTGTATCTCAGACGGGGGAATGTTATGATATAAGCCCAGACCTTTTGATAGCTTCTCTCTTAAATGTATTTACTGCTATTTATCTTCAGATATGGTATACTTGTATGTTCGGAATGTATTTTTTTTAAAGAATAGATATGACCGAAGTCATAGGTATTCTTATACCCTCGAACACTAGGTGGAAGAAGTGCCTGTGTCGTTCGAGCGGAGTAGCACAGCGCAGGGTTCGTACCGATGACCTTCCGAACGGAAGTCCAGTGCGTTACCGCGCCGCCATGCACCATATATGTACATACTATGTTGCTATCAATAAACCTATATTGATGACTTCATATCCATATATCTCAGACAGTTCCTTCTGTGTATCTTACTCTTTGCCTTTTATTTTTTTCAAAATATAATTCATTTGATCTAACCACATTTATTCGGCCGTATTCTACCGCGGCTCTCATTTATTTATTCATTTAGGATCAATTTCGACCAATAGCATTTTTATGACATTTCGAGACTCGGACTATCCCCAAGTGACAGGCAAGATCGAGAGAGATGGAAGAACAAGGCCCAAACAGCTGAACCTAAATGAACGGGATAAGGCGAGGAAAAAGAAGAAGAGAAACAATTTTAAACAACATAATAAAAGCGCAAGTTAATTTAGAAACATAAGATGCTAAAATAAATTAACATAATAAAATACATAAATATCAAAACACGATTCATACAATATGCTTTCAAAACACAAACATGATTTATACAATCTGCTGTCAAAACACAAACATGATTCATACAATCTGCTGTCAAAACACAAACATGAATCACACAATCTGCTGTCAAAACACAAACATAATTCATACAATCTGTTGTCAAAACACAAACATGATTCATAAAATCTGCTGTCAAAACACAAACATGAATCACACAATTTTCTGTCAAAACACAAACATAATTCACACAATCTGCTGTCAAAACACAAACATGATTCGTACAAGTCAAAAATCAAGTAAATATTTATTACCGCATTGTATAACGTGCTTGCATAGTCAATTTATTGTCAGTCTTTTACACCCATCCGTTTAATACGTCTAAACTATCTCAGTTATCTATTTTCATTCTACTTGACACACATAAGTTTTTAGCTCACATTAAAAAGATGCATAATATTACGCTGTTTCCCTGCTGACGCTGGTAGAGAAAACAGAGCGCCAGATTTTCCTATCTCGACACACATATTTTGCCTCTTCCACATCCATACACCTTATCAAACAACTTCTACGATTTCTCTTACTACTAACTTTTATTTCTTTCAAAATATTATTAACTAGATCCAACCACATTTTCTTTGGTCATCCTCTACCACGCCTTTGACTCACATTTGCACTGCGTATTTATTTTGTGAGTTTTTCTTTATTCATTCTTTCCACATGCCCATGTCAGAGAGCTCTTCTCAATCTTAGTCAACACATCAACCTTGAGTTCACATTCATCCTTAATCTTTTCACTCTGTATTCGGTCATACATTGTCACCTCATATATTCTTCTAAATGTACATTTATCCACAGCATTTATTTACTCAGCTCCTTTCAGTATTTTTCAACGTTCACATTTCACACCCATACATCAAAAGTTATACTAAAATACTGCATATTGGTACTAAAATAGTTCATATTCATCTTTAATAATTGATTTTCGCATTCCGTCGTACATTGACAAATCATATATTCTTCTCAGCATGCATTTCCACTGCATTTCTGCACGTCTGCGTTTAACTATCCCATACATCAATGTTAGCACAATACCATTTTATAAAAGCTTCCTTCTTCATGTCGTCTTTATCATTTCCATTCCAATCCTGTCGACAACACCAGATCTATATCATATTAACCCAGAAAAATACACTACGATGGCATAAGGACTTCTGAAGGTTTTCTTCCGAGTAGGTAAAGAGGCACAGTGGGCAAGCCATCACAATGTCACCACACATACATAGTAGTAGATCCCCTGCGTCAATCCTCTATCTGAGAAGATTCTCTTTCGATCTACCCACGTGGGTGCGTAGGTGATCAAGAGACCTCCATACGACCAGACATTCCAAAGTCTGTTTCAATGTCCTGCAACTTTCAGTTCTAGCCTTCCAGGTGTCAACACGCTCACATGTCTGAGCGCTTTCGAGATAATTGTGGGTGGGCATAATATTCCAGCGTGACCTTAGTCTTGACTGTTTTGGTATTTGACCATACATAAGGTGTTTGAGATCGTAATGTCGTATTTTAATGTTTTTGCCGTTATACCAGATTTTCTCAAACTTATTTGACTCACCACCCCTTTTTCAAAGATAAATTTTTCAGCGCCCCTCTCGAGAAAACTGTATCTCTATCTCAATAATTAAATTGTAAGTGTGACTGTTTTTGTTTTTTTTTTATAATGCGCCCATAGACGTCACCTGTCGTGATGAGATTCATCATCCCTAAAGAAGAAAAGTAACATCGGAAAAATGCATTCTACTTGTATTACCAGGAGCGGGGGGGTATCATTTAGTTTCATCAAAATATTTATTAAGTGTAATTAATGAATTTCAAAGCGCTAGTTTGGAGATACTTTTCTTTTGGAAAATAAAGCAACCCTCACATTATACGATCATTGGTTCAACATGTACGAACAGTTGATATGTATGACTTTTGCGACGATACATGGCTGTATGTCTGTATAATTAAGTGTTCGCTTAGAAATATTGATGGGACCAAATGTTCATAACGTCTTCTTATTGCCCATTTTCTCTTCAATGTCGCCTACTACACCTGGGGCCAGCAACGCACCCGCATCTCCCCCCCGATCGCTCAATCGACCACAGGAGGGCGATAGCGCTCTGAATATTGCTCATTTGCTCATTTACTTGCCTCAAAATATTACAAAATATATTAATATTTCCAATTCTCCAAGTCGGAAGACAGGTCTCTTCAAAAATAGACCACGGAGGACGTCTGGAGGAGTTCGTATATAAAATTAGAATACATACATACATATCATCACGTCATTTCCCTGTCGGGGTAGCCAGACGGTACGTAGAAGAGCGCCAGATCTCGTCATACATTCTCTTCTACAACCTTACACCATCTCACACAATTCCTACGATTTCTCTAATTACGTTTAATTTTTTTCGTCTTATTTCTACGTTTCCTTCTTTCGAAATATCATTCGCTTAGTCAAACTATACTTTCCTCTGTCTCCCTCTCTCACACCTTCCACTTACATTTGCTCTATATATTTGTTTTGTTAGTATTTCTTATTTTAAATGCCCCAATTATCTCTGAGTACTTTACTTCATCTTACTCAACACATCAGGCCTAAGACGACATTCATCAATGTTGTTCATCTTACATAACACATCAGCCTTAATTTTCACATTCGTCCTTTATCGCTTCATTTCGTATTCTGTCATACATTTCACATCGTGGACCCTTCTCAATGTACGCATTTCTACACTATTTATTCGATTTCTTTTATATTCACGTCGACGTTTCACTCCCATGCATCAAAGTTGATACTAAAATATTTTGTGTACTATCAAGCAGATTTGAATTCTGTCCGATGTGAGTATATATATTTTTTGTGCCCCATGGACTTAGTTATCTATCGCTACACGATATCCCTCGTAACTCTCCCATCATCTAAGAGCATATTTCTTAACTTGCTCTAATCTTTCAAAGTTCACCCATATATCGCAACTATTTTGACTTTTGCAACATTCATTTGTTAAAACTAACTCTTTGCATATACTAAAAAATAGGGCCATTTCTTATTAGTTTGAATCAAACCTACAACCTCCAACTCGAAAAATAGGTGTCTTCAAAATTATTCTACAGAAGACGTCTAGAAAAGGCCTTGAGAAGGTCTACCCTTTAACATGTCCTAATTGGTGATGCGCACGTGTGCAGAAGACATTATCTTCAGTCACGATAATTGAGCACTCATGCTAACAACCACTGAAGCAGGCTCGTGATTCGTAGTTCTTAATCGTGCGTGTTGGAAATACTACTGCACATGGTGAAGCAAGGTACATCTTGCTCATTCCAATACGTGTTTATTCCAACGAACTCTGAAATCATACTGGGGTCATCGTTTTCTTTTTTGCAGTTATCGAATTCGGGAAGAAGGAAGACGTCTTACTAACAAGACTATTCGAATCCACTCGTAACATTTCTGCATTAAATGTGCGATATGGACAACCTCCGTGGCCTAGTTGGTTTGTCTTTCAGCTCGGGGGTTACGGTTTCGATTCAATCCATCGGGTAGGATTGATCTTGAAAAAAAAAATTCAAATGACTTTTTTGATACAAAATATTTAAAAATATTTAATGAAACAGTAAAAAATACTAATATAAGACAATTAATAAAATAAAGCAATTCTACACAATTCAATCAATTCATTCCGGCAAGAACAACTTCTTTATTTTACTCCTGTCAGTAGCCTAAGTCATATGAAAATTCATACAATGCCCATATTGATTGCTTAATATGTGCAATATTCGTATGCGAGAGTTGTACAAATAGTTGTAACCAGTTTATTATCGAACAAAATATTATGCCGAGTGGGCCTACAAGGAACGTATAACATGACAAACTTTTATTTTCTTTACTAATGGGAAGTGTCACTATGTTTCTCTGTATGTTGGTCTAATCTTAAGGACCATCGAGTGGACATTTCTATAGGATATTATAGATTCCCTCTGTGGCTTAGTTAATTAAAAGCCTTTTTCCGGGCATTGGGTTGCAGGTTTAATTCTTATTAGAAATATTTTTTTTCAAAATAAATCTGGTCTTGTTTTCACTTATGGCATCTAAAACATCTTACTGATTGGTTGGAAGAGATGTTCATCTGACAATAGATTGTATTGTATACAATGAAAGTGTTATACAATATATTTGCTCTCAAATCATACTTCCGAGTCTAAATCCACGTCTCGTATTCCGCGTTCACGTCTCCCTTCTCTTTCTCAGGGTTAGCAATAATAACATGCAAAGATCATATTACAAATAATCTTGACGAAATTTCTAACTGAAATAGAGAAAGAGTTCATAGACCGAAGGTGACTTTTGTCACGTATAGACAAGGAAATAAATGCTGTAAGAGACTGCCGTAAGGCAGACAGCTCAAGTACTCGGTACTTTCGTTTTCATTAAGGCGAGGTCAGCGTTTGTCTGGATTGAATATATTGATACCAACCGTTCTCGTCGAGCGACGGTTGATTCAATATTTAACTTTTTATTTTTAGTATGAAAAAAATCGTATTGTCAACGGCAAGGTCTTCCAGTCATGAGTTATTTTCTCGTTGGTACCAAATTTATTTTAAAAAGGGTTCCAGTCTGCTTTTCACTTAAGAACTTTTTAACATTTTTCTGGTTATATTTGATGAAGTCAATATTTTGAAACCGGTAGGGTCATACGGTTATCTTAAGAGAAATAAACAGAACATTCCATCCTGTCGTGTAGCTCATGACTGATCATCGTGATTCCCATGATAGCCTCGTACGAATCCTCTCCATCCATTCCTGTTGTGTTAAGGGTAGTCCAGTTGCATCTCTCATATAGTCAGTCCAACGCATTGGGATTTTTCCTCTTTCGCATCGTCCTTCTATGCTCCAGTAACCATATACCTGTCTTCTTGGCCACGAGCAATATATCCAAAGAATTGGATGACTCGTCGAAAGCATATTGTCGATAATCTGTCGGTGGAGTCTCACGCATAAAAATGTTATGTCTGGAAGAGGCAAAGGCTGTGCGCGTGGAAAGGAAGAAGTAGACATCTCTCTGGTTACAATAAAATATATAGTAAAAATATCAAGCAATGCAGTTGTTACGAGTATATGGTAGTCATAAATGTTACCATTTTAGTCAACTTTTGAAAAATCTACATTGGATCATCAAGTGTTGTAAATGGATTGATTTCAAACGTTGTATATTTGTATTCAAGTCCCTTAATGGGGTGTCTTCATTGTATCTTTCGAATCTGTGTCTAAGAAATGTTCTTTCGAAATTTCGAAGTAGATTTCATCTTCATCGAATAAACTGATTGTTCCGAATCGATCAAATAATGTTGGGTATTATAACAAGGCTTTTACCGTTGCTGTTCATGTGGTGTGGAGTTTCAGTATTAGAGATTTGAGTGGCGTCAGTAGCTTTAGAAAGTAATTGAACACAACCCATTTTGAGAGTCCCTATCAAAATTTATGATTATATATGAGCAATACAAACATTATACTCCACCTAAAGCCGAATGTGTTACTATCACGTATCGAAAAAATCTCTTTGGTTTCTTTGTAGTTCATCTTCCCGTGCTAAATTTTCTGTGGTTTTCTTACCAATGGTTTTTTGGTTTTATGGTTTTTTAAACATATGCAGATGCGAGTAATTATTTTTTCTAATGCAGCCACCACCGGCCTATCCTTATACTCAACTTATTATTTTTTGTAATATTTATAATAATATTGGGTTCAAATCCCGATTTGGAGCTACCTTGAGAGTCTGCTCCCTAAACGGCGCTATATAAGTTTCCTTTTATTATTATTATCAATGACTCGTAAAACGAGGTACAATTGAATACATTAGGATTAAATTGGCTATTCATTAAAAACTATTTCTGTTAGTTATTATTGAAATCCTTTTCTAATAAATACAAACAATTATCACGCCACGAATAGCGCTTAATAGATTAAAATATTATTACTTAAAAAAAAATATTTCTCTCAATTTTAAATGTAATCATTACCCACAAAAGTATTTTTAAACAAGCTTTGATGTATTGGAGTGAAACGTAGACGTGTAAAAATAATGAAAAACTATATTAAAATCTATTGTGCTTACGTCAGTATGTGAGCAGGTGTCATTTCGTTTTATAGTTATTTTTATTTTTCAACAATTATTTATGAGTGAAAATTCGACCCCTTCATTCGACTGTCATGTATGGCATCACGGTTTGCAAGTGCCACGCATACCACGCACTTTCCGCGCGTAGGGGGTCTCGGATTATCTATAGTGATTATTTGCAAAGGCCACATATAATAAATATTTTATTACAATATATACAGGTATATATATAATCACAAGCAATGGTAAAACACATATGATACATTACAATACAACAATATACAATAATAATTTCACAAAATAAATTTCCTAATTTATGTGACGCATACGTCCGGTACACGATATCTTTGACTTTTGTTCTTCGATTTCTTCAAATTCTTAATTCCTTTTTATACTATACGATAGTATTTTCACGGGTCTTCATCGAACAAGGACACAAAATATGACCAATGTCAAAGATCGTTGTAAAAAAAATGTGCAAAAACCTCATATAACATAGTTAAGTGATCACGTTCCGGCCGGCAGGAGTGGAAATGGCAAATAAACCAGTTATACCGCCTTTTGGTCTCCAGTCTCCACATCCAACTGTTGAGCATAATCCTTGACACTTCCATGTAAAACTTTTCATTATGCCCGTCGTTATTTAATATTATCGCCAAATAATGCGCTTTGTCAAGGATTTCTGTAGACGTTGTTAGACTGCAAATTAGCTAATATAAAAACAGTCATGAAACCTTTCACCCAGATGGAAAATTAAGCATTGGGTTGTTTGAAAAGTATTCTCGAGACTTAGGGCTAAATTCCGATTTGATCGCCATTGGGGAACCAGGACCACAAAAAAACAACTTTATAAATAGTAAAATTTAAGTAATAATCATTTATATGTTATATTATTTATAGTTAAGGCAAAATAAAACAAAAAAGCATATATTTGACGACATCTATAAGCGTACCTATAAATGGAGCAAAGTTTTATTTATAAAAAACATACACGAAACAACAATAAAAATTCCAAGTCACATAAAGCCAGTTTTTTTACACTAATTTTAATCTCTGGAATCTGGAATACTTAGAGACAAAAATGGAATACTTAGATACAGTGGTGTGTATAAACTTTTATATACTGGCTGAGATAATTTAAATATCGTAAATACAGGAAGATCTTTTGAAAACAGACTTCGTAACGGTTTAACGAATTATCTAATTCATTGTGAAATCATTAATCATTGTCTCCGTGCCAATCACACATTTTCTATCGATGATGTCAAATTCTTGCATATCAGTAATAACGGAAATAAATTGGACAGATAAGAGGTTCTAGAAATATCCAAATGAACATCTGGCAAATACATGCATACCAAAGATCTCATCGCTGCTTACTGAAGTTGTATCTTGCCTCTCTCCACCCTCCACCCACAATCTCCAGCCCGAATTTTTACCGCTAGAAGCATGTATGTCGGTACCAGTTTGAACCTAATTCAGTTTTGTTTGTACTGCTTGATGATGAGGTGAAAACCTTGTAACCGGTAAGGTTGTACCGTTCGTTATATAAAGTGGAATAAACAGTGTTGCACTAAACAAATTGCAAAATATGATAATCATTTATTTATTTTACATGGCAAGGAAATATAAAATAAAATTATATAATACAACAATAATAATAACATGCCAGAAGTTTAAAGACACGCAGTTCAATAATCATAAAATTAACATTTTCCTTTTCTCCCATCATGTATAATTACTATGCTCTGATACCGTAGACCTACTGGCTGACTATAGTTCAGAAATTCTAGGATGAGTACTGTGGCATTTTAAACGTCATGTCTCAAAGGGATGTGGTAAAATCGTTTTTTTACAAATCGAATAGTTTTTTTCATCATTTACATCCCTAGCCAATGCAGACTAACGTAGTGACTTTTGTCAAACGTCACCAAATATTATTTGATTTTAACAAACTGCCACATTTTTGCTAATTTGTAACAAGATGTATTAATTTGTCATTATTGATAGTTTTTTGTAATGTATTTACCTAAATAACTTGCTATTTATTAGAATTGAGGCTTATATTAAAGTTGATAAAATAATTAAAATTACTGAACGTCGTTACAAGGTTGTATTGGGACAAATTTGTGAACTGTCACAGGACTCATCCTAGAATTTCCGAAGTATAACTAGGAATGCCTGTTTTAAGTCGGCCAGCTTATCACATGTGTCAATTAAATGCTCTTATCACTGAAAAGAACATAAAAAATAACATATACCATAGGTGAGATTTTCACATTTATAGTTAAATGAGTGATTATATTACATATCATTGTATATACTCGTATGTCTACGTGTGTACATAAGTATGCCCTTCTTCAAGTCGTCATGTCATTTAAGCCGTTTTTTGAAAGTGTAAAACGAGCTACTCGTTTGGAAAACTGAAACTCATTTAGGAAATAATGGTTTTCATATTTGATCCATTTCATACTTCAAATGATTCGTTTACAAGGGGCGAGTGATCGATCAAGTGACTCGGCAAATAAATGTAATATTTAGTATATTAGCGAGTTATTTAGGCACACTTATTCGATGTTTGGAAACCACCCAAAAAATGAATAATTAAAATTACACCCGCTTTCCTAAAGAATAATAATATTGCATTAGTGTTTTTGTATAAGGTTATTCAAAATATCGTTGAGTCCCGACAAATTGGCTCTAATTGATTTCCACACTCCTGCTAGAAACACACGGAACCTTTACCAATTCTAATGTGGTGACAGCAATTTACCAACGAAAATTGCTTATTGTAATCTATCATTCATGATGACGCAACAATTGGATAACTTCGTTTCTGGTTTGGTGTATATTTTGAACACTCGAAAACCCGATCAAAACAAAGACAACCTTTCCCAGTTCCCGTCTGGTTTTAGAGGAAATTTTATTTTTGTGAAGGGCTTACTTAAATAGCTGTATTAAAGTAAATATTAAAAAATATTGTAATAAAACTTATTTATATTTGTTTAAAATACTTAAATTATTAAGTTAAGTTTGGTAAATCCTTACACACGCGCTAGGTCTCACTTATTTTCTTGAGCTTGGCACATATCTCGTAAATTCTGCAGGGTTTTCATTTTTGTCAGTTGTTAGAATATATTTCAACATATGTTTTAGACACATTATTTGACAACCTGTTTGGAGGATCTTGCACATTCCTTGTTCATTTTTTACCCGGAGACTGTAGTTGGTGTCCAGATTAATTTGTCAAATTCTTCAAGATCTCACACTGAATTGAACACAGATGACGCGATGTGAGAATCATCAACATAAAGCAAAAA
Source organism: Odontocerum albicorne (assembly GCA_949825065.1). NCBI lineage: Eukaryota > Metazoa > Arthropoda > Insecta > Trichoptera > Odontoceridae > Odontocerum > Odontocerum albicorne. The sequence goes on along the minus strand of OX463860.1, from coordinate 20,508,835 downwards.
ATGTGTATTTTCATTATCCAGGACAGTGGTTTTCAACCTTTTAATTAATGCGTACTCTTTGATACACTCTTTCCCGTACCATCTACTGCTTGTGTACTCTACCAGGGGTACGCGTAACACCGGTTGAAAATCGATGATCTAGGGTATTTAGTCCATGTTAGAAATCAAGAGATTGTATTTTAATGATTGAATTGTTGTAATGAAAATATTTGCTCAGTGCCAGTAATATGTCATTTTTTAGAAGAGATATCGATCACGTGAAAGATGGGACCGGAACTCAACGCAAATTTAGTTTATCACGTTAAAACACGGGATCGGGATACGAAGTATTAATTTAGGTGTTGCTGAGTTCAGGAGAGTTCTTCGGCATTTCCTCTATCTTTTAGATCTTGATTGGAAACAGCTTTTTTGTATCTTATTACGAGTAGTTTTTGCGATTATGTCGTAATTGTTTTTTTTTTTTTTTTGGAATTTAGTTAATGTTAGATCTTCATTGTCCTTAAGACAGATTTTGTTTTCTGCTCAAGTATTGTGATATTGATTGTATGATATTGGTGTATTTTATTTCTTTTAGTGTTGTTTTACTATACATTGGTGATTTCGTGTGGCATTTGTGTTGATTTTTTGAAGTTGTTATTTTATCAACTTAAAAATCAGTAAGGCACTCAAACATATATCATATACTCAAATTGTGCAGTATCAAAATTTGTTAGGATGATTGTATTCCACAACATCCACAACAGTATTTTAGTACCAACATTAATGTATGGGAGTAAAACGTGGAAGTGAAAAGTGACTGAAAAAAGCTGAATAAATGCTGTAGAAATTTGTGGACTTAGAAGAATACATAGAGTGACAATTTATGAGCGAATATAGAATAAAGTGATTAGAGTTGAATATGAATTTAAGGTTAATGTGTTGAGCAAGATGAAAAAGAATACAATGAGATGTTTTGGGAATGTAGAACGAATTAATGAAGAAAGAATTATTAAACAAATATGTTGTGTAAAATTAATTGGAAGGTGGAGTAAATAAAGACCAAGGAAAGTATGATTTGATCAAATAATGATATTTTGAAAGAAAGAAAAGTACGAAGTAAGAGAAATCGTAGGAACAGTGTAAGGAAATGTATGAATGTGGAAGAGGTGAAATATGTGTGTCAAAATAGGCAAGTAAAACGTTAATTCCTCTCTGCTTAACCCAGCAGGGAAACGTCGTGATGGTATGTATGTATGTAACTTTTTGTTTAGTAAATGTTGCTATTGTTTGTAAAGTGTCAGGAATATTTTTTAAAACCTTTCAATTGATTTTAATCAGAACTATGTCGAGTACTTGTAACGTGTAAATGATCACTCGACCAATATTATATTTGTATCTTTGTCGAGAATAACAACGAATACTCGGTCTAGTACTCTTCAAGTGTAAACTAAAACCAAATTAATATATTTTGTAAGATGATCTTTCAACACTGAAAGTCTCGCATGATCAGTGACTTTCGCGAGCGTTTTAATTAACGTTTTGGGTGGTTATTTTAACGTAACACCTCTAAAGTCTGAATGCTGCGAGTTCATTATCTAAATGTTGCGCATGACGAAATACGGGGTCAAATGTCACGGATTGCATTTCTAAGCGAGATCTTTAAAGGTGATATGTCACACTGTTAGGCTCATAATACGGACGTTCGTGTATATATGCAAAAAGGACCTAACCCACAAAAGTATATGCTGTCTGGAAAGTAATTTCGTACTTCTTGGATATATTAGGTCCTTACATATGAAATTGGCGTTTTGCCGTACTGGCAACTTTGATCTCAAATATCTTCTCTTTGGTTAGGAATTCCAAATTAAAATTTATACAGCTATTTACTCAAGTATTTGTGTTTCGAAAATTATAATTCATTTGTTTTTTCCTCAATTGTTTTTTTTCTTTGCGTCACTCAGTTTACAAAATGGAAAACTTGAAATATCGCGTTATTTACGAGTACGAGTTCCACCGTGGCACCAGTGCTGCAGAAACGGCTCGAAGGATTAATGATGTGTATGGCGACGGTGCCGCAAAAGAAAACACAGTGCGTTTTTGGTTCCAACGTTTTCGTTCTGGAAATTTCGACCTGCAGAATAAGCCCCGTGGACGGCCGGAGACCAAAGTTGATAATGAAGAATTGAAAGCTATTGTGGAAGCGGATCCATCGCAAACCACGTCCGAGTTAGCTGCAGGCTGCGGTGTTAGTGATAAAACTGTTTTAATCCACTTGAAGCAAATTGGGAAGGTAAAAAAGCTTGAAAGGTGGGTACCTCACGAATTGAGTGAAGCAAATCAACAAACGCGCGTTGACTGCTGCGTTGCATTACTCAACCGGCACAATAATGAAGGGATTTTGAATCGAATCATTACCTGTGATGAAAAGTGGATCCTGTATGATAATCAGAAGCGCTCATCGCAATGGCTGAACCCTGCCGAACCAGCCAAACCATGCCCCAAGCGAAAATTGACTCCAAAAAAGTTACTTGTGAGCGTTTGGTGGACTAGTGCTGGTGTCGTTCACTACAGCTTTCTTAAATCTGGCCAGACGATTACGGCAGATGTCTATTGTCAGCAACTGCAAACCATGATGGAAAAGCTAGCTGCTAAACAACCGAGGCTGGTTAATCGCTCTAGGCCACTGCTGCTTCATGATAACGCTAGACCACACACTGCACAACAGACGGCTACCAAATTAGAAGAGCTTCAATTGGAATGTCTAAGACATCCACCGTACTCTCCGGACCTTGCCTCAACAGATTACTATTTTTTTCGAAATTTGGATAACTTCTTGCAAGGGAAAAAATTCAACTCCGATGGGGCAGTCCAAACCGACTTCAAAGATTTTATTGATTCCCGTCCGAATGGTTTTTTTAGTAAAGGGATCGATGAACTACCTATGAGATGGCAAAAGTGCATAGATAGCAATGGTACATACTTTGATTAAATAAATATATTATATTAAAAAAAATCAACTTTATGTTCCTCCCAAACAAAACGCCAATTTCATATGTAAGGACCTAATATATCATTAGATTTAATATGATTTTTATTATGAAAAGAAAAAGATAAATATTTTAAGCAATTTAAAAGTTTAACTGAATAAACTTACCAATCTATAAGTAGGAAAGTTCTTCGAAGAAAGAAGAAATGCAATATATGCCATCTGCCTTTGCCCTATACATTTATTGGATAGGGCAAAGGCAGATGGCATATGTTAGTGTCATCATCTAATCCACACTCGTAGCCGGTACCTGAGAAATATGTTATAGATATTTAAATGAAAATTCGACTGTGACCCATTTTGAAAAAAAAACGGGAATCAAAGTCGAGTGGGAAGATATGTGTCTTAACCAACTAGGCCACGTTGTCCGGAAAGTATTTTTGTGTTTCTCGCATAGATGTCGTTAGGACAAAATTGTAGTTCTAACTTCACTCATAACGTGCCGAATGTGTATTATTATGAAAGGTAATAACTAGTGTAGCGCAATTTTTCGGTCACCGTTGACCCAAATTTCTGGAGTGGTTTTTGGGCATCGTTTGAAAGATGGAACAGAATAAGTTGTGTTTTTACAACCGCAATACAAAAATGTGGCAATTAAAAAAATGTATATAACATACGATAACGGCGATATATTTAGCGATCGTGTTTATCAAGTATGGTTTAATAAATCCGTAATGGTGATAATATTTGAAGATAGTGTTCACTCTGGAAGTCAAGACTTTAATCGAGAACCAGCGTTCTCATCACCAATTGCCACTGATGATGACCAAGTCAAGACTTTAATAGAGAACCAGCGTTCTATGACACGCCTGTATATTCTGCTTGTATAAATTGATATTCGTGCCAATATTGACGCATGGGAGGAAAACGTGGATGTGGAAAATGAATGAAAAATAGTCGCAGACGACTAGTACGTAAATGCGTGCAGTGATAATAATATGTGGTATGTCAATGTATGACAGAATAAGAATATAAATTTGTTGGGTAAATGTGAACTAAAAACTGATGAGTTGGGTGGGTGAAAAATAGTGCGTTGAGGCGGTTTGAATATACTAAGTAAATATATTTTTAATGCAATCATGGGTGAAAAATAGTGCGTTAGCGTGCAATTAGGGTGAAAAATAGTGCGTTGAGGCGGTTTGAATATACTCAGTAAATATATTTTTAATGCAATCATGGGGGAGCCGTGGTAGAGAACGCCAGAGAAAAGTATAATTGGAAGGAAATATAAGGAGTAAGAGAAACAAAAGGAGCTGTATGAGAAGATGTAATGATGTAGAGGAGGGGAAGAAAGAATGTCGTAATAGGAAAATTTCGCACTCTATTATCTTTACCTACCTCAACAGAGAAACGGCGTGATGCTATGTTCAATATACACTAATATGTACATGCCTCTCTTAATTTGAGGAAACGTTACAAGATGGATTTCAGAGTAAGGTAGCTTATTCGTGACTGTGTATCATGCTCTTAAAGGTTCAAGTGTGTGAAGTCTTAAAGTGAGTGACCTCTTGCTCTCTCGGGGCCCTACTTCTGCGCGTACTGTATATCCGCCACTGGTCCTGCATCAACATCAGTGGTGTATCATTCAGACTGCGTTACATAAGACTCCACCAAACCTGTCTCTGCTTGCAACAACAGCACCAGAGTTGGAAGTCGACTGTGACTGGTAGGTCAACTAGTCGTTCAGCTCTAATGAGCACACCAGACCTATTCTAATGGACAGATATGGATTTGACCTTTCCAACGGAGTTGATCGCCCTACTTTGTCTATTTTAAGATGTACCTTAAAGAATAAAGCCTTGAGAACGTATTTTTTAGTCTATAACCTATGTAAATACAAACAGTAAATAAGATTCACTAATGAGAGTACCACTGTTCACTAAACTAGTTATTTTACAACATAAATGGTGGACATTATATCGTCATCAGTATTTAATTTATACAGAACTATTATACATTAGCAAACAATTGTATAACCATCGTCGTCGTTGCTGGACCTCGTAGTCGAGGATCCCCTCTCTTTTCCGACGCCAATTCAGTTTGAAAGCGAAGCTATGTCTTGGAGTTTTTTGTTTCTTTTTATTATCTTCCTTCACGTAAGTGTGCTGTTGCACACTAGCAAACTCACCGGCCACACCGTTGTACTGGATCCGATGACACACTGAAGTAAGACAATCTAAGCACACTGGCATGTTTTATCCTTTTGAGCGAATAGATATGACCGAAGTCGTCGGTATCCTTATACCACCGAATGCTTAACGGAAAAAAATGCTTGTGTCATTCTAGAGGAAAAGAACAGTGCGATATTCAAACCGGCGACCTTTCGCACGGAAGTTAATTGCATTACCGCTCGACCATGCACCTCAATTGATTACTCTTCTGTATTGGGAGATTACTCTACTGTATTGAAATCACTTCCATCCAGTGTATGATGAGATATTTTTTGTGTACAAACTTCTTACATTCAGCTATAAACTATGGGAATTCCATCTAACGCTGCAGTTAGGACATCACTCTTCTGTGTAGAAACCCCGGACATACACCGCTGTACATTGGGAGATCGCCCTTCTGTATTGAAACATGCAAGTGATCTATAAAGGCTTTATCACAAAACCTATTATGAGATAATTTAATCTGGTAGTATGTTCTGAGATGAGGAAACTGTTACAAAAGACGTTGAAAGATATGTTGCGATAAAAAACAAAGTTGATGGATATTTGAAACAAACAATGTTAAAAGGTGCAGGTTAACTGCAGGTAGTTAAACAAAATTTATATGGCAGTTCGCCTGTGTTGCTTATGACATCATGATTGTCGGAAATGAAGAAATTACCAAGAAGAAATACCTCGGGTGTAAATCAAACAACCATATTCCCTAGAACAAATAACAATAATCTCCCCGGTTGTCCTGTATACAACGAAAGTGTTATAAAAGAAAACACTATTTTTGCTGCAGTAATATTGCTCGAAGTTTATGTATTCCTGTGGTATTGCAATTTACATAACCGCGTTCCACCGCGAATAAGGCGCCGAAATATTATTGCTAGTAACAGAGCCGTCCTAACCATTAGGTTAATAGAACTCCAGCCTAAGGGCGCGGAGGGCGCCGGCCATCGCAACTTTACAAGGGTAGTTTATATTTTATTTATTTCTTTTTACTGATGAAATATATTTGTACACTTTTATTTAATTTGAATTAATCGACTTTTCTATTTAATTGTTTTATAGAGGTACGTTTATGCATATTAAATGTATAATCATTTTTGTTTTATTTATGTATATACTAAATATACGAAACAATTAAAGTACGAGTGTAATAAATAGTATCACGTGTAATACAGGCAAAAAAATAGATATGATATGAAAAAATCTACTTTAAATAAATAATTAATTAATATAGGTTTATTGGTAGCAACACAGTATGTACATATTTAAATACATTTTAAAATCACATGAATGTGTATATCTCAATAAATAAATAGCAGAAAACACATTTTAAACAGAAGCCATCAAAAAGTCTGGGCTCATCTCATAACATTCATCCGGCCGAAATACACTCCACCAATATAGGGCAATTCCAACCGTGACACCACATGTTTTTCAGCCCACACCCTTGTACATGCACATAGATTAAGAGAAAGAAAAAAAACAGAAAGTAAATAAATGTCAGAAAGTATGATACTTTTTTGTATAATATACAATATATACTTCGATGATTTGGAGGGGAATTTTATTGAAGTGTTTTAATGTATGTAAATATACTTATAATATACCATACGCCAACATTACATCGAAATCAGAGCATAGTTTAAATACCACAATCAATTCAAATAATAAAGAAAAAAAATTATCTTTGTCATTCATCAGTGCAACTAAACACTTGAAGTATTTTTATCCTTCATCAAGACAGTGCAACTGAATACTTGGAAGTATTTTTACGATATAATCAGATGTATTAAAATCCATTAATCTTCGGCAAATCTTAAGCAAAGTCATTAATTACAGCGTTCATGATGTAATTAATATGTTTGCAAAAAAGAAGAGTTGATATGGGTAAGATTAAATTTTTTTTATAGTATACCATATACAGAATGCCGTAAAAAATATATTCACAATTTAATAACCGGTAACTTGCTGAAACTTTTTGTTTTAGATTTAACCGTTGAGAAACCAAACTATGTTTTGAACAAAGAAAGTTTATTTTAAAGTGCTACTGGAAGTACGAAAACGCGGTAGAAGTGCAAAGACGATTTACGAGACAATTTCAAACGGATCCGCCTACTAGACTATCAGACGAATTAAAGATAAGTTTGAAGCAGATGGAACTGTTCAGAATGTCCATAAAAAACGTTACGGAAGACCAAGAACATCGACGAACGCTGCCATGGAAGAAAGGGTGTTGGAAACGTATCGTCAAAATTCAAGAACATGTGTTCAGCAGGCTTCTCGTGAATTGGGATTATCAAAGGATAGTGTCCATCGCGTTCTGAAGCGCTTCCGGTGGAAAACTTACATACCAAGGATATATCTTAATGAGAACCTGCCAAACAGATGGATTGGCCGAAGAGGTCCTACAGATTACCCCTGCGCGTTCACCACGCCACTAGACTTTTTCTTTTGGGGATTTCTCAAGAATAAAGTTTATGGGGAAAAAAACTGAATCCATTGATGATTTACGACTAGCCATTGAAAGAGAGTGTGCCCAAATACTAATTGAAATAATTCTCGATGTTTGTGATTCCGTTGCTTCGCGTTGGCAGCCATGTCTAGACCAGAATGGTCATCAGTTTGAAAATAGGCGCCAAGTATTATATATAAAAATACATTAATGTAGTTTATTGTGAACGTTGAAAGGGAACTGTATGCTATTAAATACAGATTTTATAATCATTAAAATTGTGGATACATTTTTTTGCGACACTCTGTATGTATACTTTGTACAAAATTTTGTATCAATATTAATCAAATGTATTGCAAGTATTATAGATAAGTACCATTCCGATGAAAAAATAATAATACCACTATTCTGATGTAAAAATAGAAATGTACATTTTTTATTTTGAAAAAAGGCGCCTTTATTGTTGGCCTAGGACACATGTCATAAATGTATAAGACGGCCCTGGTTAGTAACAGGTTAGTTACTACTCCGCAGCGCTGGAAAGTTGTTTAGTCTGGCGGTAACTAAATTGTTGCATTTATGCTAAAAAGTTACTAACATTGAAATACAGGATAATGATTATGGACCAATTCGCGGATTCATCGAAACTGGTATCTTTTCAAAAGGCGACAAATGCGATATTCGTATGAAGATTTCTCAACAATCCGATTGTCTGTGAAGAACTTATACCAAAGATTCAGACAAACTGTATCGTGTTATTTTAAGGGAGGGGGGTTAATACCATAAATTATGGATTTTTTTAGCCTCTTGCGTGATTGCAAAGATTGGGGAACGCGATTGATGTGGACATTTTCAGTTACTTCAGGCGGGAAAAATCTGAAATCAGATGTATTTCAGATTTCTTAATGTCGATTTTTTTATTTAACATGATGAATTGATATCTCGTGGAGATTCCAAATTATATTACATCATTAATAGGTTCCCTTAAATTCTACGATACTAGAGCGATCAGATGTAACTGTCAACTGACATTTCGCTTTTCGGTGATTATTTATCAAATATTAACTCAAACTATCTTTAGAATGAACAATGAATGGTCATAATGGATTTGACACGTCGCACAGTTTTCGGATTGAGCAATCTAGAGGGACAAAATCCTAAAAATGAAAATCAATACTTCACATAAAAAATGCCGTTTTAGTGTGTCAAACAAACCTATTGATAAGATGCAATTGCCAGATTTTTCAAGAAACCCTTATTTTATTTTTTATGACGGGACAAAGTGACGCTGTGTGAAATTCTAGGATGAGTCCTGTGACAGCTCACAAATTTGCCCCAATACAACCTTGTAACGATGTTCAGTAATTTTAATTATTTTATCAACTTTAATATAAGTCTCAATTCTAATAATAGCAAGTTATTTAGGTAAATACATTACATAAGGTTGTATTGGGGCAAATTTGTGAGCTGTGACAGGACTCATCCTAGAATTTCCGAACTATAGTACATTCCTGACTTCCGAAGTTTGTGCATGCTAACAGTGTTTTAAAAAGTTATTGAAAATAATTTTCGTGATCGCATCGTGTTCTACAGGTATTTGTTCATTTATTTATGTCATAATTATATTAATTTATTTATACTATAGATTATTTTTATAGGAATAAAAAAATCATGAAATTTCATATTATGCATTTTATTGAGTTCAAAGTTTAACAAGATGTAAGGTTATGTGTAAGATGTCGCAAGGCTATGAAACTATGTTTAAAAAATAATCTTATATATTCTTTAAATAAAAAGTATTACCATTTACTGCGATTTTGTGCGATTTCTTAAATATATATTTTTTTGTTATAGGGGCCAAACTTACGAGAATTAGTATTTTTGAAGTATGGCGATCTAATCCTTCGAAACACCGCATTCAGCGTGTTTATGATTTTGTAAAAACCGTTTACAATATTCAAGATGATAAAGAAGCAGAAGCTATAAGATTAAAAGTTTTTGTAAAATCGAATGTGAGAAAATTCGAAAATGGGTGCAAAAACAAAGACGTTTGAATTTGTTTTTAAAACTCTACCAACTTTGGTTGTGTGAAGATTTAGATTTTTCTTCTCCAATGCAGACAATTAATAAGGCAGGATATACAGCTAAAATATTTCGAGAATGTTCATCCGAATCAGAACGGAGAAAAGTACGTGATTTGGGTACCAGCTACGAGAAGGAAGAATTGACATGCAAAGCTGCAGTTAGTGTTCGAGTCAGTGGTAGACGCGATGGGGCAAATTCAATACAAGAGATGTTGACTGCATCACCGAGAAGAGCAACGAGTTATAAAAAGGCCAAGAAACAAATTTTCACAACTCCAACACAAAATCCTTATTCCCCAGAATAAGCTTTAGCATTGTTCAATGCAAACAAATTTACGGTAATGTAGTATAAAAATATCCAACAGGAAGCTTCTGAGGAGGTTTCAATTTATATCCATCATATGATCGGGTTTTAGAAAGAGAAAAAACAATTGTTATCCACAAGTAGAGAGCATAATTGTAACAGATATTTTGAACAGCAAAATTTGAAAATTACGCTAAGGAAACAAAAATGTTATACATATCATTATACTCGTGGTACAATATGCCTGCAGCCTTGCACAAAATATTGATGCACGGTGCTGAGATCATCGATTCTTTTTTGATTCCTATTGGACAAATGGTTGAAGAGGCATCAGAGGCCAAAAATATAGAAATTAAAAAAATTAAGCAACATCACACTTTAAAAACTTGGCGTGTTAGGACAAATCACGAGTTTCTTCTGATCCGTAACATAAATAAGTCTTATTAGAAAAATACCCAAAAAAGTTGTATGAAACATGTGTTGAAAGCGATTTTCTAATGCTTTTAAAAAAAAGTTATTTTTGTATATTTTTTTCATAATTATAAGTATAAAGTTTTTAACGTTTCTAAATTTGTCTCATTCTCAATGTATTATTGTGTATTTGATAAATTAAAAACCTATTATTAAATTAAAAACCATTTGTTTATATTTCCTAAGCCTCTAGTTATTAAAATGTAACATAATTATGTCAAATTACATGAAAAATAATTTTGTCCCTCTAGATTGGTCAATCCGAATACTGTGCGTCGTCTAAAAATGTGCATGAATAATTGTCTTCTTTAAGGTGTACTTAAGCCTGTTATAGTGGACCTTAAGTAATTGCAGGTTGACTGCTGTCAAATTGGATGAAAGTCAAAAGTCAAAATCAAAAAACACATAAATAATAATATTTTGCTACATTTGATAGAATAATCTATAATATATTGTATATAAAATATATGATTCCATTAGATTCGATAGAAACACTATTTTGATATTTTTTCTTGCTAGCAATGCAGAGTGTACACCACCACTTATTTCGTTTAGCGTGGTATAGGTTAATTAAGAATTATGAAACTACATGTTGAGTTTTTTTCTCATTAAATAGCTTATGATGAACGTAAATAAACAGATAAGTAATAATATTACGCTATACCATATTTGGTATAATAATCTACATAAAATATTTCTTTAGATTCAATAGAAGCGCTAGTATTTATTCATACTGGCAATATAGTACACACCACTTAATTCGCTAAGCATGGTATAATTAAGAATAAGTGAATAAAAATGCATAAACACTTCATTGTTTTGTTTAAGAGAACTACTTCACTACACAATACCTGTAATGAAGTGGTCTTATTCCTTAATAACAAACTTCATATATCTTTCCTAAATACTTTGGCATTCAGCTGAAACATTCACTTCCTTAAAGTTAAAAATATTCGATATTAATTTTCTGAAAATATTTCAAAACAAGTTGAGAATTTGTGTTGAATCATTTTTGTACTCGTATATGCCCAAATACCGGTAGGTCGTCCAGGCGTGACTAAAACTCAATCCACAAAATCGTTATAAGCTATTTTAAAATATAGGAAATATTGAATGTTATTTATCAATATTAATTGCGTTTATGTATTAATGTTTTTCGCAAGTGTTTTATATACTGAATTATCTCATACTCAATAAAATTGCATATTTCCAACAATTGTCTCTAATCATTTTCTTTCAATCTACGCATATGCAACATTTAAAGTGTTCTTAGAAAAAGTTTATCACATAAGAGCTTAATAAAAATAACACGTAATCCGTCTTTTTACAATCGCTTTTTTTTAAGATAAAAATAATGCAAATTAAATACCTGACTCAATAAATAATTATAGGTAATACCACACTGTCAAATAAATTAATAAATATTTCCTATAGTTCGGAAATTCTAGGATGAGTCCTGTGACAGCTCACAAATTTGTCCCAATACAACCTTGTAACGATGTTCAGTAATTTTATAAACTTTAATATAAGCCTCAATTCTAATAAATAGCAAGTTATTTAGGTAAATACATTACATAAGGTTGTATTGGGGCAAATTTGTGAGCTGTCACAGGACTCATCCTAGAATTTCCGAACTATAGCGAATGTTTTAAATTATATATTTTAAAATAGGAATTTATTTTTTAAACAACCTAACACGTATAATAATGAACTGAATAACTTATTTGTCTATGGAATAAGAAAACTGGTGATACAATGTATAAAAAAAGTGGGAAAACAACGTAAATATGTAGATCTTTTTTTTATATTAACCCTTCCTGCCCTGTGATGTGTAACTAGTACACATTGCTTCCAAAAACTTTAATATCTCTATAAATATAATATTATAAATACTGGGTTCAGATTTTAGGTATTCCTCCGTAATACATTTACACATTGGATGAAATAAATAATATTAATAATAATTAGCACTTATCGGCCACATCAGGGGTATTTTGTGAAAATCGGGAATAAATTCATCAATACAATCAAACGTGTGTGACGTAGGTATATTCATTCTAAAACACCGCTATGGATGAGGAAGCGATGCTATTCACGTCTCACTCTCATTCTACTTCGGTATATGGGAACGCAAGAAATAGAAATCCATTTGAGGTGGCCTCTTCGCCCGTTTTGTGAACGTTAGCCGATGTTTTTTTTTCATGTTTTCAGGAATTAAATTTCAATTATTATCACTTTTGACTTAAAATTGAATTAATTTAAGCGATTGGCTAGAAATATTCTTATTTTTTCGATTTTAAATCGCTCATTTTTACATATTATGTATTCATGTGTATTGAATACACAACACCAGAACGCGCGGATTGTTTTAGCACAGGAAGGGAAAGGTTAAAAACGGACCTTACTTTAAAAAAGCGACTCGTATTTTTTTATATGTTATCTGAAATCGAACACGAGACCTTCCCATGTGTAATACAAACGTTTTACCAACTGGCTGTCGATAATGGTAGTTATCGACAACCTCCGTAGCCGTAAGGCCAACTTATCCTGTGTGGGTGGAGTGTGAACGAAAGAAAGGGACCTGCAGACGCCAGCGTGCCTCAAGGTACCTGGCACTGACTTCTAACAAAAAACCAAACCTGTCAATATTAATACAGGGTGTTATGAAATAAATAAAATATATATTTTTTACAATAAAAGGGACTATCTCATTCTATAAAGTAAATCACGTTTATGTAGCGTTCTAAACTGTCCTGCCGCCCTTCAATATTTCGCGGAAAATGATCCGATCATTGCCTTTTGGCGTTTTCAGTTCATTGCTCTTCCTTATTTACGTCCTTCTTTACTGGGCATACAGTTAGACTCTGTAACCAGTTTATCGGTTCATCTTTTACTCGCACTCTCGATGGCTAGCTTCATACAGCTTCTTAAAAAAATATTATATCTCTCTTTAATGACTAAATGTGTTTCTCCACAATGTTTATTTTCTTGTCTTTTCCCATCTTCTTTCTCCTTTCCGAGTTTTTTGTGATATTGGTTAACATTTTTTTTATTGCTTTTTTCAATTGTTTTTTAATGCTTTGTGTGCTAAAGTCTAAATTAAGTTATTATAACCTTTCGACCAGTGATCTGGGTAAATCTTGCCTGACCGAGGATACCGCGCTGTGTGTAGACAAGCATTCGTCAGCAGGGGCGCAGCGATGGGTGAGGTGAGGAGGGGGGGTCAAGCTAACGGGGCTTCAACTAGGGGTGGAAAAATATACTACACAGTAAAACATATGCTAACTCATTTTGTAATCCATCACAGCGCGATTCCTCAAATGAAAATAAGTAAAGAGCTAAAATTCAAATAGATGGACACGATATTGGCTTTAACACGTTCCGCGCCGCGTAGGTCACCGGTGACCTACCATGTTTTTGACCAGGGCGCCACATAGATCACCGGTGACCTACGTGTTTTTTTTTATAAACAGTCCCAGTGCGCCAGCGGTCACATTTACTACGAATTTTAACATTGAATGTGACCTATACGGCGCCCCTGAATATAATGCACATAAAACCTTTCAAAATTTTGTTTGAAAATGCAATTATTTTTAATAAACCTCCAGGTGTACATGAGCAAGCTATATAAATGATTGCTGCCATGTATATGCACTGTACGAAAAAAATTAAAACACATTTAGCGAAAAAAATAATTTTGAAGGGTATGCTTCAGGGGTATATAACATTCATCGAAACACATTTTTTTAAATAAATAAAATATCGATATTTAGAATTGAAGGACCATTTATAAGGTAAAATTAGTTACAAAAATAAAGAAAATACAGAAAAGAGAATAAAACGGAGTACAAACCAAACCCAAAATTATCACAAGACAAGCAAAACAATATCTACCATAGTAATTACTAATTAGGTTTTACAAAATTAGAATTATTTGTTTGCGTCCATTATTTCTTATCTCTGCAGCAAATCCTATTTTCTAAGCGAAAAATAATATAACAGTTTATTTTTTTCAAGGATAAACTAGTCTCTACAATTAGGCTAGGGGGTATAGAAGAGATTCCAGGGATAACACAATGAATGGGACCATCCATTTGTCACACTCTGGAAATTTATGAGGGTGCATTGTCTATGCAACATTGTGACCCTTTTTTTTTGGAGCTATTGTCTCAGTAATCATAAGAGATTATTATGTTATGGCGTAACACTATAGCATATTACATAAATAAATAAAAAATATAATAAGTAATAAATTAGGCATGCTACAATTTGTTTGGACTACAAAAGTTTATGTTGTATATACATGTATTACCGTACGACGCCGCGTAGGTCACCGGTGACCTACGCTCACAATCATTATTTATGAAGCCTATATATGTATACATAATATAAACTATAATTTGTTTAGTGGCGCAGGTACTTATTTTCTCAAAATGTACTGCGGCACGGAACGTGTTAAGAGCGTTATTTCCCTAATTTTCACTATGGTATATTTTTTTATAAAATAAAAAAAACTCATTTTAAAATAAAGGGAAAATATTGCATTAATTTAAACCGTCCTCGGAAGTGTTTAGAAAAAAAAAGGTGTCAAATAATTATCCGAACACGTTTCTAAATAGCTCCCTCAGGCGTCTTAATACCTCGTTACAGCTCTGGTGCCTTTTATGAATATGTGAGTGAAAGCTTCTATTTTATCTTTTTCGTATTTACATAGGTCTGTAAATATAAAACTGGATTTTTTTTACAGAAAATACACATTTATTGTATGAAAATGGCAAAAAATAATTATTTCAAAGTATTGCCCATCGCTAGCTACACATTTTTCCCATCTCTCTGGCAATTTGTGGATGCCACACCAAAAAACTGTTGCTCTTTTGAGGCAAACCAATCATCGAGCCATTTTCGTGCATTTTCGTAAGAAGTGAGGCGCTGCTCAGCAAGTGCGTGTCCCATCTATGCAAATAAGTAGTAATCGGATGGAGCCAAGTCTGGTGAGTAAGCCGCATGCGAAAGTATTTGCCAACTAAACGCCTCAATCGTTTCCTTGACCGGTTTTGCTGTGTGCGGTGGTGCATTATCATGAAGCAAAATCACTTTGTGTTGCCTCTTTTGATATTCTGGTCGTTTTCACGCAATGCATGGTTCAAATTCATCAATTGTTGTCGGTAGCGTTCAGTATTAACGGTTTCGCCAGGTTTTAGCAGCTCATAATAGATAACACCCTTCTGATCCCACCAAACACAGAGCATTGTCTTTCGTCCGTAGCGATTTGACGCTGGTTTGCTTGGAGTTACCCATAAACTTTTACGTTTAGGATTCTCGAAATATATCCATTTTTCATAGCTAGTCACAATTCGATGGAGAAATGATTTTATTTTGTACCTGGCGAGCAGCATTTCGGTTTTTCGGTTTTCCTCCTGTCTTTCATTCAGTTCATGTGGAACCCATTTTCCCACCTTCTGGATCTTTCCCATGGCTTTCAAACGTACGAAAACGGCTTCTCGTGTCACATTTAATTGATCCGCGAGTTGTTGCGTTTGAGCGTCATCCTCATCCAACAATGCTTGCAATTCGGCGTCTTCAAACTTTCTCGGTGGTCTTCCACGTTCTTCGTTTCTCACGTCAAAATCGCCACTTTTGAATTTTTTAAACCACTCAAAGCACTGTGATTTACCGAGAGCATGCTCACCGTAAGCTTTGACAAGCATTCGATGTGATTCTGCAGTAGTTTTCTTCAAATGGTAACAGAACATCAATGCTGTCCGCAAATCGTAGTTTTCAGGCACAAAAACAGACATGTTCAACGCTATGAAAACATATGTAGTTGTATTAAACTTGTATTGTTGCGAGTTAAAAGTCTTTGACAAATGTAAACACAAGAAAAAGGCGTCAATGACGCGGTTTGACAGTCACTACATTGACAACTAGAGCCATCTATGAGCAAATTCCGGTTTCATATTTACAGACTGGTAGATCTAATATATTTTATCTTTTTCATATTTAGAATTGATATATTTTATCTTTTTCATATTTAGAATTGATATATTTTATCTTTTTCGTATTTAGAACTTATATATTTTATCTTTTTCGTTATATATTTACATTCCTTTTTATTTGAAGGACCTCTCAGTGATGGATTTAAAAATAATAAAGTGTTTCTGTTTCCCTTTGACCCAACCTGTATAAAGCGGTGCAAGGCAATGTATGGAATCAGCATAATGAATGTTGTCCACTTTTCAAGGCAAACTGTCTTTCACAAAATAAGAGGATCTCAGCATTGGTAGCAGATATAATTCCTCTTTAACCTTTTTATTTTTCAACTACAACCGTAATTATCATATTTATAAATACGTAAATACTTCATTTTTTACTGCTATTGTTTTAGAAAATAATAGTACACTACTAGGATTATCAGAAGTTAGAAATTTTATATGTTATTCATATAGGATTAGGATTGGCAGAATTACATAGTAACAGATTGTCACATTGCTTTCAAATCCATTACATAGCGGTTCTCTACAGCAGTGAAGCGAGGATTTTCTGTGCCAGACCACAAGACACAAAATCTGAGCCTTCTTACACATAGTGTAAGCTAAGTGTCGTTTGAGAATAAGGTAGAAGCTCAACTACCAAAGCAAAGTTTGTACATGCATTTTAGTGTTTGTTTGCATACATCACAAATCAATGACTTTCCTACAGTATATTGGTTTAGGGGGTGGATGGGTTGCATTTTAATACAGAAGCACATACTTCAATTTTCTAAAAAATAATCCCAACTTACACTTCAAATCCATTCTCTGTCACTATCATCAAGGAAAAAATAAAATACAAACTCTACAAAGACAAATAAGCAGCAGATCAAATATTCACCGAACCTAAAGTTAGAAAATCTTTTGCCCAGAGGCAATATGCCTATTTGACTTCCATGATATACAGTAAGACACCGAAATCAATAAACGTAAAAGGGTGCGAAAAATTCAGGCAGTGGATCGGAGCATGGTTGTTATTGTGACAAGAGTTTAAGTACTTGAGCTTGCAGGAGGGATAATTTGTAGTAAAAATTTGTGTGAACTCTTAAATGTGATGTGTTTTTAATAATTATGTGCCGGACATTGTGAGATGGACTTTTGATTTATCTAAAATGAGAAAGAATACGAGGGACAGACTTAAATGTCACAACTTACCGAGCTGGTGAGAATGAAAGAAAAAAAGAATAAACTTTTATCATTATCTTCAGACGCTTTGTGATCTATCCGACTAGATAAAACGAATACATAACATATCAAATCAATAATGGTTGATCAGATTTGAACACAAAGAGATAAGAATTAAATGATAACATATCTCAGTTTGAATACAGCGTTATCTATTGGTTAAAATTAAGTTCTTTGATGTTCACAATGACAGATGCAGATTAGCTCTTTGGTGGAGCGATAACTCAGGCATTATCTTATTTTGCCTTCATTAATACGTTGTCGAATTCATTAGATTTGACAATCGCGATGTTAAGTGGTTCATGATACCAAAAGCAGGTCAGCTCTCTGGTGGAGCGATGACTTTGACGTTTACTTTTTATGCCGTCATTAATACGCAGTCAAATTCATTAGATCTGATGATCACGATGTCAGATGGTTCAAGATGTCAGAAGCATATTAGCTGTCTATGGAGCGGTAACTCTGGCGTTTTCTTTTTTTGCCGGCATAAACACGGAGTTAGATTCATTTTTTTTTAGAATAGATATGACCAAAGTAGTCATAGATACCCTTATACCCTTAAACACTAGGCGGAAAAAATGTCTGTATCGCTCGAGGGGAGTAGCACAGTGTGGGGTTCAAATTCTGAAGCAGATCAGCTATCTATGGATCGGCAATTCTGACCTTTTCTTTTTCTAGCGTCATTTTAACAAGCTGTCAGATACTTTAGAACTAATGATCCCGATATTAGATGATTCACAATGTCCGAAGCAGGTTAGCTGTCTATGGAGTGGTAAATCTGGCTTTTCCTTTTTCTACTGTCATAAACATGCAGTTAGATTCATTAGATCTGATGATCACGATATAAGATGGTTCACGATGTCAGAAGCAGATCAGTTGACTATGGAGCTAACTCTGGCGTTTTCTTTCTTTACCATCATTAACACGCTGTTAGATTCATCAAATCATTACAATGTCTGAAGCAGATCAACTATCTATGGAGCGGTAATTCTGGCGTTTTCTTTTTCTATCGTCATATTAACAAGCTGTCAGATTCATTAGATCTGATGATCACGATGTCAGTAGCAGATCAGCTGTCTATGGAACGGTAACTCTGGCGTTTTCTTTCTACCGTCATTATCATGCAGCTAGATTCATTAAATCTTGATAATCATGATGTCAGATGGTTCACGACGTCAGAAACAGATCAGCTGTCAATGGAGCGGTAACTCGGGCTTTTTCCTTCTCTACTGTCATAAACATGGAGTTAGATCTGATGATCACGATTTCAGAAGGAGATCAGCTGTCTATAGAGCGGTAACTGTGACATTTTCTTTTTCTACCGTCATTAACATGCAGATTATTAACATGCAATATATTCATTAGATCTATATAATGATCACAGAAGTAGATTTATGTTGTGATAGAAAAATCTGCTGCTCTGTCAGAGAAATGAAGTGTTAAATTGATTTTCAAAGGAATCTAGACTTTGTGGTTTTATGGAATATTTTATAGCCTTCTATTAATGACTGTGTTATCAGGTGTCGTGTACATCGTGAAGGAATTAATCCAATATGTACAGTTTAGTGCTATTCAACCTTCAGTTCATGCCCTTGCAATGGTTACTTATTGTAATTTTTCAAATGATATCTCAAATTTCTTTTGGTATGACAGTCTTAGGTTATATTACTAAACTACACTATAGAAATTAAATTAATGATTTGATAGGGGGACATTCAAACGAGGTTTGTGTGAACAAAACCTAAATATTACAAAAAAAAAAATATTTCTTGGATAACAATAAAAAATACTGTATACACATGCAGCGAAATTTGTCAGTAAATTGGTCAATCTTAATAAAACTACGGGAAAGATATCAACCATTGTTCTGTGTATCTAATAAATATTAAAAATAAATATAGTACAAACATTGTGGAGTTACACCATGTTCGAAAATCTCAATTTAATCAAAGAGAACAAGAAATGTTTTTTTATACTACAACCCTTATACGTATAGTTTTGACACACTAATTAAGAGTGTGTCCTAGTTAGTATTGTTCTATAGATCCATAATTATGAAAATAGAACCAAGTTCCAAAACAAGAGGTAGAAACAAAAGATAATTATATTTACAATTATAGAACCAAGCTTCGAGACAAAAGGTAAAAACAAAAGAGAATTATATTTATAAAGATTCGAGACAAGAGGTAGAAACAAAAGATAATTATATTTATAAAGATAGAACCAAGCTTCGAAACAAGAAGTAGAAACAAAAGAGAATTATATTTATAAAGATTCGAGACAAGAGGTAGAAACAAAAGATAATTATATTTATAAAGATAGAACCAAGCTTCGAAACAAGAAGTAGAAACAAAAGATAATTATATTTATAAAGATAGAACCAAACTTCGGATCAAGAAGTAGAAACAAAAGAAAATTATATTTATAAAGATAGAACCAAACTTCGGATCAAGAAGTAGAAGCAAAAGAGAATTATATTTATAAAGATAGAACCAAGCTTCAAAACAAGAAGTGGAAACAAAAGAGAATTATATTTATGAAGATAGAACCAAGCTTCGAAACAAGAAGTAGAAACAGAAGATTATTATATTTATGAAGATAGAACCAAGCTTCGAAAGAAGAAGTAGAAACAAAAGATAATTATATTTATAAAGATAGAACCAAGCTTCGAAACAAGAGGTAGAAACACAGCATCAATTTCTAAAACAAGAGATAGAAACAGAAAGTAGTCTATTTAAAGAATAATTTTTAACACATGTCATCCAAGGAACATGAAATATGGTTCATAAATGAATAGGTGTTATCTGAGGTTTAGGTATCTGACATTTTTAAGAGGGATTCCAATGAGATTACTCTTACAATTTCATAAAAGCTAAAACCTAATCTCTACTTTTGGGTTAAAATATGTCCTGTATGTATACATAAAATAAAAACCATACAATGAACGACATCTAGCTGTAATAATCTAAAGTTAATCCAAAAAAAATATAATCTTAACGAAAAATTATAAGAATTTATTGTAGATGACAGTTTATAATTTCAATATTTCTAAGGGTAAACTCTTCTTTTTCCAAAGCAATGATTTCTAATTACTATAGATAGATTCTTAACAGACTTATCTTTTACTATATTCTTTTACTATAGATAGATTCTTAACAGACTTATGCATCAAAAACTTGGAAATTGAATTTAACAGTAAGCTTTCTTTTATTTAGTCCTCATGTAGGGGAACTGTGATTTGTAATATGAGTCTGTCATTTATAATGGGAGAGGTTCTCAGATCCCAAGTATGCAGTAAGTTAAAATATGAAGCCGTGATATTGGAGTCTGCGGAAGTTTCATTACTCTCCAATGGTGGAGGAACAATAAAATAATTATTGACAATCTCTTCTTGCAGGAGTGTGGTGTCTAATTGAGGCTGTATCCTACAAGGGTTCTTACATAAATGTTGGGAAACTGAGGGATCTGAAGGTCTTTTTTAAAAATCTTTTGATACTGACAGGAGCAACATCAAATATAACTATAATGGTAAAGATAAAGTTTTATATTTCTGACAATTTGAGATAAAATAATATTGATCTGTTTAGACTGGTGTATGTATTGAAAACTTGCCAAGTGCTCTTTCTTTGTTTCACAGGATGTCCTGTCGGGATGAGGCCTCGGATATTGACATTTCCAAATTAAAATTTTTGGATATGTCAATATCTTAATAGTTTTAAAAAAAAGGCACATTAAGCTTTCTTAAAAATGGAACTTAGTTATTTCGACAATATTGTTATTTCTTTTAAGCTTGCTGAGTAAAAGCTTGAGTACAGTATAACAATTTTTATAAAGCGAAACATGCCTGTCATTTAATAAAAGTATTATTATGTAGATTTTCTTCACGTTTAACTGATAAAAATCATTATATTAGAAATGAAGTTTTTCAATATGAAAACCAATTAAATTAAATATATTTAACATTTTAATATAACTCTAATTGTATTAGTTTGAATAAAACTGTTATTTTTAACTAACATATACTATGTTAATATTTGACTGACTTGTTAATGAGGTGGTTAAAGAGAAAAAAAAAGTTTTTAAGTTTTCGTAATATCTTAAAAGCGATCTCCTCAAAAGTAGTTTAAACTGAGACGAATCAGTTTACCCTTTGCACAAAGATATCTGGAATCACTAACTTCTTAATTATCATATGAGGGAATCTATAATACTTACAGTTACTTTAGCATGTATTCCATCAGGTTACTTCTGAGGCTGTTATAGATGAACAACCTAAATATCTACCTGGCTATACAAGAGACATGCGAAAGAAGAAAAAGAGTGTCATATATGCAGTGCTTTTATTGCAGCTGAGCGCAGTGAAGCGGCGCTCCACCACCTTTTTTACAGTATACAAAAAGCTTGACATGAAGTGAGCTCCGTAATCCTTTTTTTTTTTAAAAGTACTGTAAGTGTTTTTTTGCGGTGGAGCGCAGTAGAGTGGTGCTCCACCACCTTTTTTACAGTTTGCAAAAAGCTTGACAAGAAGTGAGCTCCTGCAACTTTTTTTTTTTTAAAAAAGCATTGCATTTATGTATTACAAATAAAAACATCTCAAGGTAGTGTATCTTATAAATAGCCCACCATCACGGTAATTTTTATCATGTTTACTACAGTTTGGAGAAACTCAGTAGAACTGTACTCAAACAATTCCCTCAAGCCATGAGATACGGCGTCTTCTTTTGCTTTGTTTACCATTTATTTTTCCCTGGATGGATCAGTTGTGTTATAATGTGTCTTGTGTCACTCATTATATGACTGAGATACTTATACTTGTGAACTTTCACAGTTTTCAGCAGTTCATGTCCATGCATACATGCGTGCAAGCACTTTCACATTTGTAACACGATCTGTTCGAGGAATCTTGAGGATAAGTCAATAGATTCACATCTCAAAAATCTCGACCTTATGTGATGATTTCTGGTTCAATATCTATATCCCCATTTCGTAGAAAAGAGTTGAGATGATGTAACAGCAAACCATATGAACTGTTAATTTTAAGCTCAGGTTTTTAAAAATGAAAGTACTTCTTGCTATCTCTTTCCGTGTCTTTATTTCCTAAGAGATTTTCCTTTTTTTCCGTTGTCCTCGTTCCCAAATATTTATATTAGGTTATTCAGAAAATAATGTTTTTTTTTTAAAATGAAACAATCTAATAGATTTTTTTTTTATTAGTACTAATTAAATCTATAAAATAATTTCCCTCACTAGATATAACTTTTGTCATCTTTCTGTTAAATATTTAATACCTCTTTTATAAAAAAACCAGAAAATTTCAAATTAAAAAAGTCAAACAGCCCCTTTTCCACATCACTATGTTATCCGTATACAATCCTACAATACACACTTTCCCGTCAGTCCGGGCTTTGCCGTTTGCTGCTTTCGCTACCTGAATCTTTGACAACCATTGTTTTATCAGCCCATAGTTGTCACAAAGTACCCACTTTTAGTTTCTAGTTACCAGATGGTGTAAAAATGTTATTTCTTCTTAAAGATCCAGGAACTCTCTGCAAATGCATTTTCTCATCACTCGTTCGTGTGGTATCCATACACACTGCTCCCAAGCCTTCCTGATTATTTTCATATGATGATGTATAGTAAATTCGAAGTATCCGTGCTTTTCTGCAGACTGATGAATAGTTTGGGTTGGATCTCCTTCAATTTCCGCAGTTAAGATGTCATCATCCAACTTTACCGGTCTTCTACTTCAAGGACTATTTTAAATATCGAAATCTCCCTTTCGAAATTTGTTTAACCCCATTAGTTACCACTGAAAAATATCAAATACATCCTTCAGCACATCAGAAATGTTTTTCATTACAATACTTCGCAGAATTTTTTAAAAAATTCAAATAACATGCAATTTAGTTTGTATTCATCGTTCGGTATAAATTCTGCCATCATGAATGAGTGATTTTATTATTTTTTATATGTTCCAATTCAGATGTTGATAAACTAAGAATTGACAAAACAGGTGGTGACACAATGACAGGCAGTGCACAATCAACTATCAAAACTCACTAACCAATCAAACAACATTATTTTCTGAATTATATTTTATTTATTGACACCGTTTTGCTGTTAATTATTAGATTTGGACATGGTGTAAGGTTTTTTGGGACTATTAATAATTAAATTTTTTAGATGTTCATTTTAAACCCATATAGAATACTAATATCATTTTATTTCCTTCCTCAGTCATCTCTATTTTCAGCAAGAATGACCATATCCTTATCCTCAGCAAATAAAAGTAAAGAAAAACATGAAGAAAATATTTTCAAAAAGCATTTATTACTAAAATAAATAATACAAAATTAGCAAAGCATTACTCTAAATATTTTATCTTAAAATTATGAAACAATTTTTGGTACATTCTAGCATTGATAACAATTATCAACATATTCATAAATTATTCTTTATTTGAATTATCTCATCGCTTGTTCCAAACAATGCTGATATAACTCAATTTTTTTTCCACGATTTTATTTGAACAAAATACTAAAATGATACGGAAATATGGGCATTGTTACATATTGCGTATTATTAAAAATGAAAGGGAAACATATTCATAGTATGTTTAACAATAAACAGAACTGGTGTCTTACATTGAATTCTATCACCGAATTTCTGTATTGGCCTTTTGATACAAGTGGGATATATCATAGAGCTATAATGATATACATAAATATTCTTCATTATCTGTTTCTCTGTGGTACGTATGATGATAAGCAATCTCTCGTAATTGAGTATGATTGTCAGTCATCCTATGGATGGAAGATGTCTTTAAGTGTATTCTTGGCAGATCAGATACACAGTCTTGGCAAATTGAACCCAAAGATCCAATGACGAAGATGTTTCTATTTAATCAGCAATTTTAATCTACTGTACCCTTTTGTTTGGCAGAAATTTCATAGCACGATTTTTGTGTTGCTTGATAGCGCTATAAGAATTTATAATAAATAGCTTATAAGCTACGGAAAAACTTATGTTCAGATGTAATATAGTCTTAAAATAAAATCAGTACACAAGAATCGAACTTAGGACATCTGTTTTTTTTGTTTAGTGTAAATGGTAACCATTACACCACAGTCACATATTCTTCTCAGTGCTTACATTTTTAAAGCACATTTTAAGCTTCTTTAATCTTTTTTTCACATTCGTGTTTCACTTCTAATATCAAAATTGAGTTTGAGAAAACAGATATGTTTATCTCCCATGTAAAATTTACTCTGCTTGATACATTTTCTACCAGCCCTCCTCTAGTTTTATTCTTACCTGATATATTATATCAATGGATGTACGCAACTTTAAAAAATTATATGCTTAACTCGCAATTTGTTATAATAACTTGCTAGTAAAAAAGGAACGGCAAACGGACGAAATGTTTAACAGCTTATGTATATGTTCTTAGCTATCGTGACTTGTATACAATCTGAAAATATTAGTCAAACTGATTGCCAGTAGCTAAATTATTTGTTTAAAGTAGGAAGAAAAGAAAAATACAAATTTAAAAAATTGCTTTCTGATGACATTTTTTGATGACACAATGAATAATGATAAATGACACGCAAATGATAAATGACACGCAAATGACATTTTTTCACGTGTAAAATGCGAGCATGCGATTGGGTTTCTCGAGGTTTCAATGCATGTATGCAAAATATATTCGATCCAAATGTTATCTGCATTGGGGTATTTGAGGAAAACTAATGTCAATGGGTTTTATGGAATGTTTTTTAAGATAGAAATAAACCGTTGAAATAAACTTTTTGGCTTAATATTTTTCCACAAAAACAATTGAGGTGTGCTTACCTTTTTTTTCAAAATAAACCAATGTTTGTTTGGTTTGGAACCTTTTTGCACATATTTCAATATATGTTATATCTTAATGTGTGACACATGTTATCCAAAATATGAAAAAGAATGATTTATTTTAGTCAATAATTTTGTAACCATTTATAATTTTTGTTCATTATTTATTATTAATTTTTTAAATATTACCTAAGTTTAAGTTTATAAAATGCATATATCAGTTTTGTTGAAATAACATTCTTTATTTATAGATTTATGACAAATATCATATATCATAATATATATATAATTCATAAGAATAAAATATTAATTTTAACAAAATAAATTTTTAACAATTTTTTGTTTAACTTATACGAGTAGATCATAGTTTTAAGATAACCATGTCGATGAGTTTTAAAAAGAGGATAATAATAGCGCAGAAACTAAGTTGAAAATCTAGGAGTAACCAAGCTGAAAAGCTTGCACTAACTAAGTTGAAAACCTTTGTGTAACTAAATTGAAAACCTTGAAGTAACTAAGTTGAAAACCTAGGAGTAACTAAGCTGAAAACCTTGGAGTAACTCAGTTGAAATTCTTGGAGTAACTAAGTTGAAAATCTAGGAGTAACTGAGGTCGCTAATCAGTGGTATAGAAATAAATAAATTGATTGATTGGTTGACTAGGAACTATCGATTGGTTGACTAGATGAAACAGAAGCATGTTTGAAGTACTAAATGTGACAAAAAAACTTAACACATTAGTTTAGCCCCCAACGAGAATTGAAATCGATAACTCCAGAAATTTATCAGTTGTAGAGACAAGAATGATTATTTGGATAAGTGGATACATATTAATCAGACAATATAAATTATTTCAATACAACCACTATTAACATGCCACTGTACAGGATATGACACTTTCAAAAGAAATAAAAAAATATATTGGCACAAAAAACTTCATTTTATGATTTATTATATCTGAACACAGCTTAGGCTTTTAAAACATATTTTTCACTTCATGAGTTCATAAATCAATAGTTTTTGTTTACTTCGTAAGTCTTCGAGAGATTTACCACTTTGAAAAACATCTGTGAGATGGACTCAGAGCAAAAAACAGGTGCTTTTCTTTACCGGTTGCTTCTTGATAGCCGCTCTAACTGCTTCTTCAAATACCTCCTTGAGGTTCTCTTGCTTCAATGCTGAACACTCAACAAAAGACATAGCTCTGAAAAAAAAAATTATAATTATTACCATACATTAAAAACTTATCTTCTATTTCCTTCTAAGAGAGATGATTTAATAAATGTTGGGAAATTGAATATTGAGAAAAGTAAATGCAAATTATAGGTGAATTGTCATCATCGTTCCTGGGCTGTGTAGTCGAGGATCCCCTCGTCATTCCAATGTCATTTCAGCTGGAAAGCGAAGCTGTACCGTTGAATTTTCTCCTCTTTAAGTAAGTAAGCCGTTGCACACTACCAAACTCACTGGCACCACTGGTACACTGGATCTGATGGCACAATTAAAGTGAGCCAATAGAAGTATACTGGCATGTTTTTTTGAAAGAATAGATATGAAGGAAGTCATAGGTATCCTTATACCCCCGAATACTAGGTAAAAAAATACCAGTGTCATTCGAAAGGAGTAGCATAACACGGGGTTCGAACTAGCAACCTTTCATGCGGAAGTCCAGTGTGTTACCCTGCGACCATACACTTCATTATAATAGGTAAATAATATAAGATTAGATTATGTCTGTCTGGAGGGTGGTTTCAGGGTTTAATTAATGTAATTGGGATGAGACGAATGAATACAAAACTTCTGACGACCTCGGTGGTCTAGTTGGCAAAATGACTGTTTTTCAATCTACGGATTTGATTCCTGCTGGAACCTGATTTTTATAAAATTGGTCTCAGTCTGGTTTTCATTTAAGGCCCTTCATTTAAGATATTGCTTTATATTAATAAACCTACCAAGTTGTACTGCATATAAAAAAAGGATAATATGTGTACAATATAATACAAGCCCAGCTGCACCTCATATATGAAAGAAATAGTAAATTTTGATATGAAAGCTTACTTTATTTTCTTTTTTAATCTCTTGCCCTCGACTGTCGTAATAAGGTCGTGCGTTACCTCTGGTGGATTCTGCCTGATATCTATCTTGGTAGCTGGAACAAAGAAATATTTTTATCACTTTTACAATAGACATAGATGATAAAAGATTGTATAAAGTAGATCTAAAATTGGCTCTCCGATTCCATGTGGGGATCCTGAGAACACCTATTGGACTAAATACGGTGAGCTAGCTTAATTGTTTTATTCAATATTTAAAATTAAGTATATTAAACTATTTACAGCCCATTCATCCCCATTATTGACTAGCTTAATTTGAAATCTAACTAATATTGTTAACAGTATGTTATATTCTATCATCTCTTCTCTCTATACTTTGGGTATAGGGTTTATTAAGTACTTACCACAAAAAAATTTAATTAAACTTTACAATAATTTACATATAAAAATATAAAGTAGTTACTTGATAGACATTATCAATGAATAGTTGAAAATGTAGTTATTAAAAAGATATGTAAGAATATTCATTATTATACGTGTCTAAAACTGTTATTTGGCTGTATTTTCTGTATTAGCTATGAACCAAATGAACTTTTTTAAATTTTCCATTACTGTAATATTGATAAATCGAAGTAAATCCATTGAATTGTCCTTATTTCAATAGTCAGGAGTAAAATTAGTAGTGTTGATAAGCATTCATTGGACATTCTTTATTCGTATAGGAATGTTCATTCTTTGTTCGTAAAGGACATTCTTTATTCATATAGGATATTCGTATAGGAACGTTTGTGTTAAAGACAACTTCCGTGGACAAGTTGGTAAGAGGCCTTTCAATCTGGGGGTTACGAGTTTGGTTCACATTGGAATTTCAATCTTTTTAAAAAAGATTCCAGTCTAGTTTTGCATTTAAGGTCTCTATACGCAATACCCCCCTATATGTTGTACTGTATGTAACATAATAGTGTAATACAATCACATACAATACAACATTTGTATAAAGATCAATGTTTTATATTCTAGTATGTACAAATGTGGTCTCAATGATAAAACGTTAGATTATGTATTGTATTCTTTGAATGCCCATTAAAATGTATATCTGATCTTGACCATGAAGGTCTACTTTTGAGAAATAACCAAAAACCAAATAATTTGAGGATGCTCATTACAAACATGTGTCTCCATTTGCAGGATGTTAAGAAAGAAAGAAAGATGACCTTCGTGGCCTGGTGGTAAGATGCTTAAAAAAAAGAGGGTGCCAATCTGGTAAAAAAATCGTCTGGTAACAATACTTGCACGCGTTGAGTTGTAGTGTTATCAACATGTTCAATGACAAATGGCGAGTTCCGTGCCTACTCCAGAGTTTCTTAACCCAAATGCTTGCATACTGGGGTAGAAGACACACTCTTCATTATGTCCCAAACACTAACTTGGATATATTGAAGGGTACTATATGGAATAAAAACAAATAAATATGAGTTTTTTTGATTTATAATAAATGTGATATTATTTCAAATAGTTTGAACTATATTCTTAATGAATATAATCATTTCATCATTCTTCACTGACTGGGAATAATCAAATTTAGATAAAAAATTATTCAAAAATAATACTTATTCCTTAAGGTTACTGCCATCATTTCAGAACATACAATATCATTCATTCCTGTTTATGGAAGACCAAACATGCCGAGATAGGAATAAGATAAGTGCTTGTGTAGAAACTCTACTCCTGATTAAGTTTGACAACCTCCGTGGCCTAGTTGATAAGAGACTGTTATATTACCCTGGGGTATGTATTCTATTCCCAACAGTGCCCGAAAAAAAGGGTTCCAGTCTGGTAGAAAAGTACGTCTGGTAACATTCGAAAGACGTCTACGAGTGTTGTTGACTTAGAATAGGTAACTGTGAGTTGCTTGCCTACTCCAGTGGTTCGTAATCCAAAGGCTCGATTACTGGGGTAAATGACAATATTATTTACCTGCTACACCCTTTAAATGTTCGCATTCTCAGTTCAGATATGTTGTGAAGGACCAAATGAGTAATAATGATTTTATTTTCAAGTCTATTATTGTTCAATGTCAAAATACAGTGAAACCTCTATCTATCGTTTCTGAAAACACTTATTGAAATAAATGATAAATGCAGGACAACAATACATGCGGAAATAATAATAAAAAAGTAGTAATATACCTAACTACTTAATCTCCTAATGTAACACTTGCACATAAATGTGTGTAAATTAAAATAAAATCATAAAGTTTCATTAACAATAAAAGAAACATATTGTTTTAATTAAAATATCTTTTATCGTCATTTGTTTTTTGGTGATTTTTTACCATAAGTATACAGAATTATTTTCGGCATTAGTTATGTAAATTTCTGTGAACAAAATAAAGTTTTACATTTTTCAAAGGCCATGCATGCTTCTGAAAAAGAAGGTACAGATGGCGGATCTTGTTCATCAATATCTTTCATCACTTCTGTTATCTCATTCAACTTTGCATAACACAATTTTTCGTTATTTCTCACCCACACTTTGCAACACATGAATGTTCCGCTTATTATTTGCTAGTGCCGTTATTCTAGTTTAAACCAAGCATTAACATTTTGTTACGAAATAAGGCTTTAATATTTTAGAAAAACGCACTCAATGAAATGATGCA
Source organism: Odontocerum albicorne (assembly GCA_949825065.1). NCBI lineage: Eukaryota > Metazoa > Arthropoda > Insecta > Trichoptera > Odontoceridae > Odontocerum > Odontocerum albicorne. The sequence goes on along the minus strand of OX463860.1, from coordinate 20,478,554 downwards.
ATCACTTAATGAAATGATGCTTTGAGGAAGGATTGATCTGATTTTTTTTCCTGTTTTATATATAATTAATTTGGGAACAGATGAAAAAAATTACACATATTGGTAAACGATTATTTGAAAAATGAACGATCAAGATTTCGCTGTGCCTGAAAGTATTTATGAAAAATAAGAGTTATTCATTATGATCAAAAAATTATTAACAATTTGTAAAAGAACATGACAAATAAGATTACAAGATCTCTTTTCATCATTATGACAACCCTTTTTATAAACTTGACTTCGCTGCAAAACCATTATAAGAAAAATAGCCTGCTGAAATAACATACTCGAAAACCTGGTTGATTCATCGTGGCAGGAACTGCACTTAGTCAGTCTCTGTTTGGCCTCTGAGAAGTATGAAGCACTTGTTTGGTGCGATTCTCCATATGTCAGGCTGGTTGATAAAGCTATAAACGAAACATGCAGGATTATTACAGGGTTTCAGATACCAACCCTATTGAAAAATCTATACCGCAGCGGGAATCGTTTAAAAACTCTTATAAAAGTTGACGTTGAGTATTAAAATACTTTTCAGACTATTTGATCAACAATCTGTAAATGTCTGGACTTGTAATTTGTTTTCACAAGACAACTTAAATAATGAAGAATACTTTTTAGCAAGCCTGATATGTATCAATTTAGTATGGGTTGTGAGGCCAAAATGACTAAGTTTGTGAAATTCTTTAAGCTTAATCATTAATTGAATAGGTGCCGCGAATAAGGTGGTAACTAACAAAACTTGTATTTTACAGTATTCAAGAAAAACACATTTTTTTATTAAATGTCCAACGGCCATGGTGCAGCTCCCAAATTCCTTGTCTATTTGGTTTTCCGAGATTTTTCAAATAGTTTTTTACTGTTGACCATGGACAACTGATATCTTGTGACAATTCTTTGATGATTTTACGTGAATCGGACCCCACTTATGAGTTTAAAGTATCATCATCGATTTTAAGAGGTCTTCCTGATTTTGATTTGTCCTTTAATTCCCTTTCAGCACTTTCAAACTTTTGAAACCATCTATGGCACTTTCAAGGATTCAGGATATCTCCATAAATATCGCAGATGGTCTGGGTAGCTTCTTTTGACTTCAATCCTTTATCGAATAAAAACAGTCAATCTCTGGCTTTTGTGTTTTTGTACTATGGACCAAAACCAAAAAAAAATATCAAAACAGAAAAGATATTTATAGAGCTTCAAAACGATACCAACCACGACGTGTAACCCAACGGTAACTGGTGGCAAACTGGTTTCAACGTGACGCTAAATGAAAATTGACATTTCTTTTCGCTTTACCTAATATATTCAAAACAACAAAAAAAAACATGAAAAACACTATGAACATGTGGAATAACGTGGTCCGCGAATGCAGTTACAACGTTATTCTACAACTCTTATATAAAACAAACAAGTTGTGTTGTTACAACTTTTGAAAATATGAAAAATCAATCATGTACGTTAGTTGCCACATTATTCCACTAACCTATTCTGATCTTCTTTGCCTTTTCTGCTTATATAGGTTTGTCTGCTGTTTCTCAGTTTCTTCCGTTTATTATCTGACCATTCTGCAACCCTTGCTTGTCGTTTTTTACCGAAATTAAGTTTATTTTCTACACTAGCAGAGTAAACGACGGGCGCCTCTCCAGATATGTTGATACTTGAAACCACGTTATTCCACTGAGAGCGTGCAAAAATCCAACGGCAATGTTGGCTTATCAGTAGAAACTAAAGAGATAGAGAATATTTTTAAAGAGGGGACGAAGGACGTAACCACATAGCACTTTATTTCACGAAAAACTGGATTTTGAAAAAATGTTAGTTAACACCTTATTTGCGGCACGCATTCAATTATTAAAGAGCCTTTGAATGAATACCTACAGATGAACCAAGGACAATGAACAAACCAAGATAACTTGCCAAATACATTAGTTGCGTCCATTAAGAAAAGAGTGAGGGGACATATCATGATTATCCATCCCTTCCTAAAGTTGAATCGATCATGCTTCCGATACAATCTTGACTGCTACTCTGTGGGGGTTATCCTATGGCACAGATGAACTGAAACAATATGGCTATCCACAGAACTTGAGCTTCCCTAGAACTAATCATTTCATTCTCTTTTTTATGGAAAGATATTAGCGTCCATCTATGGTATAATTATCATATATAACTAATACTCGACTGTCAGTTCTTCGGTAGGTGCATCATATGCAGGTGAAGTAGATTTTCGGACTATTTAGATGTTGGTACAGTTTCTTTTACTGTATAACAATCATTATTGAGCGTGTCGACTTAGATCTGGTAATACTGCCTAATTGTTTTAATTATTGTGATCAACAAGATGGAAAAAGGCCACTTAACAGTCTAAGTTAGATTTTTAATATGCGGTAAGACGTGTGGAACGAAACTGGAAAAAGACAGGGAGTGACTGATTGGTATGGTGAAAAACCGCCCAGGAGGGTTAAGAATTAATGGGTGTGCATTTGAGAGCAGACACAATACCATGAAATATTAGTGCAAAATGTACTTATCTAAGGGGATATTCCTTTTTTGTTGAATAACAATCAATGATTTAACTTTTGTGTTAAATAACAATCAATGATTCAACTTTTGTGTTAAATAACAATCAATGATTCAACTTTTGTGTTAAATAACAATCAATGATTTAACTTTTGTGTTGAATAACAATCTATTAACAAATGTTTTTTGTATCTTCTTACTGTGTATACTTTTTTTAACCTAATACAACACATTTACAATCGTAATACAACATTTACAATAAACATTGTTTTAATTGAAAGGCAAACCGAAGAGTACATAACAATAACAATGCACAATCCCACCATTTTGTGGATATAGATAACTAATTCACTAGGCAAGGCTTGTAACAAAGTGGTTTCATGTCTTTATCGCAAACTTCATATATTCGCCATAAATACTAAAAACACTCAGCTGAAACATCTGCATTATGTAATTACATCCTTCTTACTCATACTTAAATACCAAGCTATAACATACTTTATTCTAACCATAATATCAACGACCCCATCAAAATCAAGTCCAACAACTTCTTATCACACCTTTTACATTCACATCAGTTATTCACTCACATGCCTATATGGAGACCTCCGAAGGCTCCTCACTCTTCATTCTCCCCCTGTTAAAGAGCAGCCTCATTATTTATTTTACATTTAAATGTGCGACACTAAAAAAACAATATTATCCTTCAGGAATGTATTTTAAATTGACACAAGGAATTTTACTTCGTAAGAATATAATATTTAATTTTCAATCTTAGTCTATCGTCTCGAAAGCCTCATTTTTGTATGATAGAAGAATCCCAATTTCGAGTGCATGCATACCAGGCCAGTCCTAAAAGAGTTTACGATGAATTACTCACCTACTAATATGATGGGTACTGTAGGGGAGAAGTGTTTTATTTCTGGAAACCACTTGTGCTCTATGTTTGCGAAGGAAGCTCGGTTTGCTATTGAGTAGCAAATGATGAAGCAATTTGTCTGAAAAGTAAATTAAGAAATATTATTTTTCACAGCAAACTGGAGATAGTGACTGTTAAAAAATCTTTCATGACTTTCTAAAATAACCACATTTATAGGGTTCCCAACAACATTATTTTGATCCGAAGATAAGGTTTAGTGACAATCCTTCGGGATTAAGGTTTTGAATGTCTCCAAGTTAGCAAGAATATGTGTCAGCAAAATTTCCTGGAAAGATCTTTTATTTAAAATAACAGTTAAATTATTTAAAGAACCTCACCTACAAATGTATACTAGAAGTTAAATTAATATTAAAAACAAATATTAATGAAGATCCATTTATACTCGTAATAAAATAAATATTATTAACCAGAATTACAAAAAAGTTACCAATGCTCTGCTAGCACCAAAAAAGTTACCAATGCTCTGCCAGCACCAAAAAACTTAAAGTTGTATTATAATTTTTAACATAGTTAAAAATGTATTTGAGATTAAAACAATAGTTATTAAAACTTGAATTAACTATCCCATTTAGTAACACTTTTGTATAATGCATTTTATTTTATTATGGAGACAGTTTCGACAAATGATCGGAATATTATTTAAGTTTTTAAAGAGAGTGATTTTATTTTATTTATTATTAATTATCATTCATTGACTGTTTTTTTGGCATTGTCTGACTTAATATGTTATAGTTTAATATTCTTATTTTTTACAAGATCTTTAAAAATCTTCGAGGTTTTTTTAATCGTGGGGTTTGCATTGACACAATGTTGGCAACCCTACTCATAAGATTTATCATCCTATATCTTTAATGAGTCAAAATTCTTAATATTTGCACATTGATTAAGTGCAATTATTGATGGCAATCTTTTAGTGGATAATAGAGATGAAGATATGTACATCCTTTCTCTGTCCATCCCTACATTGTGCATGCAAAATCTCCATTATCAGACCTAATATGTAATAGTTTTACATTCTTATTTTTTACAAGACCTTTTTTTAATCTTTTAGGTTTTTTAGTCTTGAGGTTTGCATTGACGTAGTTTTGGCAACCTTATTCATAAGACTTATTATCCTACTATATAATTAATTAGTAAAAATTATTGATATCTGCACATTAACCCTTCCTTTCCTGTGATGTGTAACTAGTACACATTGCATTTAAAAACTTTAATATCTCTATAAATAAAATAAATACTGGGTTCAGATTTTAGGTACTCCTCCGTAATACATTTACGCATTGAATGAAAAAAATATTAATAATAATTAGCCCTTATCGGCCACATCACAGATATTTTGTGAAAATCGGGAATAAATTCACCAATACAATCAAACGTGTGCCAGTGTATGACGTAGGTATATTCATTCTAAAAAACTGCAATGGGTGAGAAGCAACGCTATTTAGTCTCACTCCCACTCTACTTCGGTATATGGAAACGCAAGAAATAGAATGTCAGTTCACTCGCTTCAGTAGCTTTCGGGCATTCGTTTGAGGTGGTCTCGTCGGCCAATGTTTTTTTCATGTTTTCAGCAATTAAATTAAAATTATTATCACTTTTGACTTTAAATTTAAATAATTTTAGCAATTGGCTATGAATATTCTTATTTTTCCGATTTTAAATTGCTCATATTTACATGTATATTGATGTGTATTGAATACACAGCACTGGAACGTGCGGATTGTTTTAGCACAGGAAGGGAAAGGTTAGATGCAACATTATTTTTTTAGTGGATAATAGGTATAGGTATAAATAAGTACATCCTTTCTCTGTCCATTCCTACATTGCACATGCAGAAATCCATTATCTCTCTCATGAATGTTATTTTTCTTTTTGGTTGTAAATAAATATACAATACCTTGTATAATAAAGTAGATAAATTCTGAGAAGCTAATTTGTTATGAGAAGCTTTGTTTTAGAGATAGTCAGAATAGGGATGTATTGTTAAACTACAAAAATAATAGTTATACACAATGATTAAAAAGTAAAAAAGGGCCCTTACATTAGGATATGATAACGGTCGTAGTCTCTCATAGTCTTCCTGTCCCGCGGTGTCCCAAAGAGTCATGTTGTAATCAACTCCGTCCACTGTGATGTTCTCCGCATAGTTGTCAAACCTGTAACATATTTGAAAAATATTATTGTCAAAGTGATGAAAATAAGATAAATGTAGTAGAATTGAGAGTGTTGTATAAAATGTGTGGAAAAATAATGTATGACAGAATAAGGAAGTTATGTATGACAGAATAAGAAGGGCATTAACAAAAAGTGTGAATTGAAAGAAGATGCAGTCATTAAGATGGGGAAAGGAGCATTATGTTGGTTCGGCCATATAGAAAAAATGAATGATGAAAGATTTACACATTATTATCTTTTCAAGTAGATCTCCATGGCCTAGTTAGTAAGACACATGTCTTCCAACCCTGAGTTTACGAGTTTGATTTCCACTGGAACCCAGATTTTTTTTAAAAGGATTCCAATCTAGTTTTCACTTAAGGCTTCTTTAACATATTTATGTTTAATTGGAAGATATTGCCACATGGCAATAAACTTGACAGGTTGTTCTGTATACAATGAATGTGTAATACAATACAATAGAAGATACGAGTATTCTGGAAAGACCAAATTAATCAAATTCTGAAAGAGTAATGATTGAAAAACATTTATAATATCAGAGTATGCATAACAAGGTATATGGATATATCAGAAACTAAAGATGTATGGAGATATGTTATCTCTGCCTATCCCAATATTTACATGGATGATGATAATGTAACAACATCTTATGGCATCTATGAATGGGTTTTCAATGTAATTTTCACCAGCGAATAGGTAGGTTTTGTCAAATGTATTATTAGGTGTTAACATAAGTTGTGTCCGTTTTTTTCCAAATTTAAAAATGAGCACCAAAAGTAAAACAAAATGGTTAAGGTCATACGTCATTGGAAAGGAAATTTTCTGTTCTACAAGATATTGTGTTTGCTTTTACGTTACATATATTATTTTATTTTATTACAAGCCCCCAAAATGGAATGTCAAGTAGACGAAAGTGAACATTTTCGACACCTCCTTCTGTTCGCGTTCAATCGAGGGAATAAAGCTGCTAAAGCTGCTCGCGATATTTGCGAAGTGTATGGTGAAGATGCTATGAATGAAAGGACAGCTCGTCGATGGTTTTTCCTTCAATAATGACATCGAATTGCGGACATGGTTGGACGAATTCCTCGAGTCAAGACCGGATGGTTTTTATCGCACAGGCATTGAAATACTTGTAGAACATTGGCAAGAAGTTGTAAATAATGAATGAGAATACATTATTGACTAATTTGTTGTAATATTTTTTTTTGTGCCCTCTTGTTCTCTTCATTTGGAAAAAACCGGACACAACTTATGTTAACATCCAATACTAACATACATACATGCCATCATGCTTTATTCCTGCTAGGATAGGCAGAGAGGACAGAGCACCATACTTTCCTATCTCGACACACATCCTAAGCCTCTTCTACATCCATACACCTTCTCACACAACTTCTATGATTTCTCTGACTTTCTACGTTTCCTTACTTTCTACATGTCTTTGAACAGATAGCTTTTATTTAATGCCTCATTAATTTTTAGTATAACTAATAAATATATGTAAAAATCAATGAAAATTTACCAACAACCGGTCAAGTATGTATTTAACCATAAAATGGATACTTTGGCATGAATTATGCTAATTCAATATTTCAATTAAACTCTTCCTCCTTTAAAAAATTATTTGCTTTATTTTTATATCTGTTGTCTATGAATTTTTTATCAATTTGAAAGATATCTTACACTGTGGGTACATATTTAGAAGGGAACGTTTTCATAGTATAGGAGATGAGCATGCAGGTCTTCCCAACCATGCCATCCCCCACGGTGGTAATCTTCAGCGGCCGGATCCTGCAATGGTAGTCGTTGCTGTCCATTATGGCAGCTGTCTCATCACCTCTTTTTCAAAGTCCTGCAGAAGAGCGAGTGTTGTGAATGCTTCATGGACTGAAGTTAGAAAGTCGCATCACTTGAGGATTCAGGATCACCTAGAATAAATTGATATCATAATAAATTAATCAAGCCATGTACTTTAAACCAGTTTAGTATTACAACTCACATGTTAACAAAGCAGATCAAATCGGGGAATAAATGACAGTAATATTACTATATAAGTCGTAATTTGTTTTATCAAACACTGTTTATTCCCCTTTTTGTTATAAAAAGGGGAATAAACAGTTTTTGATAAAACAAATTACAATATCTTTAAACCTCCACAATGTTAATGCCTTAACTATAAAATAATATAATTTTATTTAATTTTAATTTTAATTGTAGATTGTCGCTGTGAAATTCATTGAGTGTCTGTCAATCTACAATGACACTTGTTAAAGTTGATGCTATGTGCATTATTTGATAATAGCATTAAACTTTTATTTCCTCCTCTTGTTGTCTTTTCTTTTCTCTCACTTCTGATTTCTTTTTATATTTCGGCATCTTGCTACGAGTATTTTGTGGTCGATATTGACTTTCGATTCCTCTTAAACTATATTTTCTTAAATATGTTAATTCTTTTTATCATAAGTTTGTACGTAAATGAACTTTTCTTTCTGCATGTATGTTAAGAGTGACACCCGGTGTGGCGCAGTGTGCGCTACCTGGCTTGAGACAGTCCCATATCGTATTAATAACTGATTCATATTAATATTATTAAAATATCGAATTTTTGAAAAAAAAATTACTCATGTACTTGCAAACATATGTGTTATTTGAATTGTTTTATTGTGTTTATGTGACTTTTTAGTTATATTATCTTTTTTAATTATTTTTTTAGTTTTATAATATTTGTCTTTTGTACTGAACGAAAATTCATTAGATATAATTTTGTTTTTAATATAATTATAAGTTACATTGTACTATTATACATATATGCATACCATCACTCCATTTCCCTACCGGGTTAGGCAGAGAGGAAAGAGTGCAAGACTTTCCTATCTCGACACACATCCTTAGCCTCTTTTACACCCATTCACCATCTCATACAAGTTTCTACGTATCTTTTTTTCAGAATATGATCCAACCATACTTTCTACTTGATCCAACCATACTTTCCTTGGTCTTCCTCTCATACACATTCCATTCACATTTTCACTATATATCTGTTTTATTAGTATTTCTACATTTATTTGTTCCACATGGCCAAACCATCTCAGTTCAATCTTCTTCATCTTACTTAACACATCAGCTTCAATTGCACATTCGTCCTTTATCACTTCATTCCGTATTCTATCATACATTGTCACTCCGTGTATTCTTCTCAATGCACGTATTTCTACAGCATTTATTCGGCTCATTAAAAAAACCACGTCCGCTTTACGCTCTCATACATCAAAGTTGTCACCAAAATACTATTGTGGACTATCATCTCAGCAGATTTTTATACTGTCCGGTTCGAGTATATTTGTTTTAGTGCCCCGTTGACTTTGTTTTTATCTCTACACCCCGTTCGATATCCCTCTTGAGTCTTCAATCCCTTCTTACTTTTTCCACATGTCCAAACCATCTAAACATTCCTTTATTCATCTTACTTACAACATTAACTTTATACATGAATTCACTGAATTAATTTTATGTACAATATGTTAGTCCCCCTTTTTTTTTTATTATTACACATCACAAGAAATATACATAATTTGCGAAAAAACAACAGGTAATTAAATTTGAACATACAATTTTAATGGATCTGGGTTTATTGCCTTTCATTTGTCGTATCCCCAGTAAACTAGGCTTTTGCGCGTATCTCACTGAGGATATTTAGCATGAAAAAATAAATCGATACTTCTTTCCGACTTTTGATTACAGAACAACAACCACGCTCCGATCGACTGTCTAAATGGTTTTCCTCCCTTTACCTTTATTGAATTCGGCACGCCATTGTATGCCATGGGAGCCAAATAAGCATATTGCCTTTGGGCAAAAGAGGTTTTAATATACCGTAGGAAAGTGCTGACTGACATAAGGCGAAGTATATACTTTTAAGAATATTTTCACTGAGCACATTTCGAATCATACGGAATATGTATCCTAGTTTTCTGATTTTTGTGCTCAAAGTGTTAATACGGATCTCCCAACGAAAGAACTGATCAACATAAACTCCAAGGAGTTTATGTTGATCAGTTCCTTCGTTGGGAGTTCCATGATCAGTTCCATCAGCGGAGGTAAGTTTCAAAATCCGCAGTTGATGCTTGAAACCGCGAATAGTACCAAACTCTAAATATACTATATTTTTCCTACACATACCTATGATAAAGTTTAATTTATAAATTAGACACAATACGAAGTAAATAACAGTAATTAATTAGAAAATAGAACAACAATAACAATATACTGTAATTTATATTATAACAACATAGTATAACCTCTTGATGGAATCTAATTATCAGTCCTCTTACGAATGGAAGACGTTTGTGCGTATATTGTACGAACTATTGCACTTCAGCTTACACATAGTCTTGACATATCAAATACAAAGTTCGAATGGAAAGGTGGTCAAAGTTCCCGGACAATTGACAGGTTCAATCTACTGTAACCTTTCATTGGTAAGTTTTATATAGCGCTATATTTGTGTTGCACCATAGTGGTATAATAATATATGATAAGCAACATATGAGTATAAGCTATATGAATACTTAAATTCAGATGCTAAACAGTCTAAAAGGCAGTCCAAAAGTGAACCTGCCAGGAATCGAACCAGGGGTGTTTGCTTACTTGATCATGAAAGCTCCCTCTCTTTCTTTCAAAATACCTTATTCATAGGAAGGAAAATATTCATAGGAACATTTGAATTCAGATGCAAAACGGTCTAAAGACAGTTCAGAAGTGAATTTGCCATGAATTGAACCTGGGGAGTCTGCTTATTTTAGCATGAATGTTAACCGTTGACGACGGCTGCCGACACACTGTAATAAAAGTTAGTGATCTCTTTCCTCTCAAAATACGAGTATCTTATTGTACTGTTCTCACTCTTCTTCTTCTTGTGATGACGTGATAGGCGAAATGAGGTGAATGATTTTGGTATTGTGACGTAGACTACCTACTATTGTTTTTCTGACGATATGTAGGAATTTTTCATACCTATTATATTTTCAAACCGTGGAAAGGGTAACCGCGGAGAGTGAAATCGCAGATATGGGAGGATTTCTGTATTGATAAATTAATAAAGATACGCATAAAATTATTTAATTATTGTTTTGATAATTTTTTATTGATTCATGTTCGCGTGTCCGCCCATTGTCGCATTGCCGTGTTTAATAGATGAATTTCAAGAAGGACTTAATTAGATCCAACAGACAATGCGATGGTATTGTGTGATTTAAATGGACAACCGACAAATAATAATATTCTGCTAAATGACACAATCAAATACATTATGTTACAGACCATCAATGTATGGATTCGATCAGTGTTTCCCAAAAAAAAACCCGGGCACCACCACCTTTTAGAGAATATCTTTCTCCCCTTCCTTAGAGACAGTCAAAACGTTTTATTTTATATACAAAAATATGGTACCTAAAAACAATCTAAATGTGCTTGATTAATTAATATACTCGTATAAAGAATACCATATTTATTTTATTTTTGTCTGTAAATAAATTCAATTAGTTGTGATTAAATTATTTAAAAAGTTAATATAATTCTTAAAACCAGAAGAACTTCAAAACATATTTACTGTTAAATCAGCTTTTAAGACATACAATTTTATTCGTAGGAAGTATCAATTCGTAGGAAGTATATCTTTGCCCCTTTTGATCAGCCTAGAGCCTCGTATTGAGTATTTTACTGTCCCAAGCCCCCCGGGACCCACCACTTTAATCACTGCATTAGACGACCTCCGTGGCCTAGTTGATAAGACGCTGGTATTCTTTTCGAGGGTTTCAAGTTCAATTCCCGGTGATCCCGGGTAATCGACAGTCTGGACGTGGGCCGACCTTCTTATCTCGTATAGTTTATCTCTTACAGTCGGATGTTCGGATTTTTTATCCATCACACAGCCTCAGCAGTAAGCCAATTGATCTCTTCCAGTTCTCTCGGGAATAATATTTTAGATTCCACTTCACGACGTGACTGACAGTCTCAAATCTTCTACATGAGCACAACAGGCAATCAATGAAACCCCACCTAAAGCGTATGTACTGCAATACTTAAGATGATTCAGGGTACACCATAATTTCTGTGGCAGGTCAAACCACTGAAAAAGCACGTTAGGATAACTCATAAGGTGGATACTTCCTATCGAAGACCTATTTTACTGTTGCCGTCAACTATCTGGTGAACTCACATTCCTCTCAACTAATCGTTGTCTCGTACCTCGATCCAAAAAGGTCCTCGAGGTCTAATGCGAGTCGGAAGAGATGAAGAGAGTTTTTTTCTTTCTGCTTATTGTCATTTTGGTATTATATAGTTTTATTTTAATCAATAATGTAAATCCTTTACCTTTCATTAAAAACTTTAAGAAACAATTACATGTATGGTTGTTGTTTACTTTACAATACGCCCGCCATGTTGTACATTATACAATAAAGTATTCAATAAATAAAAGTTTTATGCTCTATCCTTTCTACCTGCCCTGGCAAGAAAATTGTGTAATGTTATATATGATAAACAATCTTCCGTGATCAAGGAAGATTATAAGTTCATCCTCTGGGTGGATGACGCCTGTGGATATATTATTTTAATGTGTATAAGCTGTTATACTACAAAAGGCACAAACGTTTTCAATATCAAATCCGCAATTGTGATGTGAATGAAATTCAAGTTTCAAGACGATCGAGCAGTTCAATTGGCAAGGCTAATAAGCAACATAAATAATACAAATCATGTAAAATAAGACTGTAAAACCAGTCCGGAATGGAAGATGTGAGGAACTCATTTGACACCTAATTCATTAAAAAATGGCATCCATCTCATTGGATACCTCCCTCTTGCTCGTCTTCTCTCAACTGTCAACATGATCACCAGTTTCTCTAGAATTTCATAAAAAAATTGGCAACATGCCCTAAGTACATTAGAATTCTTTTTCTACATGTTCGATGATAGACGTTGGTGCGCCTTGCGACCCATTACGAAGTTTTCGGTTACACAACATCTCAGAGGCATCTATTATAGTTATTTCCTTCTTTCTTATCACCCATGTTTCCACTCCATACAGTGCTATGGAGAATACTAGAAATTTAGGTTCTTCTGAGTATAGACCGATTAATCCATACATATATTTGTTAAACTTGTCATAGATAATTTTGCCATTCCAATTCGCCGAAGGGTCTTTTTGCTTCACATCCTCCCCTCATCAAAATAAGATCACCTATACTAAAGAAAATGTAGCATGGTCCCTGTGACGTTTAACAAATTTGCCCCAATACAACCTTGTAACGACGTTCAGTAATTTTAATAATTTTATCAACTTTAATATAAGCCTCGATTCTAATAAATAGCAAGTTAATTAGGTAAATACATTAGATAAAACTAACAATAATGACAAATTAATACATCTTGTTACAAATTAGTAAAACTACGTCAATTTGTTAAAATCAAATAATATTTGGCGACGTTCGTCAAAAGTCACTACGTTAGTCTGCATTGGTTAGGGATGGGGTATACGATAATTGGATTTTTGATTTTTTTATACATAAAATTAAAAGTTCGTAATTCATAGTGGATCGGGGCATATTTAAAGATATATACAAATCATGCGATACATTAGAAAGTCAGTATAATGAAAATTAAGAATTAAAACGTCAGTTTAGAGAAAAACTATTTTTCAATTTATAAAAAAACGATTCGATTTGTAAAAAAAAACGATTTTACCCTATCCCTTTGAGACATGACATTTCAAACGTCACAGGGACCATGCTACATTTTCTTGAGTATAGGTAGACAAACTAGTAAACCTCTTCGTTATCCCTGAACGAGTCATTTATTGTCAGAATCTTGACTCGTGATAATAGTGGATACCAATTGTCGATCCACAAACACGACTTTACCAGAAACGTCATATCAAATTTTGGTTCGTCGAGACTACCTTCGTCCTCCTTTCCGTGAATTTTAGTTCTTCAAGCCAATTTTCGTAATATATTATCTTCTGACGTGACGAAGCAATTGGCGACAATTCGATATCCATTATACATGTCTTTTTTACAGACATCCTTATTACATAGGTGCTGTCCAACATGACATAAAAAATGGTTAATTTTAGTCCTCCATTAGACTCGTCATTAGTCAATGAGTCTTCGTTAAGGTCCTCCAGTGGGAGTATCACGCAATACTAAATGGTTGATTAGCCTAGTTTTGAACGTATTAAACTTTTCACACGAGAGAACGACTGAAGTAATGAAACACGTCGAGAAGTAAAAGGACAGACTTGTTGTTGACTGTAACTCTTAGCAGGGTGGTTACTGTAACTCTTTTTAGCAACTCCCCGATCACGGTCTAGCGCATAGGCTCTCAACGTGGGCGATAACGCCCCCTTTTGGGCGTTTAAGACTTTCAGGGGGGCATTAGAAGACCCAGAGAAAATTAGGGGGCGTTGAGATGGCACGGAGGAGCGTGGGCAGATTAAAAAAATATAGTCTAAAAAAGGCAAAAAAAACACGCTTATCACGTACTAACTAAAGTAAACATAAATATTGGTAAATTTTTGTTATTGTATGTATTTTAATCATTTTTATCACGTGTGCGAAAATTTACGAATACAGGGGCGTCATCGAATCACTGTTTGAAAAAGTAGGCTATGACCCAAAAAAAATGGAAAACTATAGGTTACATAATTGATAGCAAGAACGGGAGAGTCAGTGTGTTTTTTTTCTGAAAAGGGGGCGGTGAGTAATTTTGTTTTCGAAAAGGGGGCGGTAGGCCAAAAATGATTGGGAGCCTATGGTCTAGCACAACCCTCCAGTAAATATTGGCTTTTTGGCTTTTTCAGTTTACAGCTCTTCTTTTTTACGTCGTATTTAACTGTCCATGCTGTTACTTTGGAACCAGCTGCTAGCTTATATGACATCTAATTTTCCACGATCTTTCTTATTTTAATCTCCTTTTCATTCTCATGCTATCGATGATCTTGTTAAATTTGCAATTTTTTTTAAATTTCTTGTTTGTGTTTCTCCTCATTATTTCTTTGGTATTGCATGTTTTTATCCTTCATCAAAAATGCACAGCTTTCGCCTTTAACTCAAAACTCTTCTAATCAATCGGAAATATGTTAAAGAGCCCTAAAAGAAGTTCAGATTTATTTTAATAAAATGTCCAAGTTCCGTTGGGAATCGAACCCGCGACCCCTGGGCTAGAACATAAGGATCTTACCAACTTGGCCACGAAGGTCATGTCATCTATGAATCAGAGATGCCAGAAACATATACAGAAAATAAGTCAGGGACGCCAGAAACACATACATAGGAGTTAGAGACGCCAAAAATATATGCAGAGAAAAATTCAAAAGTGACAAAGACGACAGAAACATATGAAGAGGAGAATCAAAAGTCAGAGACGCTAAAAACATATACAGAAAAGAATCAAGAGGAGTCAGAAACATGTACAGTGAAGAATCAAAATGAGCCGGAGACATTAGAAACATATACAGAAAATAATCAAAAGGAGTCAGAGACGCCAGAAACATAGAAAATAATCAAAAAGAGTTAGAGACGCCAGAAACATAGAAAATAATCAAAAGGAGTCAGAGACGCCAAAAACACGTACAGAGAAGAATCAAAAGGAGTTACAGACACTTAAAACATATACAGAGATTAATCAAAAGGAGTCAGAGACGCCAACAACATATACAGAGAAGAATCAAAAGGAGTCAGAGACGCCAGAAATATACTCGTATATACTCGTAGAGAAGAATCAAAAGAAAAACGAATATTGCACATATGATTCTTTTAGATTTTTTTAATATAATGAAGGATTCTTGGGGTTTTTCTAAAAAGGGACTCCGAGGTTTTGTGATTTCACTGTCGTTGCAGTGAACTGATTTCAATGAGGAGTTAATCCCAACCAGCCGAGTGGCTCGTGTGAACAGCTGCCGCGCTGCCAGGTCACATCATGTACCTGTCTCATTATCACTCTTATCAGGACTTATAGACGATTAGCACAATTCTGTTGGCGTTATGCAATGTCTACACAAGGAATACAGTGTGGTAGTGTGGTGGGGATCCATTACAGTGGAGCTACTCAAATAAATGTCGTGAAATATTTACCCTCATCATAATGCGCGAGAAAAACTTCCTGTTATTGGAAACTTACTAAAAATAAATGATTTTTACAATTGGAATTTGATATCTCTCTAGCTTGGATTACTTCATATGTTTATATCACAGATAATAAATGTATCGATTCCTTGACGAAGAAAACGTCGACCTTTATCTGTTTTTTTTAGCTCGTTACCGATCTTTTAAATAAAATGATATACGATACACTAGACTCTCGATTATCCGGGATGGTAGGAAAAAAATTAACTCGGATAATCTCTATAAAAAAATTAAACCAAAAACTCAGATTATTCTACACATCCTTTTATACAAATACGAAATTTATACTCGTATTATAAAGCTCATTAAATCAAAGAAATTTATACTCGTATTATAAAGCTAATTAAATCAAAGAAATTTATACTTGTATTATAAAGCTAATTAAATCAAAGAAATTTATACTCGTATTATAAAGCAAATTAAATAAAATAAATTTATTCTCGTATTATAAAGCTAATTAAATCAAAGAAATTTATACTCGTATTATAAAGTTAATTAAATCAAAGAAATTTATATTCGTATTATAAAGCTAATTAAATCAAGGAAATTTATACTCGTATTATAAAGCTAATTAAATCAAGGAAATTTATACTCGTATTATAAAGCTAATTAAATCAAGGAAATTTATACTCGTATTATAAAGCTAATTAAATCAAGGAAATTTATACTCGTATTATAAAGCTAATTAAATCAAAGAAATTTATTCTCGTATTATAAAGCTAATTAAATCAAAGAAATTTATACTCGTATTATAAAGCTATCAATTCAAATAAGCGTGGTGCGAAGCGTATTCTGCGATGATAATCTAAACTTGAAACTTCGACAACGGTTAGTCAAATGATATGTTTAGTCAGTGTTACTATGTTTCATGGACCCTCAAAGTTGGTGGTATGAACCGACTGGAAGCATTCGAAATGTGGATACACCGGACAATGCTACGGATACCCTGGACGGATATGGTTAGCAACACAAGGGTTCTTGATCCAAAGCCAAGAGCCAAAGTTGATAGAGAGTTGCTGACTTATATTAAAATTCGAAAGGTGTCCTATTTGGGTCATGTACTTAGAAGAGAAAAGTACAAATTACTGCACCTGATCAATACAAGGCAAAATAGAGGGTCGTCGAAGAGGTGTTGGCAGGAGGCAAATCTCCTGACTCCGCAATATACGTGATTGGACTGGTATAAGGAGCGTTGGGAATCTTTTTCGGGATGTCAGGGACAAAGATGCCTACTCTCAGGTGAGACATGACAATAGTAAGGAGAAGAAGAAGTGGTATTAAATTGTCTTTTGAAAGGTTTATTATGAAGAAAACATCTGATAAAAGTGTTAATGTTCCCTTTTCACTTTATTAATTTTAGTGTTAATATTTTGAGTTCATAAATATTATACGAGTACTTTCTTACATATGTTTCAATTGTAAAATCAAAAACACACCTTTCCATCTTTTTTTATATGAGTCTACCTTCGTATACATTTCAGGGTCCATTTATGTACGAAGACTGCCTGTATGGTTAGTTCTAAGAAGTCGCGACAAACGAGTGTAATTTAGAAAGTTATCCTAGTCTGATAGAATCGAGTAAATATGATTTTGAAAAAAGAAAAAAAAATGAGAAACGTCTAGAAAGGTGTACGCCGCTATATAAAAGCTTGGCACTCGATCGTCACTGCCTATCGTGGAGTGAAACGGTGTGATAATACGTATATAAGTCTTACCAGTAACGCAGGTCTCAATAGTAAGTACGTAAATTGTATTAAATTTTGTAGTCTCAATTGTAAGTATGTAAATTGTATTGAATTTTGTATTGGAGTAAAACGGTGTGATAATACTTATATAAGTCTTACCAGTAAAGTAACGCAGGTCTCAATTGTAAGTACGTAAATTGTATTGAATTTTGTATTTGAGTAAAACGGTGTGATAATACTTATATAAGTCTTACCAGTAAAGTAACGCAGGTCTCAATTGTAAGTACGTAAATTGTATTGAATTTTGTATTGGAGTAAAACGGTGTGATAATACTTATATAAGTCTTACCAGTAAAGTAACGCAGGTCTCAATTGTAAGTACGTAAATTGTATTGAATTTTGTATTGGAGTAAAACGGTGTGGTAATACGTATATAAGTCTTACCAGTAAAGTAACGCAGGTCTCAATTGTAAGTACGTAAATTGTATTGAATTTTGTA
Source organism: Odontocerum albicorne (assembly GCA_949825065.1). Classification (NCBI taxonomy): domain Eukaryota; kingdom Metazoa; phylum Arthropoda; class Insecta; order Trichoptera; family Odontoceridae; genus Odontocerum; species Odontocerum albicorne. The sequence continues at coordinate 20,460,512 of OX463860.1, read as the reverse complement.
TTGGAGTAAAACGGTGTGATAATACTTATATAAGTCTTACCAGTAAAGTAACGCAGGTCTCAATTGTAAGTACGTAAATTGTATTGAATTTTGTATTGGAGTAAAACGGTGTGGTAATACGTATATAAGTCTTACCAGTAAAGTAACGCAGGTCTCAATTGTAAGTACGTAAATTGTATTGAATTTTTTACCACTACACATCAAAACGTCATTTCCTTTGCAGACGTAATCGAGATATCATCTGATTCATGAACTAGGAATTACAACTCCAACAAGGAATAAATATAATTATAAAATGTCAATGAATCAATAGGAAAACCACTACACATAACTATTAAACTAAAAATAACAAACCCTGAAAAATAAACACTGATAATTACTTGAAAATAATTTTAAAACGAAACTATAAACTGATTGTCAGCGCAACTCTTTGATATTTCAATATCACCTCTCACAAACCAGCAAATCTTATCTCTCGTGACTAATATCAGGTTAATCGGTCTTATCAGTTGTAAAATGTGTACTATATGTGATATATTATAGCAGAGGCGAGTTGAGGTGTTTCAACGCTCAAAAGCTTCTTGACAGGTACCTGATCCGATATATTGGTTCATACCATGCAAAAATAATCTCAGTGAGTGCGTATCATAAATGGTAGCGATTTAATATACATACACGTATATCATACATCTTCATCGTGTGATCAATGCTGAGCGTCGTGGTTTTTTGCTATCTCTCAACTTGGCACAACCGTACCTGTCTCCACCCCTCCGGTTCTGGGATATGGTTAATGCAGCACTAAACGAGAATGCTGTTAACTATTTTAATGATTCAAATATTTCATAGCTTCCGAAGGTTTTGATGATTATACTCGTAAATTCAGTATTTATTAAGGTATATGATATATCTAAGACTAAAACTCCAATTAAAGAAGACAGGCGAAGATTTTATTTAGTTATCGCAACTGATTGAAGTGGTGGTTCTGGTCCATGCCCTGCTGATAACGAGGAATCATAAATATCACAAATAATTTGTTTTGGTTCGCATTCTATTTCAATAGCTGATGTCAATTCATTCACTGTTGCCTTTGTGAGGTCTAAAAAGCGCGGGGAGTATTCAATGTTACCTCTACGTTCAATTAATCTGTTCGGCAATTTTTCATCAAGATAGGCCCACACAACTCGATGGTTTGCTGGAAATAAAATTCCTTCTCATCTCTAAAATCTTCACGAATACGTGATATGATCAATTTCTGCAGTTTAAAAAGCGCGTTGTAAAAGTGGGTATACATTTTTTGGGTCACTAAAAAAACTGCTTAAAATTGTAAAGGTTCGCAAATTGTAATATCTCGATCACATAATGAAAGACACGTGATATTATAAATACAATATAATACAATTGCCCATCCTGGTAAAAATAAATGACAAACGAGGCAGATTAAGACACCGCATCTCTTGGCTTAAGAACTTACAGGAACGGTTTTGCGCACAGTTCTGTTGAGCTCTTCCGGGCTGCAGTGGACTAAATAATTATTGCAATGATGGAGGCCAACCTCTGATAGACGACGACACCTCAAGAAGAAAACGAGGCCTATCAGCATGTCTGAACTGGTGATTTGGACAAATTCAATGATGTGACCGGGAAGCAACATCGTCCTCGTCCCTATTTATCGACCCTTCTGATCACTGGAGTAGGCATGAAAATCAGTACTCTGCACGTGAAGGGGCAACCATACTCGCAAAAGTCTAGCGCGTGTGAGAATTGTTACCAGACTGGGACTTTATTTTTGGCTACCATCGGGAATCAACCCCTGAACCCCAGGGTGGAAGTCAAGCATCCTACTAACAAAATTAATATAAATAAGACATCAAAACCGTACTAACACGGAACTGGTAAGAATGGAACAAATAATAAGGAATCGACTAAACCATAGTTTCCCAAACTTTTTCGCCCCGTAGACCACTTGGCGGTTTTTTTTTTGTTTTCCGTAGATCCCCTGCCTGCCTAATATTGAATTTTCCTAGACTTATTAACTTCAAATGTGTTTTTGACAGCTGACACAGTGCTGTTCACCTTGATAAGGTTTTTTGTAGAGTGGGCAATTGTGACAAAAGAAAAATATTAACAATTTTTATTCATACCTTTATTGAAAAGACCCAAAATGCAAGTAAATATTTGGCTTTGGAACGAAACAAATCAAAACTTAGTAAAATTCTTACATAAAATTAATACACAAATAATATTGTTAATGAGAGGGATGAACCTGATGCTCAGATAGCAATGATTCAATATTTGGCTTCAAATTAGTGAGGTATTGTCTTAAATCTCCACGTTCAGTGATTTGCATTCGATTTCTTTATTATAAGTATTTTCTATGTCTAATATAAGTATTAGGTACACACAACCTGTGTTAGGTGTAATAAGACATTTACGGAACGTCTAAATATTGATGATGATCTGCTTAAATGGAATCCGCTCACGTGGACCCCTCTTTACATCTCGTGCACCACCAAATTTTTTTCTCGTTGACATAAAACCCCTGCAAGTCGAAATCGACCCTTGGGGGTCCATATGGACCACTTTGGGAATCTTTGGACTAAACCGAAGCATGTAACATTACATGACCACGCCTTCCAATATAAATGGGTACGTTACGTAAACAAATTCGCTAAGGGTAGTAGGCGAATAAAATGCAAAAAAATACTTCCAGCTGAACTGGAAAACTGTTCCTGTGTCGGGTCAGGATATACTTGCCTGGATCTGAACTGTAATCGAGTTGCAACCTTTTTTTAATAGGCAATTCACCCAAACTAGGATGACTTGTGTAACAAAATTAAATTGTCTATGAAATTATATGAATCAATATAACAAAAGTAATTTAAAAAAATGCAAATTCTACACATTTTAAAGTTTCAATTTAATAAACTTAAAAAAATTAACAATCGATCTATAAGTGGAAAAGTTCCTCGAAGAAATAAGAAACGCAACATTCATTGGACGCAGTAAAGATAAAACGTTTAGTAAATCAAATATATCTCGCAAATTGTATTTTTATACATGGTCTATAGTTCCATCAACCAGACCACACTCACATTCGGGATTATCCACAATATCCATTCTGTAAAAGTGGCTCGACTGCAGTTGCAACCTTATTGAGGGGATTTTTTTGTATTTAGTCTAATATTTTGAGATCGTTTTATTTGCATTTTCAGTAGAGTACCCTTGCTCCACCCTTAAAAAGACTGTGCTTAGATAAGTAAACATCCGACAAAGGATATTAGTATTTAATGATAACGATGATTTGACGATTCATCATAAAAATTATGAAAGAAGACTTCCGTGATGAAAGAGCTTCAATAGAAGTCATCTGAAAGAGTAGATTTTAAACTGTGTCTTAGGGTGCTGAATGGTCGACCTTTGTGGCCTAGTTGATAAGATGCCTGTCTTCCAACCAGGAGGTTAGCAGGTTTAATTCCCGTTGGAACCTAGGTTTTTTTTAAATAATTCCAGTCTAGTTTTCACTTAACAGATTTCTGGTTGGTTGAAAGAGATTGGAAAATGGAAATCGTACTATATACAACAAAAGTTTAATATTATTTATTAAGGATGTTCGTTCTGAGATTCCTTCAAAGAACCTTAAGCAAGTACAACCTTAACCCAGTTTTACTGTAAATTCCGTCAACTGTCAAAAATGAGGGGCCTTCAGATCTTAATGCTGTTTTTCATATCGATATGTTATCAGTTAAGCTCACATGTCTGACAAAGATCTATTCGGGGATATAAAGATGCCATTATGAGATATCACATCGGTAATATCTCATCATTATCTTGCTCATGACTGAGAATCGAGACTCCCATGATAGCCCTTGACGACTTCACTCCATCCATCTCTGCACTCCGCGGTTCGAAGGGCAATTGTTAAGGGTAATCCTGTTGCGTCTTTCACTTGGTCAATCCAATGCATTGGGACTTTTCCTCGTGTGTGTCGTCCTTCCACGTTTCCAGTAACCACGAGCCTTTCCAAACTGTATATTTGGTCACGAGCAATGTGTCCAAAGAATCGGAGGACTGGTCGAAGGGAAATGCCGACAATCTGTCGGTGATTCTCAGTTATTCGATAATGGAGGTGTTAGTTCACCTTACCGTCCATTGAATTCGTAATATCTTTCACCAGCACACCATTTCAAATGCATCTATTCTACGTCTCTCGCTTGCTCTCAGAGTCCAAGTCTCCGCGCCATATGTAACATATGTTATATCCAAGTCTCCACACCAATACAAAATATAAAAAATAAGTTTTCTATTTATTTTATTAAAAAAATATGAAGATGACTCCACAAAGTGAAACAAAAATCTTTTCTGAGATTCAAGACATATATATTTATTTCCTTCTCGTTTCACATCCATCATTTCCCGCTGGGGAATCCCTATCAGGAAGGCACTGACTAAGGATTAAGGAAAATCTTCCTTCCTGCCTTAACCTCGACCGCCAGACTATCGGTGAGAGTTGAATCATTCTTTAAATTAGAGCGTTCATCAGCCCTGGCTATTTATGTGGATATGACAAGTCAAGTTAGCTGTATAAAGTGTTATCGGTTATCAGACATTTCAGAAGGAAGTCACAGAGGGAGAGAGACTATGAGATAGCGGGAGAGATAACGATGCAATAGTAAAATTCACAATGAAATTTTAGGCACATATTTTAAAAAAAATATTTTGGTCATTGATTAATATTTCAATAGCGGGCATCCTGGAATTGATTTCGATAATTTTCAACAGTTGGAATGTTCGTTAACGATAGAAATACACGACTTCCGTAGGCTAGTTGGTTAGACGTTTGTCTCTCAATCTGGAGGTTGCGAATTCAAATTCCGCTGGAACCCAGATTTTTTTACAAAAGATTCCAGTCTGGTTTTCACTTACGGCCTCTTTAACGCGTTTATGGTTGGTTGGAAGAGATTGCCACATGGCAATAAGTTCACCAGATTGTATTGTAACGAAAGTGTAATACAATACTATAAATACATACATCCATACCATCAAGCCATCTCCCGGTTGGGGTAGGTAGATAGGACAGAGTGCCATAGTTTCCTATCTCGAAACACATCCTTAGTATCTTCTACATCCATACAGTTTTTCCTATAACTTCTACGATTTCTCTAACTTCCTAAGTTTTGTTCTTTCAGGATATCTTAATCTAACCATACTTTTCTTGGTTTTCTTCTCACCAGTTTTCCACTGACATCTGCACGGTATTCAGTTTTGTTAGTCTTGCTTAATGTATACGTTCTACATGCCCAAATCATGTCAATGTACTCATCTTACTTAACATATCAACCTTAAGTTCACATCCATCCCTTATCACTTCATTCCGTATTCTCCGTCATACATTGTCACTCCATATGTTCTTCTCAATGCACGCATTTCTACAGCATTTATCCGGCTTCTCTCAGCCTTTTTCCTCGTCCCCGTATCCCTCCCATACATCAAAGTTGGCACCAAAATATCATCTTAACAGATTTTGACACTGTCCGGTTTGAGAATATATGTTTTAGTGCCTGTTACACGCCGTTCGATATCCCTCTTAACTCCTCCATAATTTGTGAAGATACTCCCCAAATAACAGAATTCGTCAACTTGCTCCAATCTTTCATTTTCATTCAAATGTTACATTCACTTTTCCTTTAACACTTTTCTATCACCATTACTTTGAATTTTACAACATTAATTCTCAGATCTTTCACTTCATATATCTCATACAATTTACTTATCAAACTCTGCAATTTATCTTCACTCTCCGCCAACACTACCATGTCGTCTGCGTACAGTAATCCACAAAAATTCTCATTCGACATTTGTATGCCATCAATTGACCACTGTAGTTCCTTCTCACGTTAATGTATATAAACATTCAACAACCAGGGTGACATAACGCATCCTTTCTTTACGCCTTTCTAAATATTAAACCATTCAGGTAAGGTACTATTCGCTCTAATATGTTACGTACTCTACTTTCGGCGTATAATGACACAATATAACGTATTAGTTTACGTTCAACACCATATTCATTCAAATTTTTTCATAGCTTGTCTCTTATCACGCGGTCATATACTTTTTTCATGTCCACTACAGTAGTTATGTACAATTTTATTTAATTATCATAGGTTTGCTGGCGTCACGGTAGTTCTTTCTTAAAATACATTGTAGATAACTGATAAAGAATGATAGAAAAATAAATAATCTACATATAATTACGCCATTTCCCTGACAAAATAGGCAAAGGAGGGCGAGCGCCAGACTTTACTATCACGACACAAATCCCTCGCCTTTTCTACAGCCATTTCATATAACTCCTACGATTTCCTTTACTTCTAAAATTTTAATCTTTTAAAACATCGTTCATGATCTAGGCATGATTTTTTTGGTCTTCCTCTACCACGCTTTCCACTTACATTTATTTTGTTAGTATTTCTTCATTCATTCGTTCTACATGTCTAAATCAACTCAAAGTACTCTTCTTCATCTTGCTCAAAAGAGATCTAAAGACATATCCTGAAAATTTTTGGATTTTTGGACAAAACTGATAACAAAGCGATCTTTCTGTAGCTACCACAATTCGACATGTCTCAAGGTTGTCATTACATATTACTTCGAGTAAGATGACATAGATGTTTATTCTCCGTTAGGCATTCCAGGGATCTTGTAACTCAGTTGGCGATCACGTGTGAGATTATATACCAGATTAAAAGACAATGTATCTTTTAAATTATTGTTGTCGTCGATTCGCCGCTTTGACATTAACACTCACAGTTACTCATAGACTCAACAAGTTCATGACCGCTATTGGAAAGAGTCCAATAAATCAAATAAATAGGTCTCACTTGAGAGAAGAAATTAAGCTGAGACAAACAGGGGCATTATAATAATAACAACCCAGATCTATCTGGAACACTAAAGTTCACCCGAAGTGCAAAAAATTGTAAAATCTAAAAATAGATGTCTCCCAAATAGCTCAATATTTTCGACAATAATTTAAATGGATCTGATTTGTGATAACAGATGTCGCACTATTTTTGTTTTTATAAATAAAATAAGTCCCGTGCTGTTATTTTTTTATTATAATTATATAGAGATTTATGGCAGCGCGGTAATACACTAGACTTCCATGCGGAAGGTCGCCAATTCGAACCCCGTACATTGCTACTCTTCTCGAATGACACATGCATTTTTAAGCCTTAAGTATGTAGAGCATATTATTGGTCCAGGAATATTGTTCGAAAATTGAGCCAAATGAACCGCAAAAATGTGTCAAATTAATGTTTTTATTTAAGTATTGACAAAAATTTGAATCGGCATTTTTAAGAGACCAAATAAATATTTAATTTATTAAGTAAAAGTCCCCTGCTGAGAGTGCTTTGTAACAAATATATTTTATATCAATTTAATGTTTCTTATCTGTCATGGATATATTTCAAGATAAGTACGTTATAGATTTACGTATCGGTTGAAAAGTTTACTTTTTGTTCCAAGGGAAAACATAAATAAGAATCGACGTGCAAGGCTGCATGGTTAACGCCCTAGACAAAAAGTTGCCGATTTGAAACCATAAATTTGTCATACAACAAAATGTGATGGGCTTAATCTGGTTCACACACCACGTGTTCGTACATCATTAAAGATAAGAAACATTTCAGCAGTTTCTTGCACCAAGAATTTACGATGCATTCCTGATAAAAATTACGGAAGTAAATAACTTTTTTCAATATGATGCTGAGCTTGTCTTTGTGCTGCTTCAAGTAGTCGTGCTGTCGTTTCTTTTAGAGTCTCACTTGCTCGTTATGATTAACGAGATCATCTCATCCTTTTAGCATATACAGCTATTTTGGCAGCCATTCTATCATTTTGATCCATTGTTTTTAATTAAATAAATTGTCTCACAGAAACAATAAAAAACTTACATTTTAAAGTTATTTTTAACAAACGATGAAATAAATCTGTTTCCGAAGTGTAACTTAAAATCTTTAGTGTAGAATTTTAACTTAACGAAACTCAGAACATCGTACAATATCTAATTGACAGAAAACGTTAAGTAAACCGTTAACTATCAAATCCAAATAAAATCCTGATGAATCCTCTCCATCCTTCTCTGCGTTCCGCGGTTCGAAGGGTAGTTGTTGGCAGAATAGTCCTTTTACATATCTCACTTGGTCAGTTCAACGCATTGAGACTTCCTCTTATGCGTCGTCTTTCCACGCTTCCAGTAATTACAAGCCTCTCCTTGTACACAAGCAATGTGACCAAATAATCGAAGGATTAAAAGAGGACTGTAAACTCTCACTATCGTTGGTTTCCTTCAAACACTGTCTTAAAAAAATAATATCTTAATATTTTCCCCATAGTTCGTATTATCTTATCTTTTTTGCATCCTTCTTCGCGTATCCCCAATCTCTGGTGACATTTACAAATAATTTATTTCGTTGTTTTTTTAATGCTTTAAGTATGTTTAAATTTTCTTTTTTCCTTTTAAAATAACGCTGTAACATTTCGCCCGCAATTGGCACTAATGTACGTAACTATTGCCTGATTGGTCGGAAGAGAATGGTGTTCGTCAATAAACTCACCGTTTGTATATTTTACAATAATGTACAGTAAATGTAACATAACGTCAGATATAGTGAATGTTTAATGACACGTCTCACTCCAATAACGCTCCATAAATTAGTGTTAAACCCTTTCTGAATACCAGTGTTTCAATAAATTCAATTGAAATATGTGTCTCTGAAAATTGAGCCACCCTAAACCCACTTGCAACCAAACACGGGACCGCAAAGTAAAAAGTCTGTTTCCTATTTTTTAGTGATTAATGTCACTAAAAAATCCTTCAATTGGTCACTCCCAAGGGTGCGAAAATCTCCCATAACACAACCCAGTTTCGATCTCCCTACTCTTTCACTATTAGATCGCTGAAAAGAGCCTTATTAGTAGGATTTACGTCCTGCATTCAAACTTGATTTTCTAAAATTATTCTCTTTAAAGTTTCTCTCATGTTCGGAGGATATCAATCATCGTGGCTATATTGATCTTTGAAACAGTAGCTCTGAACTAAGATATGGTACCACCATAAAACTACTGTCGTGAATTCTTCAACCAACAGACGCATCTTCTTCCCATTGTTGTGTCCTAAATTTTCCCCTGTAATATTAGTTTACAGCTCAGTAAGTTTTATTATTTTCCCAACAATAGGTTCAAAATTCATTAATTCAGACTATATTATAAAACTCACATTTTTTAAACTTTTCGTGCGTCAAGGGCGCCTACATTAAAATGTTGTATTTCTCAAAACGTGTGAATTTAAGAACCTTCTTGAATACCTTCATGCCATCAGTATACGTACATAAAGATAATGTCAATTCCATTATACATGACCAGCCACTCCAAAAAAAGAGACGTCTGTTGGTTTAATTCCCGTTGATATCCAGATGTTTTTTAATAAACGGTTCCAGTCAAGGATTATTTAACAAGTTTCTGGTTGGTTGGAAGAGATTGACACATGTAAATAAGCCCGTCAAGTCTACTATGTACGAAAAAAGTATAATATAATACAATAAAATGGTTAACACTCTGAGACCCTGATACCCTCTGTGTAGCAAGTATTCCGGATGGCACATCCTCAACGCAGAATTGAACCATGTATTTCGGTACCAAAGAGGTCAGAATTTTGAATGCCATAAGACACTGCTTAAATTCCACCCTTTAGGACACTTCCACCAAGGAAACTTCTTCATATATCAAAGATGAGAGAAATCGTAGGAGTTATATGAGAAGGTATATGGATATAGAAGGGGCTAAGGATGTATGTCGAGATAGGAAAGTCTGGTGCTGTATCCTCTCTGCCTACCCCAACAAAGAAATAGCGTCATGGTATGTACATATGTATACAAGTATCAAGCATGCCAACCTTTCTAGTTTATTTTAGCCAATGCACTTTGCTTTATACGAGTATGTATTGTATTTAGAGATAATATCCAATATGACCTTTTTATGTAGAAAATAATTGTATTCATATCACATATCCTTATTTAAATTTATATGTTTCGACAAAAAATCCTTTAAAAAAACTCACCAACAAACCTTTGAAAAATTCATTCAGTAAACTAAAATCTTTATTTCACTTTTAACCACTTTTCAATAGTAAAACAACACAAGCGTTTCGGAGCGAGATTGTCTTCTTCAAACACACTTTTTATGTTCACAAGTATCAGACAAAACAAATGCTCACACCTAGTTCTAATTATCACAAGTACAAGTTCAAATTAAAAAAACAATAGAATACTACGCGGCCCCTCCCATAGAGCTGAATGATTGATGCAAGCGCTACCTAATGCGATAAAACACAAAATGAAATCATTTTTAACAATTGTATGTACTCGCACCTACCAAGCCCGGCCAGTACTTGCGTTCTTCTGATTAAATTTTATCACATCTACGATACAAGGGCTGCCAAATGTTTGTGATAACGATTTAAAGTTGTAAAATTAATTAAGTTAGGTTCACAAAAACAATCGGTTAATTTTAAGTTATTTTTTTTAAGTAATTGGTCCTAGTGATATGAGTTAAGAGATGGTCTAACTCATTATCGTTTCAGGATGATAATAATAACGGATAAATAGGTGACTTTTATAGCGCTGTTTCATTATAAAATATCGCCTTAAAAGCGCTATATTTTTTTCATTTATAAAATGAAGCTAGCAAGCACTACTATACAAGAGAAAATGTAGCATGGTCCCTGTGACAGTTCAAAAATTTGCCCCAATACAACCTTGTAACGACGTTCAGTAATTTTAATAATTTTATCAACTTTAATATAAGCCTCGATTCTAGTAAATATCAATACATTACATAAAACTAACAATAATGACAAATTAATACATCTTGTTACAAATTAGCAAAAATGTGGCAGTTTGTTAAAATCAAATAATATTTGGTGACGTTTGTCAAAAGACACTACGTTAGTCTGCATTGGCTAGGGATGGGGTATACGATAATTGGATTTTCGATTTTTTTACACCTAAAATTAAACGTTCGTTATTAGTATTAATTCATAGTGGATCTTGGCCTATTTAAAGATAGATACAAATCATACAATACATTAGAAAGTCAGTATAATGAAAATTAGGAATTAAAACGTCAGTTTAGAGAAAAAACATTTTTCGATTTATAAAAAACTTATTCGATTTGTAAAAAAAACGATTTAACCCCCCCCCCCTTTGAGACATGACGTTTCAAATGTCACAGGGACCATCCTACATTTTCTCAAGTACAAATAAATTCACATTGAATAAAGTCTAAAATACAAATATACAGTAAAAACACAGCTAGGAGAGTAAAAAAACAGGATAAAAAAAAACACAAATTTATAGTAAAACAAACAACAGCCAAAAACAGTACAGTATAAAAAAAAGACAAACATACACTAAAAACTAAATACAGCAGTGAAAAACAGTGCAGCAAAAAAGCTAAACATACAGTTAAACTAAAAAAGAAAAAAAAAACAAATACAAGAGTGAAAAACATTACAGTAAAAATGATAAACTTTATTCCATTTTTGTGGATTTGACCATTATTTTTTACAGATTTACGAGTACAATGAGAGGTCCTTAAAACAATTGCGTCTCGTCACTTCTTATGGAGTTTCTGGTTTATAAGTGATTTATCTCACTTGGTGGATTAGTAACGGATGCATTTGACACCAATACTGGAGTTCGCTAAGGTGCATCCTGGCTCTAGCCATGTTTAATGCGTATATTTATGTTCGTTGTTGACAAACGACTAAGTATCACGTAAGTTGAATTGAAATACAGGACTTATCAAGGACTTCGTAATCTGCGTAGATTATGTACTCAAACCAGAGTCGCTCACACATAAAGGATCTTTTAAATTGAGCGGTTTTTTTAATTCTATTTTTTTTTAATTCTTGAATAAAACACACAATTTGCTTTGATTTCAACAAACTTTTTATTGGTCATTGAAGTATAATGTATGATATTTAAACACAAAAAACAATAGCCGCCAAATGTCCACCTCTTGCAGCTCCACAGATGTCCACTCTTTTGTCAAAATATTCGATGACATTTTGGCATAATTGCGGTTCTAACTCACAATAATTTCGTCCTTCAGTTCAGAAATTGATTGGGGTCATTCTTATAGACCTAGCTTTTTACGTAACCCCAGAGAAAATAGTCCAACGGTGTCAGATCACATGATCTTGGTGGCCAATTAACATCACCGTTTCCGGAGATTACAATACACAAAATAATTATCAATTTAAACGCGTTATTGTATTGTAAACGATTCCATTTTTATAAATGTCATACATTACACTTCTCAAATTTCACAAGACCCAGGCAAGTTTGCGACGCCATCTGTGTTTTAACAAGAATAAAAAAAAAACGCTTAATTTGAAAAACCCTTTACATCACAGAGCTGTAATATGCGGATAACTGTGCCCTTGTTGCGCATTTAGAGGAATATCTCCGAGAGATTATCAGTGTTTAAACAGAGATGTATCAGATGTTTGACTTAGAAATAAATGTGAAGAAAAGCCAAGTACAAGAATGTTCCACAGTGGACGAAGTATTACATTTACTCGGCATTCGTGTGAGTGATGTACGACTAGAACGTGTATCTAACTTCAGATACTGGGCAGCATCGATTCTTATTTTGATAATTAATGGAACATTCGCTTCAGGGGCACATTAATAGCTTATGCACTCCTCAGAGTACTCAACTAGTTTTATCAGGGATATTGGGCAGCCCTGCGGTATGTAATCCAGAGCTACGATGAGTCGCGTGCTGTAGCGGCGCCCACGCGCAGTGACCAATGCATCAATTACCACTCCGGCCTTCCTCCGCTTTCCTGGACGGGGTCAACAGTAAACATCCTTAACTCTTCCTTCTCATTCTCCTCCTGACATTCTAAACACTTTGGTAAATCAATAGAGATGGGTGTGATGACACTTCTCCAAATATTTAATGAATGCAAAAATCTTGCAAAATAAGAATGTAGCGACTATATTTTCTCAGATTCTGACACATTTTGCTTTTGCCATTTGGTTTTGTACAAATTTTCCATTCCTGGTCGACATGGACAGACACAAATCAATCTAGGCGCACTTAAACTGAGAATTATTTATTATATTTATTGGACATCTGTTATTGGCAATTAATCATATTATTTCTCTTTCAAGTTCCTATCGTCTTTTTTAGCGAGCATCATGGTTATCTTGATCTTTGAGACAGTAGCTCTGAGTGAAACTACTGTCATAAGCTCCATCCCATCAGAAGATGCGTCTTCTTTTTGCGCTTCTTCGGTCCTAAATTTTCCTCAATAATATAAGTTGTAGGATCTCATACTTTTATAAAAAAATGAGCGATTTAAAATCGGAAAAATAATAATATTCATAGCCAATCGCTTAAATTAATTAAATTTGAAGTCAAAAGTGATAATAATTGAAATTTAATTGCTGAAAACAACATCGGCCGACGTTCACAAAACGGGCGAAGAGACCACCTCAAATGGATGCTCCAGAGCTACTGAGAGCTGAGACGGGACTCGGTCTCGGACTGTTATACCTCGAAGGAAGAAACACAATTGCGAACTGAGATTCTATTTCTTGGGTTTCCATATACCGAAGTACAGTGAGAGTGAGACGTGAATAGCGTCGCTTCCTCACCCATAGCGGTTTTTTAGAATGAATATACCCACGTCACACACTGGCACACGTTTGATTGTATTGGTGAATTTATTCCCGATTTTCACAAAATATCTCTGATGTGGCCGATATGTCCTAATTATTATTAATATTATTTTTTCGTTCAATGCGTAAATGTATTACGGAGGAATACCTAAAATCTGAACCCAGTATTTATTATATTTATAGAGATATTAAAGTTTTTAGAAGCAATGTGTACTAGTTCCACATGACATGGAAGGAAGGGTTAATACCACATTTTAAACGCTTAGAAAAAATGTATAATAAATTTGCATGCGTAAGTTGAGATTGAAATCCTTGTTGCAGAGATCCTCCATTTTAAAGAAACCGCTACCTGGAATCTCCACTCTTACTTTGACATCTTAAGACTGGTCCCATTGACCAATCAGTCAGCATCCCAGGTTTATATTAATGAACTCGCTCGACAATTTGATTAATTACTGTACATTTTTCTCTCAAACTTTCCGAGATCTCTGAAAATATGATGAAGTTTCAATGTGCGTTTTTTTACGTGTATTGGAGGGAATGACTGTCGATAAAATGCTTTCGTTGAGTCCTCCGATTCTATGGACACATTTCTTGTGGCCAAGGAGACAGTTTGGAGAAGGAGACAGTTTGGAGAAGACAGTTTGGAGAAGGAGGATACAGTTTGGAGAAGTTTGTGTTACTGGAGGCGTGCAAGTACGACGCATCAGAGGAAGATCATCTGAGAGATGCAAAAGGATTGCCTTTATCACCTGCCCTTCGAGTCGCGGAGTGCAGGAATAGATTGAGAGGCGTCGGCAGAGGCTATCATGGGAGTTATTTATAATTAAGGCATTAACACTGTGGAGGTTTAAAGACATTGCAATTTGTTTTGTCCAACACTGTTTATTCCCCTTTATATAATATAACAACACAAACAAGTCTTGTGTATGAGGTGGAAACCTTGAAACCGGTAGGATTATACCGTTATATACCATAAAGTGGAATAAATAGTGTTGTACTAAACAAATTACACTATCATGGGAGTCACGATGCTCAGTCATGAGCTACACGATAGGACAGATGGAGTGGATGAATTATGCAAATATATTTGTTTCCATTTTTTTCTTAACAGATTGATTTTTTTTATATGTTAGGGCCTTATATCTCCTGAGCCTAGGCCTGTCTCATGTTTGTATTATATGTATGTTAGGTAGCTTATATGCGCGTACTGCTTTCTAATATTTGTGTATGATTCATATTAATGTTTATACTTTTTGTGATAAGTTGATTGTTTATTCATGGGCACTCTAAATTCTAATTTGAGTATTACTATTGTAACTGTTTGTTATGGTCAATAACAAACTGTACATTGTAATAAAATAAATACATATCGAGAGTTACCCTTGTTTTTCCTTCCCTTAAACACCTAAAGAAAGAAAGACAGTTTTATATAGCACCGTTTAGAGACCAAACTCTCCTCAAGAGCGCTTTTAATCGGGACTCGAAACCACTGTTACAAATATTACCACCACTGTTACCAATACTAAACAAATTACGTCTGGCAGCTATTGCAGTGCTCGAGCAAATCATGTATTACACTTTCTTTGAAGACAGTACAACCTTGTAGAATTATTGCCATTTGGCAATCTCCTCCCAACCAACCAGAAAGATGACGACCTCCGTCGCCTAGTTGGTAAGACATAGTTTCTCAACCCGGAAGTTGCGGGCAGCGGCGGCTGGTCTAGAGGTGCGTTGGTGCGTTGAACCGGAGAAATAATTCGCAATAATCAAATAATATATTCGCAAACATGACTTCCAAAAATGTTAAATATTTGTATAGATTAAATATATATAAGAATACTGATTAATAGTACGAGTATTTTTATTTAAGTGAAAATTTAAAATAAAAAATATTCCTTTCAAATTGACCGGCCAAGTTTGCCAATACTACCGGAGCGATCTCCAATACGCACCGGATGGAAACGCATATTCATATAGGGCAGACAGAGACATACAGTAAACCATGAGACGGCGATATTTCATATTCGCTCAGCGTCTCGAGGTGCGTTGGAGCTCAACGCACCAACGCACCTCAAGACCAGTTGCAGGTTCAAATCCCGCTGAAACCGACTTTTTTTAAAGAAAAAGCTCTTTAACATCTTAGTATTTATTTATTTAACACTTTTATTGAAAATGTAATCTGTCGGACTTTTTGCCAGGCTGCAATCTCTTCCAACCAACCAGACAAAAGTAAATGAAACAAGTTATATGGTTTAAAAAAAATCAAATGATTATCCACCCCCACGAAATTCATGAACACATACAAAGATGGACAATCACCCGAACATTCCTTTTCATATAAAGTGAGATATCATCAATCAAAGGAAAAGGAAGGGAGGGTGAAAGGGAAATGAAAAAAAAACCAGGAATGAAACACGTTATATTACTAATTAGAAATTAAGAGTTTTTTCTTCTTCATATTTTTGGTTGATAGTAAGAGATTGCAATATGGCAATAATCCCTTCAGGTTGTACTGTATACAACGAAAGTATTATACAATACAAATAAGTTTATGAGGCATTAAGTGAGAACCAGACAGGATAGATTTGATTTTGAAAATCGAGTTCCAGCAAGAATCGAACCCGCGTTCTCCGGGCTAGAAGACCGGTATCTCATCAACTAGGCCACGAAGGTTTTCATATGGAGGAGATGGTTAAAATATGGAGTTACAGTTTATCATAGAATATCCGAAATATTTAGCTTTAGAAAAGAAACATCTTTGATGGCATTGATTAGTAATTCATTGTTGTTGAACCTTTGTTTATGACACGCTGCGTCCAACGCATGCCATTACTTATTTCCTTTATATTGTACTTGCACTTTAGATCAGGTTTACCAAACTTTTATCTATTTGGGACATATTCTCTATAACAGAACCATGAGGACAAAAATTACCTTGTTTTGACTAACGCCCCCTTGTATCGTTATAACATCATACAAAGCCCCCTTAGTATACAATTAGATTTTTTTAGTTTTACGTTGAGAAGGTGAAAAAAACGCGTCGAATAATACTAATTTTGTTTTTTATTGAAAGCATAAATTTTATTTTCAATTTTTCACTAACTAATATTCGTTCCATACACATACGTCATTACGCCGCCCATGCACAAACTTTAGAACGTGAACAAAACAAATTTCTAAGGTTCATAAATTTTAAACTTGGAATACCACATGAACAAATAAATTATGCCAGCTTATAAAATGCAGTGAAACTCTTGAAGCTGTGTGACAGAAGAAAAACAACCGATATAGTACTGCTATACAAAATCATTCACGATGCACCTCACTTATTCGCAAGTATTTAATTTCGTATTCCCACTAGATCCACAAGACAGCTCAATCCCTTTTATACCGAAAATTGATATAGTAACTATAAAATCAACTCCTCTATAATTCGTATGCAAAGACTTGGAAACGAGTTTTGCAACAATTTAGATATTTTTAATATAAGTATATATATAGTACTCGTAGTATTCGCCAGAATATCACAACAATATTTAGAAATAGCTACTAACTTTGTGCTCTCCTTTATTGATATAAATAACGTAATATAAACCAAACATTAAGGACAATACTTTGCCTCTGGAGTTGAGTAACCCTGCATCAACATGTATGAAGCTTTTAATTCTGCAAAGCAACTTGCATCTCGTTCTACTAATGAGGCCATGTGTTTTCTATATCTCAATATACGAGTATATCCATAAAATCCCAACAAAATTCTCAAAGATTATTAAATAATTTTAAAATGATGACTGTAATTTATTATTACTACTGCTTTTTGTATCTTCATGTTAGTTCAAGATAAAGTTTTGTATTATTTGTCAATAATTTTAAGTACTTGTTTAACCTGTCACATGTTCATTTGTATATAAAGACACTGCTGTGTCGTTAATCAAATAAATAAATGTTACATAAAACCATAGATTATTTTTTTTAATTTTACATAGAAACAACACATGAAGAAGGGCATTCTGAAATGGTTTGGGCGTATATAACAAATGTATTATATGAAGAAACACTAACAAAACAAATATACAGCGCGAATGGGAGTGAAAGCCGTGGTAGAGAAAAAAACAGGGAAAGTTTGATTGGATCAAGTGAATTATATTCTCAAGAAATATAGGTAAAAAGTTTGAAAAATCGTAGGAGTAAGAAAGTTTGGAGTTATGTTATCTCTGTTTACCTCGACAGAGAAATGGTGTGATGGTATGTATATTTGTGTATAACAAATCTGCTTATATCGGCCTCTGGTTGTCTATTAACAGTAATTATCTTTTTAACAATGTACTGGAGTAAATTGTATAAAAAATATATATAAATGAAAATCCCTTTTGAAAACCAGATTAAATATAACGGTTTATATACGAGTATTTATCATAAATAGAAAATTTCAATTCCAATTATAATTATATAAATCAATAATAATTACTTAAAAAATAATCAGTAAAATAAATTAACTGCTTTGTATCATCCATCAATTTTTCTATATCAGACAGTATTATTATTGACATTTTTAATATCGTTTCATTCTAATAACATTTCAAAGTTTTAAAAATAAATCAATTCTAGTTGAATATCAACTTAATCAGAATCAACATTTGAATAAAAGAGTTTGCAAATGATTGATCGAAAACATTTCGATTTACAAAATATGGCCCAGAAAAAATGGATCTCATTTGGACCGCGTGCCGTAGATGGGCCATGCCTGATTTAGATGCATAATGTTTGTTAATCATACTGTTGATAAAACCCGTTAGTCATAATTTTATTTTATGTTTGAAAGCTTCAATTTCATTGCATAAAATATATAAAATATTATCGAAAGTAAATATATTTCTGGAATCTTCGAAAAGACTTAGAAAAAAACCAGTGGTGAACATAAAAATATAAAAGAAGTGTTTTATTTATTTATTTTTTACATAAATAAATATAGGTATATATAGGTGTCCCATTTTGAAGTTAGTGATTTGCATTTTGCGCCACTTTCGAACCGTGACATTTATATAGGATTAATGTAACAAATTTCAACCAAAGTGTCCGGGTCCAAATAGATTATGGAATTGGAAACAATCCTGCAAATAGCACATATTAAGACACCTAATTTGACAACCCAAATTAGGTGTCTTAACATGTGTTTATATGTATTCCATCAACTGAAAAAAAAGGAAAACGCGCAAAACTTACAAGGTATTTGCTAAGCACAAGTAGAGAGGTGAGACCCATTACATGTGTAAGGTGTGTGATGTAGCTCTCCACAAAGGAGAATGTTAGCAGAATTATCACACTAACTAG
Organism: Odontocerum albicorne; assembly: GCA_949825065.1. Lineage (NCBI taxonomy): Eukaryota > Metazoa > Arthropoda > Insecta > Trichoptera > Odontoceridae > Odontocerum > Odontocerum albicorne. The sequence goes on along the minus strand of OX463860.1, from coordinate 20,441,421 downwards.
TTTATCAAAGTATTTTAAACAAATTAACAGAGTTTCATTACAATATTCCAAAGATTTACTTAGATATAATCAGTGCTTTTTAAAAAAAAGATGGTGCCGGAGCTCACTTCTTGTCAAGCTTTTTGTATACCGTAAAAAAGGTGGTGGAGCGCCACTACACTGCGCTCCACCGCAAAAAAAAGCACTGTATATAATCATTTTAGTACCCTTCACAAAAAAACAGTTTCCTCATAAAACAAGCCGGGCACTGGGATATGTTGTTTTGATTTCGTTCGGGCCTTAAAGTGCAGACAATAAGCAATAAGCAACAGCAATAATCACCCCCGTGTTATGAAAAACAAAAAATGTAATTAATAATTTCTCCAAGAATGTTAATTCGCAGAAACAACAGAGGGACGTTTGGCATACTATACATTTGATTTCGAACATAATAACCATGTTCTCTACTTTCGATTATAACGAGTAAACTGGAGAATTTCTAAAAAGATGTTTTATTCAACAAAAAAAAACAGAACCTATAGATCGAAATGGGACATCTACACATATAGTATAATATATTAGCGCGTGCTTAGCAAAAATGTTCCTTTTATTTGGAAAATTGCTTTATTACCTTATCTTCTCACCAACCAGAAAGAAGTTAAACACTGGAACCAACAAGATTTCAAACAGCATACCCCGGATTGGAAGATTGCTGTCTTACCAACTAAACCAAGAAGGTCGTTTTTACATGAGTATGTAAAACGACTTTTAGGACAGACGTATTGGTTCGTCTTGTCGTTTATGGAATTCGTAACGTCCGTCCTCAGTTAGTGAATTACTCATAATGTAACATAAATGATGAGTTATTTTTTTGTTATTTACAATTCAGTATGTTTTGCGTTCAACCTAACGAGCTTCATGAGTGGCTGTGACGCGTATTGAGCTGTATGCTCCCATTAACTGCTGACTGACTGGTGTCGGCGGAGCTCACTCCAATTAAGAGATGGCCGCTAATAATTGTGATGAGTCCATTCATGAATGACCGGGGCAATGGTGTTACTACTTGTAGAGACAGGGTTAATTTTAATCATTGCATTTTATTTCCTTTTCATCTCGAGGTGCTGTCTGTTATCGGAGGTTGGTCACAATCAAATAGTCCAAAAGAAATTTCAGCTACGCCTTTATTTATTATTTATTTATGTGTTTATCCTGATTGAAATGACCTTTTTGATACAAAGCTTAAAAAATAACAAGAATTTTACACTGACTTGTAAGCAGTGTTATACAATAGGAAAAACAGAATCAAGTCGAACAATACAATAACGTAAATCCATACAATTCAACAGAGGGACGATCAATTCACCCCAGCAAGAACAATGCATCCCAGCAAGAACAATTCATCCTAGCAAGAACAATTCATCCTAGCAAGAACAACTTCATTACTTAACTCCTGTAAGTACCCAAAATGACACGAAAATGATGAATATTTATTAAATGCAAAGATTATGTATTTTACCCATGGCTCTAACCCACATTATTATAATAAGTATGCTTGGATATTACTCCTTAAGCGTTAGAAGAGATTTACACGCCAGTTTATGTTTACATATGCAAATTGTTGACAGGAAAAATAGCAAACCATTTTTTGATAAACAAACTTTGGTTTAATGCACCGAACAATCATTTGTTGAGGGTGAATATTGTAAGTAAGAGCAGTCCCGAAAAACTACAGTGTAATTTGACACATGTCTTAATAAAATGATTTATTGAAAAATTGCATAAAAGAAATTAAAATCTATCGAACACTCTTCGAGCTTCGTTCGTGAAAACAGGACTTATTTGTATTCATATTTTATACTAAAATTCTCAGTATTACGTTGTCTTGTCATATTAGGAATTTATTAGGACGAACCATAACAACTCTTCTGATAATACATACATACATGCATACCAAATTGAAATTGAAATTCTATTTTGGTAATTTTATTTTGATAAAATTTCAAAGTTTATTTTTTATTTTTCTGCCATTTATCAAATTTCTGTCTACTATGTTGCTATCGAGAAACCTTTATATATTTATTTATTTCAATCCTTCGCTAAACATAACAGTCCGAGTATCATGTCGGGCGGAATATAATATAATACCATGCAATGCATTGTGAAGCTCTTTGCTTAAATAAGAAATTATATTTTTATCGCAGTGAAGTAATCATAAAATGTGGTCAACGATTGCCGCAAAAACTGCAAAAAGGTCAAGTGATAAGTTTAAATCTAAATAATGTGCCATTTAAGTTCCCGTGACTTGTGACAAAATTGCAATATTCAGAAGATTGAGAATATATTTTACTCTTGAAGACATTCAGTTGTTCCTCCTTCACCCACACTATCTTTAAGAAGACATTCAGTTGTTCCTCCTCCACCCACACTATCTTTAAGAAGACATTCAGTTGTTCCTCCTCCACCCACACTATCTTTAAGAAGACATTCAGTTGTTCCTCCTCCACCCACACTATCTTTAAGAAGACATTCAGTTGTTCCTCCTCCACCCACACTATCTTTAAGAAGACATTCAGTTGTTCCTCCTCCACCCACACTATCTTTAAGAAGACATTCAGTTGTTCCTCCTCCACCCACACTATCTTTAAGAAGACATTCAGTTGTTCCTCCTCCACCCACACTATCTTTAAGAAATAATTATGTTCCCTTACAGCGCGATCGTACACTCGTAACAAAATTGGATTGTCATACTTTGATCAAAGAGCTATCTAGGGAGGAAACTCCTCTGCTGGCACCACATCACAGTGCGAAAAGGATAGTAATGGTTCCGACAGAAGGTCAGACACCACGAACTAAGATGAAATTTTAATTGAATGGAAAGCAAAAAATTTAAATAATCGCATTATTTATACTACAGAAAGCCTTTAAATATTTAGAAAGTCAGTAAACAACATTTTGACAACAAACGGAGAAAGCTGTATAGCTATCCCTGGTCGCCACAAGATCTGAATAGCCAATCGGGTCGAAGGTAGTGCGAAGTACAGCTGCATGGAGTTCCTCTCTATTTTGAGAGATTCTTTTTTTCTCACAATTTTACAAAATGTGGTCCGCGAATTGATCTTGTGGCCATATAGATAATAAGAAAACGGAGAGACTAAATTAAATGAAAAAAATCCGTTGAATCTTCCGTCGCCAGTGGATAATTAGGGCATTCAATAGTTATGAAACACCCAAGGGGAGTTTAAGCACACCCTAATGCAATGAAAAAAATGTACCGTCTCTTCAAGGAAGACGCGAATGTAAGCTCCTGAAAAGTGAAGGTGGGAGAACGTACCAGGGTACCCTTCACCAAAATGCCAGTTGTCTTATGGGGAGCAAATCAAAGCTTATTTCTCGTTCCCCAGTCTGAAACCTGATTGAGACAGATTACAGAAGCCCGTTTCAGAGCTACTTTTGTATTGAGTCTTATTCATACAAGAGTATTTTCGACGTAGATCTGATTGATATAGCCTTCGGGTAATGGAAGCCTTAGGTCATACATAAATCATACATGATGATGGTTCATAGAAGAGTACCCTAAATTTCACCCTGTGGATAGTCAATATTAACAAGCATTTCAAATAGCTCCTCGCAATAGTCAATCGGCACCATGTGGTTTCGAAATATTTCTTGGAACATATGAGAACATCTAAGAGGAGCTGGGAAGAGCACTTTTTAATAATAGACAATTCACTCAAACAAGGATAATTTGTGCTACCAATATAAAGTAATTGGGGTTCGAATTGTCAGTAGGGTCACAGTGACTTACACTATGCTGTAAGGTGTAAGTCTATAAAATGCTGTGGAACGCCGAGTTGCATACTATCAGCAACACTACTGGCTAGTCCAATTCGTTAGCGTCCCCGTCGTGAACCCTGGGCAATGTGGTCACACTATGTGGATCATAGCAGATAGCGGAAGGATGAAAGGCGAGTCTCTGGCGCCTAAAAACCAGACCCCACCAGCTAAGGGAAGGAAAACCCTAACAGAAAACCAGGGCAGGGTATCAGGCCTTAAGGTGGCAGCCCCACCTAGGATACGATGCGGGACCTAGGATACGATGGGTTAATCGCCTGTCTATCTGAAACAACACGATTATGAAACCAAAAGCAAAAGAAGCCGGACTGACCCCGAATAACCGACCTAGGAAACGGAACATGGACAGCGATTTTAGATTATGTACCTGGAATGTAAGATCACTCTACAGACCAGCAGCATTGCGTATACTGACATACCAATTGACGCAGTACAAGGCCGACATAACGGCTCTATTCAAGCGTGATTAGCATCAGGGGCTGGAGAAATGCATCCCAGGATAGGAGGGAAGTTCTCTTTCATCAGGACAATGCACCGTATCACAAGTCGATGGTAACGATGGCCAAATTGCACGAGTTTTACTTCGAATTGCTTCCGCACCCACTGTATTCTCCAGATTTGGCTTCCAGCGACTATTGGCTGTTCGCATACCTCAAAAAGATGCTCCAGGGCAAGAAATTTGGCTTCAATGAAGAAGTGATTGCCAAAACTAACGCCTATTTTGAAACCAAAGATAAATCGTTCTACAAGGCTGGCATAGAAAAGTTAGGAAAGCGTTGGAATGAATGTATCGTTCTTGAAGGAGACTACGTTGATGAATAAAGAAGAATTTTGGCGAACAAACGTTGTTTTAGTAGTTAGTCCCGGGACTTATTTATTGATGTGTTATATTTCGGATAAATATACTGAAACTACTTTTCTCGCACTTCACCTATCTGCAAGGGCTAGAAGCGAGTCCAAGCGAAGACAACGATAACATATTTCGTTTTAGAAATCTCTAATAATAATTGACATGTACAATGTTATATATTTAATCATACAGTTTATGGATCTTGGTGATTCTGCGGACAGGTGGCCCTGCTGTTTACTTTATGGGCAAAATAATAGGATAAGCGTCCATCACACCGGATATTTTTTTTTCAGTCTAAAATGTTTATATGCTTATGCTCGTATGTTTATAAGGCAAATAAAATAATAGTAGAAACAGCGTGTTTGCTGACGACCTCCGTGGCGTAGTAGTAGAATGCTCATCTTCTAGATGATAGTTTCGAGTCCGATTCCCGATGGTGATTTTTTTCCACATACGAGTATAGTCCTATATACTCATACATTTTTCTTGTTGGTTGGGATCAATTAGTTTGCCAGGTTGTAACGAATACAACGAAAGTATTTTGTATTATAATACATATCTCGTTTCAGTGGCATTAAGATTTTTTAAAAATAAATTAACAGGTTTATAAATATTCCTGTACCATTAGAAATTCATTAAATTGTTTTTGTCTAAATCTGGATATTTTTATTGGTACAAAAAAAGAGTCTTAAGGACATTCAGAAATAAGTCATACTTCGGACACGTTACTCTAAGGACAATTTGTCAAGTTTCTATTTATGAAAAAAGGCGGTATGCAAACATCAGAAATGAATGCATAAAAATGGATTTCGTCGTTGCTGTGCCTCGTTGTCGAGGATCCACTCGCCATTCTAACGTTAATTCATTGGAAAGCGAAGCTGTGCTGTGGAGTTTTAGTTTCTTTCATTAATTTCTCCTTTTTAAGTCAGTGAGCCGTTGCACACCAGCAAACTTACCGACCATGCCGATGTATTGTATCGGAGCATACCGGCATATATTTTCTTTTTATTTTTGAAAGGGTGGATATGACCGAAGTCATATGTGTATTTATACCCTGGAAAAAATGTGTTTGTCATTCGAAGAAGATACCACAGCGCGAGGTTTGAAAATACCGGCGACCTCGTAGACGTAGATGAGATTGTTTTATTTAAATCGTCAAATGATTCCTATTTTCTTTTTGTCTTACAATTATGCCTTTTATAATTTAATTTTCTTAAAAACGATGTAAATGTACTGTATGTTAAATAAATATTTCACCCAACGCTGAGAAAAAATTGTCAAACAATTTTCTTGTAGGTTGGAAGAAATAGTAATAAATCAAACTTACAAAATTTAGCATAAACCTGCCAAACTTTACATTGTTCAATGAAGTGATTAAATAAAATACAATGCATGACGAAATGTGGAGGTAGCAAAAGTTGTGTGTTTTGATAGAAAAGTGCGGAGATTTGTTCTCTCTGCCTACCCCGTAAGGAATATGGCGTGATGATATATGTATGTTATGTATAAGCAAGCGATGAACAAGCGTAAATCCGCAAGGAAATAAAAAAGTAGGTCATATAATCGGAAACAAGGACGTGGGGTAGCCCTGAGAGATATTTATTTATAATTTTAATTCATTAATTATGAAGGCAAACAACAGACCCCGGTTAACAATGACAGTATATTGTTGAATGTAAATAGTCGCCGACTAAATAGGAGGACTTCGTCAGAAGTCAGGAAGGATTTTCCTTATTCAGTATTGTTTATTTCTCATCCGCAGAAGACAACTGACCACAGCTCAGTAAATTAAGCAATGACCTCCGTGGCATAGTTCAGGTTCGATTCATGTTGGTACCCAAAAACAAAGCGTCGGTGGATTTAACATCCAACATCACGGAGAAGGAAAATAACAGTAAATATAGATTTAAAGCGGTTTAACCCTTCCCTTACGGTGCTAAAATTGAACGCGCGCTCCGGCGTTGGGTAGTGAGTACGCGATAAAAAATTAGCGATTTTAAATCGGAAAAATAAGAACATTCATAGATAATCCCCTTAATTAATTATAATTGAAGTTAAAAATTATAATAATTGAGATTTATTTGCTGAAAACATTAAAAAACCATCTGGCAACGCTCACAAAAGCTACTGCGGCGCGGAGCGGTAGTGGCTTACTCCGGCGTGGCTTACGCTTGCGACGATTGAGACAATTGAGCTCCTCGCAATTCAGTGAAGTATACAAGAGTGAGATGCGAATATAGTGTCGCGCTTCCCGCATACTCTTCACCTATCGTCAAGACGAGGCACTCACAGCGTTTAAATGCGAATTTGTTTCCGATCTTCACAAAACACCTACGATGTAGTCGATAAATTCTGATTATTATTAATATTATTTTTTAAATCAATGCGTAAATATATTATGGGGGAATACCTCAAATCTTAACCTTGTATTTATTATATTTATAGAGATATTGATGGTTATTAGAAGCAACGTGGTAGAAGATACCCAACACAGGGAAGGAAAGGTTAAGGCCTGGAACTCAAACAGCCTAACAAGTTGTCAGTACTTAACAATGATAAAACTTTCATTTGACGCCACTAGATCGGAGTACTCAATTATTCTGAAGATGAACCAATCTAAGGCTGAGTAGAGGATCCCTTCGGAAATTAATGACTCGATTATCATCGCAAGACCACAAAACGGATTCCACAAAAAAATAATTGGACGTTAAAGCTCTCATAGCCGGAGAGAAATTGGATAGTTCAATAGCTTTGATACACCAACGGGGAGACGAAGCGCGCCCTGATGCTAGGAAAGAAATTAAATATGTGTCTTCCCACGAAAGGTGACGACCGTTGATGCTGCCAAATTGACAACTGGGCTTCTAGGCAGGCTTTGAGAATCGTCTGAGGGGGGAATATATGTTATGTAACCACATGTAGCTTATGTTCTTACACATATATCCCAAGAATCTCTCCGCTGCTCGCCGAGATTATCTCATCCCTCCCTCCCCCCCAGTCCTCAACCCGAATGTTTACCGTTAGAAGCGTGTACCAGTTCGAACATAATTCAGTCTTGTTTGTGCTCCCCTGATAATGAGATGAAAACCTGTAGGGTTATACCGTTACAAAAAAGTGGAAGAAACAGTGTTTGATAAAACAAATTAAAATGTCTTTAAACCTCCACAATGTTAATGTCTTAACTATAAATAATATAATAAAAATACTGTATATATATAGCGCCGTTTATATAATAGACTCTCCTCTCAGGAGTGTTCTAACTTGTGAATCGTACCCACTATTACTGAAAGATTAAAAAAATATTACAAAAAGTTGAGTGTAATGATAAGAAGGTGGCGGCTCCGCCCATTAGATTGGATACTTCTGCATTTGTTTGAAAAAAAACAAGACATCTTTTTCACCAAAAATTGATACATTAAAATCCCATAAGGCTCGAAAACCTTAGATACATATACATTTGCACAAAGGAGGAACGAGGTCATCATCACCATCCTCGCATTTTCCCATTTATGTGGGGTATGCGTGAAGAGCCGCCTTTTTTCGCCATTGCGCTCTGTTTAAGGCCATCTCCACATTTTACATCACACATGTCTTGGTTGATGCTATTCTTTCACAACTTCTTTGGATGACCTCTTTTTTATGTTATTTCCAGAGAATTCCCCCTGTTGATTCCCCATATTATCAGCTGGTTTCCTTTGTACACGTCCATACATACCACTGAATTCTAACGTTTTATCCTGTAAATTATCTCCATGATAAATTTCATAACAGGTTTCGGCTTTAGCATTGTGGAATAATTGTATAGGGTAAATATTATATTATAATTTCCTTTTATGAATAATTTAACCAGTCAATTATTCGAATACAACGCGCTTATTGATGAATATTATCCAGCAAAACCGAAGATTAGGAGATTAATTGCACATTTTCAACAGCATGAATCAGAAGGTGATTTGCCTCGAGTCGGAAGACCGCGTATAATCCGCAATAATGAGAATATTTAAAGGACACAAG